>CAIGQZ010032975.1:352527-388438 GCA_903798205.1 Danio tinwini
CAAAACCCAATTCATAAATACACAAATCTAATTCATAAATTCAAAACACAGTTCATAAATATACAAATCCAATTTATAAATTTAAAAACGATTCGTAAATACACAAATCTAATTCATAAATTCATAACTCAATTCATAAATACACAAATCTAATTCATATATTCAAAACACAGTTCATAAATACACAAATCCAATTCATAAATTTAAAAAACGAATCGTAAATACACAAATCTAATTTGTAAATTCAAAACACGATTTGTAAATACACAAATTCAAGTCGTAAATTAAAAACACGATTCGTAAATACACAAATCCAATTTGTAAATTCAAAACATGATTTGTAAATACGCAAATCTAATTCGGAAATTCAAAACATGTTTTGTAAATACACAAATCTAATTCATAAATTTAAAAAACAATTCGTAAATACACAAATCTAATTTGTAAATCAAAATTCATAAATTCAAAACACAATTCACAATATGCACAAAACCAATTAATTTGTGAAAATATTCATGATTTTTACTTGTGAATTCACAAATTGTGTGCTTCATTTATCAATTGTGTTTTGAATTTACAAATTGGATTTTGTAAATGTGAATCGTGCTGTGCATGTATGAATTTTATTTGGTAAATGTAATATTTTTGGGACTGATCTGGCTTCATAATTATTGTCCAGCACTAGTATTTATTGATTATTCATAAGAATTTGACATTAAAAATGATGCATGCTAAAAAAAAATCCCCTTTGAAACAATTTAGGGGAAATGATTGCCTTGAAGCATGTCTTTCACTTGAAAATGTTTCAAAAGCACTTATTCCCAAGTGATTACGAGTGATTATAATGTGACTGCACATCTGAAGCTCATGTGGTTTTTCTGTAAGGGAACACTTGAGCCCAGAACACAATGTGCACAATAAAATAATAAAACTGCAGTAAAAGCCCATAAGCATTACACCATCAGAGGAGAAACTTTAGTAAGAGTGAGCAGAAGTAAACTGAGCATGTCATTGAGTCAGGTCTGTACCTGCAGTGTCTGTCCGATTCGCTTCAGTGGAGCAGCTTTAACTGGAGGAATGAGACTTGCCAGCGATGTCACCCGAGACAGTGGCTTCACTCGCTTGGTGCTGGGTTCCTGTAGATCACAAATACAGCAGATGAACACCTCAGGCCTCATCCCACACCTGCAGATACTGACTCATGTGACACGTGGCTTCGGCCTGTCTGACAGACTCCCTGTACAGTAATGTGATGCTCATGCAAATAATATCTCAAGGCTGTGATTAAAAAGAGACTACAAGTTTCAGCCAGTTGAAGATGCCTCTGGGTTGAAAACATGTCAGGGTCAAAAAACAAAATAAAATTCTTTCTATGGAAGCAATAGGAAAACAAACCAATCAAATTTAGCTATGGAAAATGATTTCACATGTTGATGTTCAATACAAAACTGAATCCACATATTGTCAAAAATTTGACTAATTGCTAACTCAGGGAAAGTTTGTTCCTCACCACTGTCGCCATTGGGTTGCTTGGTTTGGGCAGTGGCGGATTTAAAAATGGCCTATATGGCTGATCGCCCAGGGTGGCATCTTGCTAGGGATGGAATGGAGACCCCCAACTCTTCACGCTGGTCCACGACACGACCCCCCCAGCCACAACCACTTTTCCCCCCAACCCCACTCCTATTTCATCCATGAAAGTGCAGCATGAACACTGTGAAGGCGGCACAGTTGTTTGCCTAGAGCACCACAAGCTTGTGGTATTGGGCTTGGTACTTGTGGAGCTGTGCATCGATAGATTTGCTCTGAACCTTTAGATGTGTTTGAACTTTCAGCAGTGAAAATTAAACCACACTGAACTAAACTGAACTCTGAAAACTGGACTGACACAGTTTTAATTTAATAGAACTTCTATGATAAGCTGCTTTGACACAATCTACACTGTAAAAGCGCTATAAAAATAAACATGAATTGAATTGAATAATAATAAGTCTTAACATGTCAAATTTGATGGTCCTCCTTTATGTTCCAAACTTTAAAACATTTATTATCTATTAACCATCAAATTTCAAAAATGACTAATGTCAATCAAAAAATTAAATAAAGTTAACAAATATATAAAAAATTTCCCCATATTTTGGTTGGTTTTTAACCATTGAACATGGGTGCCCATTCAGATTCCATATCTTTGTGATTGAACTAATAACCAAGAGTTAATTCCAAAAGAACATGAATCTAAAAATCTAAAAGGTATCTTTAATACTTTACTGTCACACAAATTTTGAGAAAAATATTAAACTTTTTAAAAATGTTGGGCTGTTTCAATCAAAATTTGGGTCAAATATGGAAAATAAACAAATTCAACTTTTAACCAATTCATCTTTCAATTTAATTCATATTTCTATAGCACTTTCACAATGTAGATTGTGCCAGAGCAGCTTAACATATAAGTTCTAGTAAATTGAAACTGTCAGTCCAGTTTTAAGAGTTGAAGTTCGGTTTAGTTCAGTTCAGTGTGGTTTAATTTTCACTGCAAAAAAGTCTAAACACTGAAGAGCAAATCCACTTAGTGTTTCCTCTAGGATTTTTTCCAGCTGTGGCGGCAGGTCTTTTTTACACAGATCTGCCAACACCCTATAGCATTATTTCAATGACAAATGTCGTGAGCGCAGTATTACAAGTCAAGATCGCATTCATGTAATACGAGCGTGCAAATCTCTTTCCTCTCTTTTCGCGCCGATTTCCTCTGTTCGTGCACAAAACTTCTTGCACGTCCTTAAAATTACACGCTCAAGTGCAGACCTTCTTGTACGCTCTCAAATAAATGCTGCTGAAGTGCGTTTTTGTGCGTTTTGCGACATTTATGCGTCCTGAAGTAAAGTGAAATGGCTATAAACAGTCAGTCAGTCAGCATGTCACCTTAAAGGGTTGAACAAATAGGGCAGAGCACTACTACAGTTACAGAAAGGTTTGCAATGTTATAATTCACTTACCTTTTAATACGTTTTGCTGCGATTATAACCCGCTATAAAAAAAACATGACTGAATGTTTTGAATTGTAATGTATTGTAGAAGTTGTAATGTAGCCGTGGCGGGATGAATTTTGGTGAGGCGCCCCACCACGGAAGAATGAATGAAACGGAAACATTGCCATTGATGCAGAGCTCCACAAGTCCCAAACCAAACAAGTCAGTGGCCAGGAACAAACTAAACCCATTGATGAAAGTGAAGGAAAAAAACTTTGAGAGAAACCAGGCTCAGTTGAGCATGACCATTTCTCCTTTGGCCAAACTTGGCCAAACCAATGATAGCGTTTGTCCAAATCAGACTTAAATTTGGGGTAAAACAACACTGTGATACAGTACAAGATCTATAGCCAGTTTTCTACTTCAACATTTCTAGTTCTTCAGACGTTCTTTTTCAAAAAAAAAACAAAAAAAAAAAACAGCTGTATGCAAAGTGATTCAATTTAGCACATTTTTTAAAACATGAAATGAGGCACTTAATGTACTCATGGAGTCACTCTGAGATCCATAATCTGTGGAAATGAACTACACAGAGCCTTAAAGATTAAAATAACAAAAGAAACAGTTTATTTTTGTTTTAGAAATGATTTAAAAAACATTGAAAAGACTTTGCATTTCCTAAAGTTAAGACGGTTTCCAACCTCTTCCAGACACGCTTTGACCTTAAAAAATCTTGAAAGTGATTCAAATTAGATTTTGACATTGTAACATTGTAGAAAAAGTAGTAGAGTAGATTAACATAACTAAAATCTCTTACAGTTCACAAAGCTGCAATATAGCACTTAAAATAGTTTATTCACACTTCACTTGTCAAAAACCTGTTGGAGTTCTTTTGTTTTCAACAACAAAAAAGAAGATATTTAACCATTGACTTCCATCATATTTGTTTTTTTATGGACTTGCATACATAGTGTTTACTATGGAGGTGAACAGTTACAGATTTCTAACATTTTCTATAAAAATATATCTTTGTGTTCAACAGAAAAATAAACTTATAAAGGTTTGAAATCACTTTGGTGTGAGTGAATTGTAAGTAAATTTTCATTTTTTGGTTGAATTATACCTTTAAATTGATTCCCATGATTCCTAGCCCATTAACCCATTTTTGGGCTCTATTTTAATGATCTAAGTGCAAAGTCTAAAGCATTTAATTTTGTTTGTTAAGAGCAAAGATTTGTTTCAAAACTATTTCTAAATTCAGTTATAGCCAAACACACATCCTGTTTTTATTAGGATAAAACTAGGGTTGCATTGGTCTGAAAATAGCAATAAAGCGTGCCAAACGCGTCTTGCGGCGCATGTATGATAGGGCCCTTAGTGTATTTTTTAGAGTGAACTTAGGAATGAGCTGTAATTATAACATAAAACAGTCTGGAATCAATCTCATCTCTTACACTAACACTAACCAGGCTAGATACCTATCAGGATTCAGTATTATAATTAGGTACAGTAAAACATGCAGAACATTATTATCATTTCAAGCATTCAATGTTTGTTAATTGACAATCTAACATAATCAGAACCGTTCCTTATCGTATCTGTGTAGGACAGTCATCCTGGAGTCTGGATGGAACACACACACTGATATTGCCATATATATTATTTTTCTGCAATAAATATTGCGATATAATACAGTTTCACAAGATAGTTTGAATTGGTTTTCTTGTGAGTCTAACAGTATTCAGGTACAAAAATTGAATCACAACGCAAAAAATATTCTAATGTTAATTTTCTAACTGGTTTGCTTTTATTTATTTAAATAATGCTAAATGTGGTGTGGTTTCATTAGCCATTACATAAGAAACTTTGAGATTGATGTCCTTTATTTTCACTTCACTTCACTTTGATTTTGCTGACACTTAACTGTTATGCTGTGTTCTCACCAGATGCGGAACGCATGGATAAATCGCGCAAAGACGTGTGAACATTTGAGTTTACTCGCTTCATTCTCGCATCAAACTCTGCTTCATTCGCGCTTCAAATCCGCTTCAGAACAGACGCGGATTCGCATCATGGGCAGGGCTTGTGTCTGCCCGGTGACTGTAGCTTCGTTACTAAATGGCTAACATGGATTTTATTGATAAAATAACTGTGTTTATGTGCTTTATGAAGGCTGAAAAACAGCGCTGATTCATTTAGAGCAGTGTCTGAGTCTACTAGAGGTGCACCAGTTCTGTCAGCTCATAAACTCCTCCAGAAACTTAACCTAGATGATGGAAGCATTCAGCTGTGTTTCTGACTGAGCCAAGACCAGTTTGATGAACTGTTGTCAATGTAGGCAGGATGATTTTCCCGCGGGACACCAACAACAGGCACTATGTCATAATCAATGTCTGCAGAAGTTTACATTTTTGAACTTGAGCGATTCGCGCATTAAATGTGCAAAACGCTCAATTCGCGCAATTCACGTCATTCATGCCACGCCATTCGCACGTATCGCGCCGCAGGATGTCTATTCCTGCGTTTGCATTGACTTAACATGTAAATCACTCGAGTCTGGTGTGAACGCAACGTCACAGTTCCTCAGGTAAGACATTTTTCAGTACATATAAAAAAATGTCTAAACACAAAATATTGTAATTGGGGTAATGTACTTAACAGCTTTTCAATATATTTCATAAGGTATTCCAGATATACATATACAGTTAAAGTCACAATTATTAGCCCCCCTTTGATTTTTTTTCTTTTTTAAATATTTCCCAAATTATGTTTAACAGAGCAAGGAAATTTTCACAGTATGTCTGATATTTTTGTCTTTCTGAAAAAGTCTTATTTGTTTTATTTCGGCTAGAATCATTTTTAAAAACCATTTTAAGGTCAATATTATTAGCCCGTTTAAGCTAAAAATTTTTTTTATTGTCTACAGAACAAACCATCGTTATACAATAACTTGCCTAATCACCCTATCCTGCCTAGTTAACATAATTAACCTAGTTAAGCCTTTAAATGTCACTTTAAGCTGTATAGAAGTGTCTTGAGAAATATCTAGTACAATATTATTTACTGTCATCATGGCAAAGATAAAATAAATCAGTTATTAGAAATGAGTTATTAAAACTATTATGTTTAGAAATGTGTTGAAAAAAATAATCTCTCCGTTAAACAGAAATTGATGAAAAAACATAAACAGGGGGGCTAATAATTCTGACTTCAACTGTACATGCTGATATGGACCAAACTTTCTATCCCTGCAAGCTAATTTCTCATGCTTTCTATGCACCAAATACATCTATAAATAAGTAACAGCCTATGATTATTCAATATTTGCTTATGTAGGTCTGATCATGCCCCTCAGACATGTGGGCTGGGTTAGTAATGGATCAATACATGAATAACGCTTCATTAAGGGATTACACTTGTCTATCTGTTTACCAGCACATTCAGCAACAGGAATCATTTCAAATGAACAAATTGATCATACACCGCACAACCAAAACAAAAAGTCACTGTTTGGATATAACTATGCACACTATTAGTCTATGATTTGATCTTTATTGGAGTGATCAGAAAAGTTCTTGCTTTGTTATGGATTCAGTGTAGCTTTTTATTTACATGTCAAATGACATTTACAATGACCATATTTAAGGATCATACATTTTTCTCATGAATTGATTTGAAGTTTACTGAAAGTCGAGAAATGAGATAAAGTATATGATTGATGCTTCAGGCTCAGATTTTGGCAACGTAGTCCTTCTGGAGACAGCAAAATATGTCCCGTGATGTTTGTATTTTTGCAGCTTTTGTTTTCGTGAATCCAAAAAGCTGCGTGCGCTTTTTCTTTTTTCAAATGTCTCACGCGAGTGCCGTTTGTGCACTCGCTGTTCTTGCGTAAACCCACCAGAGGCTGCTGTCGACCATCCGTCTGTCTGTCTGACTGAATGATTGACTGGGCAACCGGCCAATCGACTGACCCACCCTCCTCCTTCCCTAAACCCATCCAATTTTACCGAATGAACCCACATACTTCCCTAAACCCAATCAACAGTTTACAAAAGCCGTCCAGAAAAAAAGCCCTCGTCTGATTTTTACCACGTTTTCGGATTTTACCACGTTCTCAGCCTGTTGTTCACTCCCATTGTTCACTGTTGGACACCCATGGCTGGTTCTTCATAAACCACACATTAATTGGGGCCAGAACTCTGTCATGTCTTGGAGCGATAATTGTCATGTATCTTGTCTCTCGTCTGCTTGTTCTGCTGTGTCTTGTTCTGTATTACAGGAGGAGCATGTGGACCTGTCAAACGTACCTCGACCTGAAGGGAGTGTTCAGTAAGTCTCGAGCTGCTTCTCTTCCTCCTCATCGTCCCTATGACTGTGCTATAGACTTACTGCCAGGTACGTCTCTGCATAAGGGCAAATTATATTCACTCTCTGTCCCAGAGAGGGAGGCCATAAAGAAAAACATTTCTGATTCTCTAGTGGCCAAGACCATTCGCCCCTCTTCTTCACCGGCAGGGGCAGGGTTCTTTTTCGTGAAGAAGATGGATGGTTCTCTCCGCCCATGTATTGACTATCAAGGGTTGAATAACATTACGGTTAGGAATAACTATCCCTTGCCGTTAATGTCTTCAGTCTTTGAGAACCTGCAGAGGCAGCCTTCTTCACGAAATTAAATCTCTGCAACACTTATCATTTATCACTTATCAAGTTGCGTTCACTAAAGTGAAATCCCGTTTTGTCTCCGCACCAATTCTCGTAGCCCCTGATCCTTGTCGGCAGTTTGTGGTGGAGGTTGATGCATCAGAGGTGGGAGAGGGAGCCGTCCTGTCTCAGCGGTCTGCCTCGGATGGCAAGATGCATCCCTGCGAGTTTTTTTTTCATTGTTTATCCGCTGCGGAACGTAACTATGACATTGGTAATAGGGAGTTGTTGGCTGTCAAGCTCGCGTTGGAAGAGTGGCGTCATTGGTTAGAAGGCTCGGGGGTGCCTTTTATCGTTTGGACCGATCACAAGAACCTTGAATACATCAAGTCCGCCAAACGATTAAGCTCTAGGCAGGCTCTAGGCATTATTATTTTTATTTTTCGGCCGTTTCGATTTTACCATCTCTTTATCGACCGGGTTCCAAGAACATTAAACCTGACGCGTTATTTCGTCTTTTCCGACCGCACTTCGTCCCTCGAACCCATCGTCCCAGAGAACATTTTATTTCTGCTGTAATATGGGAGATCGAGGCTAAGGTTTTGCATGGCCTTGGATGGGGTAATGCCTCCGCCCGAATGCCCACCGAGTCATTTGTTCGTGCCAGAGGAGATACGGTCTGACGTCATTCAATGGGGACACTCATCCAGAGTGGCTTGTCATCCAGAGGGGTGAGTAGCACTTTATTCCTTGTTAAACAGCCATTCTGGTGGCCAGCGATGGCTCGGTATATACGTGAGTTTGTTTTGGCTTGCTCTGTTTGTGCGGTTTCTAAGACTTCCAGTCGACTACCATCGAGACCCTGGTCACACATATCCCTAGATTTTGTCACTGGACTCCCGCCATCCAGTGGCAATACGGTGGTGTTGACCGTAGTGGACCACTTCTCGAAGGCTACTCATTTTATTCCTCTGCCCAATTTACCCTCAGCCAGAGAGACAGTGGTTGCTGTCATTGATCACGTCTTTCGCATTCATGGCCTCCCGATGGACGTGGTTTCTGACAGAGGGCCTCAGTTTATCTCAAAATGTTGGAGAGAATTCTGTCGTTTATTGGGGGCCACTGTTAGTCTTTCTTCTGGTTTTCATCCTCAGAGTAACGACAAACCGAGAGAGCCAACCAAGATCTTGAACGTATGTTGCGATGTTTGGTTTCTCAGAATCCCTCCTCCTGGTGTCAGCAGCTCTCATGGGTTGAGTATGCACATAACTCCTTACCAGTGTCTGGGGTTCCTGCGAGGGACATATTGGATCACTCTCTTATTGATGATTACAATCGACAGGTAAGTTTTTCTGGGAGCACCAGGAGGTGCTCCTAGAGGAGGGGGTTCTGTCACGGTTGCAGGTGCATGCGCTCTTTCTGTCTTGTTTGTTTTTGTCACTTGGGGTTTGTTTTGCCTTCCACGTGCCAGGTTGCATGTGAATGTTGATCATGTGATTTTGTATCAGCTGTTCTAATCAGCAGTTGCAGCTGTGCGTATTCAGCACTCCTATATTAAGAGCTAGATCCAGCTATTTTTTGTCAGTTAGTACTAGTGTGTTCATGTTTTCTCTGTGTTTCGCCAGGATCCTCGTCAGCTTTTTTGGACTCCCTGATCTATGCTATGTCTGCATTCTCCTTGTTCCATGTTGGTCGCACCTTCAATCTTCCTTGTCTATTTATTATATTTATTAAATCACTTGCAATTAGATTCATCAGACTTTGTCTCTCATTATCTGATCGTGACACTCACAAAACTCTTTTTAAATTATTTAAAAAAAGATCCAAGCATAAATTTTTAAGTATCTACTTGCTTAAATAGTATTTTGTTTGCTCTAAAAGTCTAAAGTTTTAACTGACATTTGACTGACAAAAGTTTGTTCTCTCACTGTAATAGTAATAATTCTGCACTATTGTCCACTACTACACCGGGTAAGTCAACAGCACATATTATTAGCTCGCACATAAACAAGCAACAAATTAGAGCTTTACAAAAGATTGTTTTAGCATTAATATCACAATGTGCGCATCTGCAATAGTCACATCGCAGGACCTATAATAGTCTGGATTATGGATGACCAAGAGCCATAGTTCAAAACACATCATTTGTGAAGTCATTGCAAAGATTAATCATATAGCTTTAACAAAGATTACTGTAAAGACTATAATGTATAATTTTACATTAGATTTTTTCAAATATTAACCTAAAAATTATGACTCCCCAGAAAACTATAATGTGATTTGTTTATTATATTCAGATGCACTCTTTTAAAAAATCATCCCAGTCAATAACATAGTGAAGTTGTATTCATGTCACAATATAGCAGAAAATCTAATTATCACAATGCAGGTCTTTACCCAGGGGGGTTTGAGTGGTTTAAAAGACCCACCCCCCTCTTAAAAAAGGTCCATAATTTGTCCCATACATGAGCTCATTTGTCTTATTTTGACAGCTACAGATTGCTATGCCATCATACTGTAAATAGTGAAAATAACCCATCGAAAAAGGCTTTAAGACCAAGCAGAATCCTCTGTGGCTGTTGCTTCAGTGTGACTTCAACTAATCAGTTTTGACCAATGCAAACCAATTCTGACCAATTATTTTTCATGAGTCCAACATCCAGCTGTGCAAGAAAACACACAATCTGATGTAAGTGACATCATCTTTTAGAACTCTATTGCTTTTAAATAGAGAAATAATTTTACTGATATATACTGTATATATGAGCAAATCCATGTAAATGTCTATCTTGCCATGAAAAAAATTAAATTTTCACCAAAATAGCGAAACCGTTTCTACACTTTTTGTGTAAGGAAGTATTTTACAGTACTTTAGAAATACTCAAAAATGTATCTGTCAATGTTTTCAAACTATTAAATTAGATTTACCAAAGTCACACAAGTGGCAATTTCACATCTGTCACATCCATAACGGAGAGATGTCACATCCATAACAAAGCTTTTTCCTCATAAATGCAAAAATGTCAAACTAAATAAAATCAACGATGATTGTTCTAAAGTGAGCCAACTCTTATCCTTTTGATTAGCATTATTTATTTTGGGTTGTGCAGTTTAATTCACAAAATTTCCACAAAGTATGTTGTATACTGTAAACTTGCAGACTTTTTTCGTCACATCCATAACGCTTCTTTATTTTCCACATTTAAAATATAAAAAATGTTTACAGATAGATATTTTTCTGATCCCATAACTCTGTGGTTAGTTGTTTTGGAAAATATAAACAGTTGTTTCAATATAATGTTAATGTATACTTTCTATGTGAATTTATATTTTGAGTTTTTTCTGCAAACGTCACATCCATAATGCTGGAATTGCTTATTTACTTATTCTTGAAAAAACAAAAATACTTATAAATAACCAATAAAAAGGCGTGAAGCACCAAAAATGACCCATTTTAAAATTGGAATAATAATTTGACTATTGTTGATATGCATGAATTTTCAAATATAGTTTTTTACAAGAGAAGCTAGAAAAATGAAGCTCTACATTATTATTATTATTATGTTTGAATTTTTTTATCATTCAAATGGTCAAATTCTAACTGAGGAAAGTTGAATTTGCTGGCCTGTTTGTTATTTGCCTAATAAATAACAATATAGGCCACCGTTTTTAAATTCCAACATTAACCGATTCTTCTTTTTTATCTAATGATATATGATTTAATAAATTTGTATTTTAAAAATAAGTACTTCTTTATTCTTTATTGTAAATCCTTAGGAAATATTTTTGGTACATCAAAAAGTATGGTTATGATGACCATCCGACAAGCTAATTTAGCTAAAAATGTCACACAAATGCAGCATTTAAATTTTATATTTAAAAAGACAATGACTATAACTGCAAAAAGGTCCACTTTTTGCGAAAATAGAACCCCCACTTTGACCAGGCTGGCTACGGGCCTGCAATGTCAGGTTTCTTTTTCCAATATTGTGCAGCTCTACTGTTGCATTGGAGAAGACGTGAAGACAGGGCTTGGATCCAAATGCAGTTTTGTTAGAGTAGTGAGAAAGGCAGGGGCCGAAAACCAGCAATGACAGCAATAGAGACAATCCAAAGCGTAATACGTGAAACAGTCAGAATGGTCAAGACAGGCAGCAAACAATAAAAAAAACACCTGCTACAGAACAATACATAATTTATGTTTCTGCTAGAAATAATAAAGTATTTTACAACTACAGGGCCTTGATGAACCTCAAGAATCAAAAAAAATCTACATTCCACTTCACGATTTAACATGTATCCCCTATATAACTGGATCAAAATCTTTTATCAAAGTTGTCCTAAAATTTCTAAACAACAGCCATAATAGTCATAATAGCTTTGTCATCTTTAGGTATTTTATGTCAATTTTAAAGATATTTGTGTGGAGATATTTTATTAAAATATCCATTCAACTGTTTAAAAGTGCAAGCTATGATTTTTGTTCTTTAGTGTCTGTGAAATTATGCTGAAAGATGTCAAAACAAATCTTTAAAATTAGGTATCTACTGTATAAAAACAGCAAAGCATTGCCTTCTTTTGGAGCTTTGAAGGTGCTTACATGTACATATGACACCGCAGAATGCTTCCTAGTTAGTCAGCTCAACAGATTTTGGAACAAAGCTAATGACTTAAAGAACAAACATTATTACAACATCCATAAAGCTAAAAGCAGTTCTCATGGGTACCAGAAGGTCATACACCATCCCATCATGCAGCAGGGTTTCAGAATCAGGTCAGTGTCCACGCAGCTCAAAGGGAAGCGGCAGATGTGTTCAGAAGGGAGGTTTGAACTTCAGCTACTGCAATTAAGATGAAAGCATGAGGAGTGGTTGTAATACACATCTTTTGATGTCTTTGGCTGAGAGGGAGTCGCTTCTGTGGGAAAGTATGAGTCAGTCACTCATCAGTGCGGACCTCTGCATTCAGTTCCCTGGCTATCCCCAAAAAAAGGATTGAAAAACTCCTTTCACACATAGAACGGGTAAAAATAATAATAGTAATAATAATAATAATTATTCCTGGTAAATATTTTTCTAAAGAAGCTGTTGACGTGAAATTGACCCAGATTTTGGTAAAAACCTAAGCAATCCAAAAATACAAATTTTTTTTTTTGAAAACTGAAACCAAAACTTTTAAAAGTGAGACTTTTCTTTCTTACTTTTGTCTATTCTTTCTTGAGATGTATATTATTTTTTCTATTTAGTTACTGATGACTGCTTTGCAGCTTTCAGCCTTGAATTGAATGATTTATTATAATCTTTTGTTTGTTTTGTAGCAGAAATATTATTTATTAAATTGACATGCATATAAAACAATAGTACAAAATAAATATTTCTTACTGCAATGCTTAATTTTTGTTTGCTGCAAACCATAAATTTATTTTTCATAAAGTAACAGTAGGACTGTTTTGTAGCACATAACTTACATTTAAGCACATTCAAGGCAGCATGATGATGAAAAAAGTAATTCATTGTTAGTATTATTGTCATCATCGTCATCATTAATATTTTATAATTATTAGACATTCATTTTGGAATTATTGCACAAATATTAAGTCATCACAGCATTGTATAGTTGTTTCTTGTTTTTTGTTAGTCCTAATTGATGTTTTTTTTTTTTATACAATAAATACCTTAATATACAATTTGCAGCAGTGCTCATTCATTTTTGGTGGGTGCTCCTAAATTTTTTCCGCTGTTCCTGATTTTTTTCTGGTGCTCCTAAATATTTGAAGTTGAGAGCACTGGTGTTACCTAGTAAAAAAGTTAATTTCGAGCCCTGAAGAGTGTTGCAGTTGATATTAATATAATTTTTATAATTGATAATATTGTACAATTGAAGATTTGTGAAGTCATACAGCAACTACAAGTCTCTCCTCCATCTTCAAAAGTCTCTGTTGGTGTCTTGACAACACAAACACTGCAGCCTCAACAGAAACCCTGCCTCTGCTTTCATTTGATTGGAAAATGAAAAAGACCCGAGTGACGTAACACGCTTTTACTGCTCAGAGTTGACTTTTTTACGGCGTGCCAAAGTCCTTTTAAGGCAAGTCATTTCACTCGGCAGCCATCTTTGAAACACCTTTCAGTATGCTCGGGCATTCTGTTTGAATAGGGAAACATCAAGTTCTTCAAAACTGCTTGCCAAGCTTACGATTACATTACATATTAGCAATCACCGATAAAATTATACAACAACTGTCTCTTTAGTTTCATTCCTAAACGTCCAAATTATACAAAATCTGCAGAAACTCATGTCTGGTTCAAGCCCCTCCCCCAGAGTATCATCAGTCTATAGAGATCAATGATTGGCTCCTGTAGAAGGCAGGATTTATTCGCCATATAGTGATCAATGATTGGCTCCAAAAATGAAAATGTCATGTTAATTTACTCACCTACAGGTCATCCAAGATGTTTCTTCAGTAGAACATTACAGTTTTTTGAGCATGTGCAAATGTAGTCCGATTGTGGTCCTTTACAATGCGTGAGAGCTGGTGATGCAATCATCAATATCTATCAGCAAACAGCATCACCTGACCTCCCGTTCAACTGCATGACCTTGCGCTTTCGTCATTAAAGCAAGAGAAGCGATCTGACTGCATCTGCATCGAATTGTTTGACCAGACTGTGGATTGAAGCTAATAGTATTAAAAATTATGTATGGAAATTTCATACACGGACAGATCTCAATGTGTCATCAGGAGCCATGGCTATTGATATGGGCTTGTTTATATGTGTTTATTGCTAATCTAAAAAATCTATAACCATTCACTGCCATTATGAGAATCACCAAGGACCACGGGTTCAAATCTTATTTAATGTTCTAATGAAGAAAAAAGTCACCGACATCTTGAATGAGAAACTGCTTGCCAAGCTTACGATTACATTACATATTAGCAATCACAGATAAAATTATACAATAACTGTCTCTTTTGTTTCATTCCTAAACATCCAAATTATACAAAATCTGCAGAAACTCATGTCTGGTTTGAGCCCCTCTCCCAGAGTAGCAAGAAATGCTCATGTTTGTGTGAGCTATCCCTTTAAAGAAGCCCTACACACCTGTGACCAGAAATGATTGAGCCCAACTGAGCCTGGTTTCTCTCAGGTTTTTTTTTTCCTTCACTTTCGTCAATTGGTAAAGTTTTGTTCCTCGCCACTGTGGCTTGCTTGGTTTTGAGATTTGTGGAGCTGCACATCAATGGATTTGCTCTTCAGTAATTAGACATTCAACAGTGAAAATTAAACCAGACTGAAATTAATTAAACTGAACTTCAACTCTGAAAACTGGACTGACACAGTTTCAATTTACTAGAACTTCTATGTGAAGCTGCTTTTACACAATTTACATTGTAAAAGCGATATAGAAATAAAGATTAATTTAATTTAATAGAACGCCTCTTGTATAGAAAGTGTAGTCGCATCCATTGCTCGGGTGCACTTTGTTTCCAGACTTCCTTGACCATTCTGTGAGTCTCGTCTATCAACTCTAATCCTTAATCTTATTTTCTATTGAATTTTGGGCAGGGGATTGGCTGGGCCATTATAGCAGCTTTCTTTTCAGCTTTCTTTTCTAAAATCAGTGAGTGTAAGTTCGTCATGTAATGTAGGTTTTGCTAAAGCAGATAATCTTCATTTAATATAATATTTACACTGATGAGGAGCAGGTGTTGAAGGAATAGGGAGAGATTTCAGCTGCTGTCTGGGCTTTCACTGCCTTTCTACACCTCCCTTTTTTCATGTGTTCAATACTTTTTTGTTTTATTACTTTTGCTGTTTCATTTTATTACACAAAACTTTCTAAACAAATTATTTTTGTTTTCTTTGAATAAACTGCATTGGTGGTTATTGACATTCTGTGAAAATTTCAAAAACAGTCAAAAAACATTTTCAGAGAAAAATGGTGACATGTTCAATACTTATTTTACCCGGTGTATCATAGGCAAAGACAAAAGATACATTTTTTAAAAATACAAATAAGTGTAAAACTTCAAAATAAACTTAAAAGACAATAAACGATGTGAGTTTGGTTTGTTTATATAATGTGTTTGGGGTTTTCTGAACTCTAGTGCTTGCTCACAAACCAAAAACAGGTCTGCCTAAAAGGGTGGTCTGAAGTACGTTTCATGTAAATGTAGCCGAGGCCAGCTAGTAAAGTGCTGTGCAGGTAAACCTCACTCCTCTGACCTCTAAAGGTGCTCTAGCAACAGATGCAAGAGCCCATGTTCTTTAGCCTCCTTGTTAGAGCAACCGACTCCCATGCGAAAAATCGCTGGTTCGATCCCAGCTCGGAGCGGGTTGGGTGGTGTAGGACCGGTGGGGTTACATTGGTGCCGTGACATGGATGGGAGTGAGGTTTAGGGAGGTGAGTGTAGCAGAGGCCAGCTAGTGATGTTCTGTGAAGGTAAACCTCACTCGTCTGACCTCTAAAGGTGCTCTAGCGACAGACGCTAAAGGCCATGGTCTTTAGACTCCTTGTTAAAGCAACCGACTCCCATGTGAAAGGTTGAGAAAAGTTTTGATTCAGCATGTTTTTACCGATTGCTCTCTCACACTCTCTCTCTCTTTCTCATGAACACGCAGCACGTGTATGCACAAACGGCAGATCTGCGTGAACAGAGGTGCACACTGGCTCAAATCTGCATTTGCTAACAGACAGTTTGGGCTACTAATCGAAATTATGGGAGATGTCAGCCCGACACTATTTTAATTGGATGAACATTTTTTTGTCTTATGGCTTACCCAGAACATAAAAAATACATATAAACACATTTAGATCATTTACTTTAATCAGTACTATTGGAATGTGAAGAGACTTTTAAGCAGCACAACAACAAATGTTTCTGAAGACAATCACCTATTGCACCTTTTAATGAAGAAGTCAATGATTAATTAGAATTATTTAGCCTGACATGTTTACTGCTCCAAAACATTATAAATGTTTCTCAAAATAAAATATATTGTGTTAAAAAAATTTTTTGCCAGATATTTAAAAATAGCTTTTAGAGCAGTAATCACAATACCGTGATACAGTTATTTTTAGCCAAGGTTATCATACAGTCAAAATCTTATACCGACCCATACCTAGTGTCACTGTATAAAAATTAAATAAAAAACAAAAAACTACTTTTTATAACACAACTCTAACTTTCTTACAATCTTAAGTCTCACAATTCACACTTTTCTAGTCAGAACTGCTTTATATCTTAAGTTTATCTCAGAATTTTAAATGATAAACAAATTAGCCACTTACAATCTTATTATAAAACCTGATGAAAAAGAACTGGAAGAAATCAAAGCACTTAAAGAAAAAAAAATTATGTCTCAATTTTATATCATCCTCTACATATCTCACAATTCAAGGTTTATATTACGCAATTCTTGTTTATATTTCACAATTCTGCGTTTATATTTGATATTTTCTATGAGTCACACAGTTTAACATTACATGAATGACATTTAGTTTTATGCTATTATTTTTAGTCTATTAGAACTCTTAATAAACATTGCATTAAAGGGCACCTATGATGCAAAATCAACTTTCGGAAGCGGATTGGACAGAAATCCAAATCCCAGCAATTTTTAGGCCCACCGCAACAGGACGTAAGACTGCGGTTTTCTCCACCCACCAAATTGATTGACAGGCTCGTATTGATTTGTCGTAAGTAGATGTGCGAAAACAGTGCAAAACTAACCGCAATTGTGTGTTGTGAACTTTTTATTGTCATTTATGTGTGACTCATTATTGCATTAATGCTTGAATAAACTTATCTGACGTGACATGTGGAAACAATAGGCGGGGAGAATCAGCTTATTTGCATTTAAACACACAAGCTACAAAAACAGCTACACTTTCCACTGACCCCAAAATGGTATATAAATGACCGATGGGTATTTTGAGCTGAAACGTTACAGACATATTTGGGAGATACCAAAGACTGATCTTACATCTTGAAATAGGAGAAAAATAGGAGCCCTTTAAAATAGCATTAATAACTTGTTTCTTCATAATATCCAAGAATGTTAGAAGTTCTTCTGAGTACATTATTTGTTAGCTGGGTATATTTTCCAATATTCAAAGACTTTGCAAACGAGCATATCAGAATGGTTTCTGAAGAACTTCAAATACCAATGTTAATTCAGCTTTGCATATTCAAATTAAATTACATTTTAAAATATATTTGTCATGATCACCAGCGATCTTACCCTTATAGATCGCTGGAGAACATTCATTATCAACAGAACTACAAGTCTAACATTGCTATGAACTACAATTGCCGTCATGCACCTTATACACACCAGTTCCGGTTCACTCTGGATTGCACACACGCAGCTGATAATCATAAGGACTAAAGGCCCATGCACACCGGAACGGTTTTTGCTCGTGTTTTCCATTACCTTGTGACTAAATAAAGGGTGCCAATGTGATCGAGCACATCAACACGCAAAACGCCAGGCATAAAGGTGTCATTTTTAAAGAAATGCTTCATTCTCATTTTTTTTTTGCTTTGACGCACTGCGTCAAAACCTTCTCCACCAATCAGATTGCCACTTTGGTTCACGTGCAAGGAGCTGCTGAAGTTACAGTAAACAGCACTTGGAGCGCTCAAGCGCAACACTGTCAATACGAGTGCACATTGAAGAAGATGCCCAGAGACGATAGGAACATGGAGCTGCTTATTGCACTGGTGAACAATAATCATTTCTTCATCGCTAGAGCAGGATCTGCTACTTGAACCATCTGTGCTTATTTGAATTGCCAGTAACTTTAACAACAAACGTGTCAACTTTCTGTCTTCTTCTGTGTTACAAGCGGGTGTCAGAAACCTAAAGTTGTGTAGCGCCATCTAACGTCAAGGAGTGATTTTGCATACTCTTCTGCTTGACGCCAGTGAAAATCACTTGGGTTTGAATCCGGAAAAACGTCTCAAAAAATGCTGATGATAAACGCAAACGAAAAGTGTCCCGGTATGTACAGGTTTTAATGACCTATACACCTCACTTTGACACACACATTGCTGAGTCTTGTTGGTTTCTACCTGTAACATTACTAAGCATTCTCCTTGTTTAGTCTTTCTGTGTTTGACCCTTGTTTATGTTGTCTGTCGCCTGTATTAACCTCTTTGTCTGTGACCTTCTGGATTGCCCTTTATGTTACCGTTTGCTCCTGATTGTGACCATTGCTTGCATGACTACAAGTCTTAAGAAAACTGCATATTGGAACCTCACTCCGGAGCCACCAGACTCCACTGTGGTTACAATAATCAAACAGAGAAAAGCTATTTTCTTTTAAAATAGGCATTAAATAAAAAAATTTAATTTATTTTAAAATTCACACAACAAAGGAAAAAGTTTCCAGCTTTAGAGTTAACAGTGTTAACATGGTGTTCATCGAGTGAATGAGTCATGCGAACTGATTCAGTGAGCATTCGAACTGTGTGTGTATTTCTCTCTCTCTTATCTGACACACAGTTTAGTTCATAGTGATCTTTGCTAACAAGATGAAGATCTGAGTCAGCTGCACCGAACAAGTGTACTGATGGAATAAACAGCAAAAATAAAAGCCGTCTTTAAAGAAACGATGCAGTAAACCCCGAGCTGGCCTACAGATGCAAACACCACAAGAGAAGAAGCCAAACACCACAGACATCTGCTGTGCATTTTTAGCACACTGAGCCCTGCATGAACCTGAACGACATCTGACTTCTGCTGCCCTGAGAACTAAATATTGGAAGTCATAAATCAAACATTAGTTGAGTTTGACATACTTTGATCAAGCCAGCTGAGAGATCATGAATACGATGACTTTGAATTCAGGATTTTACACCAGCAGAGACTAAGCCAATCAGATCTGTCTGCAGTAATCAAAACAATTCATTTTAGGTTTGGTTTTTAAAGTAGAATGTGGAAACAAATACATCTAATTAGAAAACCCAACAATATTTTATTTATTTGAACTTAATTAAAATGCTCATTATATTTAATTAGGTTTATATTAATAATAAAAAAAGTTATTATTATTATTTATTGTGATAATTAGCTGTTTTTATCATTTTTATGTTCAACTATTAAATCTCGATCCTCACTCAGTAGGCTGTAGTGAGCCAGAAATGTTTATAACTTTTAAAATTTATAACATTTTTAATTTATAACTGTATTAAAGGTTTATAACTGTTAAATTCTTCATCCTCACTCAGTAAACTGAAGTAATAACTATTAAACTTGTTCCTCACTCAGTAGACTGCAGCTATAATAACTGTTTAAAACTTCTTCCTCGCTCAGTAGACTACAGTAATACCTGTTTAAAACTGCATATTCAGTCAGTAGACTGCAGGGAACTATACTGTAATAACTGTTAAACTTGATCCTCACTTAATAGACTGCAGTAATAAATGTTAAAACGTCATCCTCACTCACAAACTGCAGCCATAATAACGGTTTAAAACTTCATCCTCACTCATAGACTGCAGAAATAACTGTTAAACTCTTCATCGCTACATAGTAGGCTGCAGTAAAGACTGCTAAACTCTTTATCCTCACTCAGTAGGCAGTAACGTGTTATAATAAGCGCTCACCTCCAGCTCACTCTCTACCCCACGGCCGCGGCTGCCTGACTCGTCCACGCTGCAGTTCGCTAGTTTAATTAGCAAGTATATCGGGTAATCCTTCGCAACCATACTGACGCTGCTCTGTGGCGAGGAAGGAAGGAAATTCGCCCGCGATCCCAACCTGCTCCGCTGTCTAGAGTTGCATCCTCGAGCCCCTGGAGCTCCGTCTGTGAAGCCTGCGGAGCGTCGAGTGCTGCTGGAGAGAGAAAGCGGGAGCGCGCAGCGTGAACGCGCACGGAGAGAACCAATTCGCTTCAACCGCATCCGACACACGCAGAGCTGAACACAATAAAGTACTGCCCCGAGGAAATCAGTTAACGACTGTGAATTTATCTTTGCCTTCATTAATGTGAACTCTGAATAAGAAATAGATCATTAACAAAACTAAGCGTAATAAATGTATATTTAAACGATATATTGAGTTAATTATATTTATAATGCAACTTTATAATATAGCATATATATATATATATTAATATATATTGTGATTTAGTAGACACTTAATATAATACCAAACTAATAAAAACGATTCAAAAATATGTACTTAAATACTTTAACATACTTTGATTAAACAAACAAACAAACAAACAAATAGTGGATATTAAAAACATTAATAAATAAATAAAGAAATCAGTACACCACTAGTAAGTAAATAAACGTAACAATGAAATATAAAAGCAACTAAATATTTTCAAGAAATTAAAAAAGGTTTAAAGTAATATTCACACTTAGTGTAACTGGACAGATAGACAGATATTCCTTCACAGAAATTTCAGCATGACTCTTCACTTTGTGCTTTTGTTTTGTTGACATAGATGATTATTTTTTTTTTAGTCCATTAAAGTTTTGTTACATGTAATGTCTAAATATGTTCATTGCGTTACTTTAGTGTCATGTGTGTGACCCATGGGCGTTGCTAGGCCTATTTTAGGGGGGATATAGTCTAAATTAGTGCCCTCACTTCCCTTTAAATTTGATTTAAAAAAAACGCCGGCAGAATTCGGCACCTCTTCGTCTTTTGTTTTTCATTTGATCAGCAAACCACAGCAGGACAGTGAGAGAACAAGGTGTGTGTTTATTGATAAATTGTTATAATATCTGCTTATTTGTTCTTTAATATACTGTAGATAACCTTGTATCACCTGTATCCCAATGTCACGGAGGAGCAGTGGTTTTCTCGGTGTTCACCTCATCAGCACAGATGTTTCCTCCAGCAAAAATGTAACTCTTAATGAACATTTTGCTATTTTTTATTTCAAAATTAACTACCAATATTAAACACTTCACAGTTTGTGTGGCTATAACTATACCATACAGTCTTGCACAGAAAAGATTAAACACAGTGACAGAAGCACTTAGAGAATGTACTTGTTTTAACTGTCACATAGTCACTGACAGAGGTAGAAACATCAAGTGTTATCTAGTATAAAAAATACTTCTTATTTATTATTATCATTCAGATTGTGAAATATGTGAATTAGCCTGTCAGTTTAAATAGATATATTTATATGTATGTGATTTAATTAGAAAAGTGGCAGTTTATTTATTTAAAACATGTAAACAAAAAATGCACTTGAATATAGAAAGTGGTTTTTGCTACAGTAAACAGGTGGGTTGAGCCTATTTGGCTTATTCAGAACTCAAATGGCTATGCCTGTCTATGCAATACAGTGGAACACTAGTATACAACTCATATTAAACAAACATTTTACTACTTATATATGTAATATTAGGGTATATATATATACATATATATATATATATATATATATATATTTTTTTTTTTTTTTTTTTACTTTATAAGGAGCTGAGCCCCCCTAAAATGAAAATCCTAAAATCTCCTCTGGTGTTACCAGGATAGTGTTTAGTGTGAATGACACTGAGTACCTTCTATATATTTCTCTGTTTGTAGGAAAAGTTGTTTGACATGAGCTTTGGTTCATCACATGACTTTCTTATCCACACCTGCTTATGGTTGTGTTCTTGTAACAAAGCTGTGTTAAATGTTCAAAATTTCAAAACACTGAAGTATGACTATAAATCAATAAAGTACAGTCATTTACTATAGATATTTTACATTTTCTTTATGTTCCTACTGTATTTTTAACGGTAAAATTACAGCAACCAGAATTAATCAAGTTTTTGTGAAAGTAATTGTGTTAAGACTAAAACAATTCAGATACCCAAAATAATAGGTTATGGTTTACAAAGGATCTTAAAGAATGTGTAAATAAGAAAAAAATATGTTTTTTTTAAATGGTGATACTGAATTAGTTAGAGAGAAAAGAAATGAACTCAGGGGTCAAAATTAGAAAGCTAAATTAACATATAAAGACAAGATTGAGGATAAATTATTTAAAGGTAGTGCTAAGAAGGCATAAGGAATGAACAGTGTCATGGAAAGAAAGAAACAGACATGTTTAGTACAAGGTGCACGAAGATTTTAATATTTTCTTTGCTAGGTTTTATAAAGGGGAATGCACAACTGAATGTGAGAAAATATGTTTTAATATTCCAGCTTATGAGCACATTAGATAGTGGATTGACATTTGCTGCAAAAAAGTAATGCAGAAATTATATCTCATTAGGAGGTTACACCAATTTGGTGTGAGTCAAGATGTTCTGGAGATGGTATACAAGAACTTGGTTAAAAGTGTTGTGAGTATCAACATGATTGCAAGGTATGGACTGTTGCCAATTAAGTAAAAGCAAAAACTGTGTCGAGTAGCAAAAACTTGCCAGTGCAATTGTAGGTAAAGCACAAAGACAACCAAATGAAATGTAATCAATGAGAATTAAACAGAAAGCACACATCAATATTGAAGATTGTTCCCATGCCTTAAACATAAAATTTCAGCTCTGTCCATCAAAAAGATGTTTTAGGCAACCTAAAAAAACCTAATTAAAGAAAAATGGGTCTTAAATGTCCTTTGTGCCGACTTCGAATTTTAAATACTGAGTATGTAAAGGGTTTTAAATAGAGCTTTTAATGTGATATATGTGATGACCTTAAATGTATTTGTGTTGCCTGTTTTTTCTGTGATGTGTGTAATGTGAACGCTGATGTGGTTGTATGGTGAAGCCTATAAATGTCCACTTCTAGACAATAAATAAAGTAAAAGTAAAAATCAACCAACCAACCAATGAAATATCATTGTTAGAAAAATGTAATATAGTAATGCAATGTATAGCATTTAATTGTTTTATTTATTTTCGTATAAAAATTATTTAATCCTTGTAATAAATAAGATAAATTCTCTCTTTATCCATCAACCAAAAGAAGGATTCCAGAAACTACAGTTTTGGTCAAATATAAGTAAGACTATGAGACATGTTTTAATTCTAATTTTGTACCTATTACTTTTTTATTACTGTTTTTCTAATAACTAGTCTTTCTGCCTGGGGGCCCTCAGGCTTTGTTGTACACTTTGTTGTACATCTGTTAATAAACTGTTTTGGTATTTTGTGATTCACAGTGTTTTCTGTTTCTTTATGGTTGTGAATTACATTATAGGATGTTGATCTCTGCTCTGTCCACTTTTGATGTAGAAAATTCAACTCTACAGTTTAACAAAGTGACTTTTATTTACTTTTTAATATAATGTATAAGTAATTAAATAGAGAGAAATAAATCTGTAAAATAACAGAAAATGTGCTGGCAGTTTATTACATAAAGGCAGTTTATTATTATAAAGGTTTTTGTAGCGTAATATACACTATACATTTTTTGCTGCTTGTTCAAAATACTTATTTAAAATGAGCTGAAACAACACAATGATTTATGTTCAATCCACTTACATTTATTAAAGGTGCTGCATGTAAGTTTTTGACTCTGAAGCATAAAAATAATTTTTTTTTTGCAGATATTTCAGAAACATGCTAAGTGAACATTCTTGTTTATCTGAAAAACAATGTTAAAGTCAGATATTCTGCTTTGAAAATGTGCGTTACAAGCCGAAACGGCTGTCTTTGTTTTGGTACCTTTAACCCGCCCAATGCCAGTTTAGCCAATTATATTTCAGCACCCCGGGTTGTTGTAAAACCGCTTTTTTCATTTATTCAGTCAGAAAGGCTCTCAAAGTATACGTCCACAAACGAAACGCAACCTCCAGTGGACAGTAGCAGCCCCAAAATAAGACGCAGATTCAGAGTTCCACATGAGGGTATTATGAATTAGCAGATAATATAAATATTATGAACGTAAACATTAGGTGTGCAGGTTACATTTTAACCCGTGTCTTAACAACACGCTACATGATGGGCTTTGCAGTGATAAACAATTTGGCCATTTGCACCAGACAAAACTTGACAGAAATGTAAATACAGCCATTCTGAAGCACAGAATAGTGCACTCGCTGCACTTCAGCAAAATGGTAAGGTTTATTTGAATTAATTAATACATATTAAAACTTCACATTACTAAATGCACCTTTAACATTGTTACCTTTAAAATTATTAAATGTACATGCTGAATCACTGATATGTGTTGGCTTGCACTAAGTCACAGCTCTAAAGTTCAATTTCAAATGTTTATTTTATTTTCAAGATCTGAGGTGAACTTTCTGCTGTTGCTTTCAGTATTATGTCAATAAATGTCATGTAAAATAGCATTCAAACTCATATTATTTCATTTAACACTGAATAAAGCACATGAGGTTTACCTGAGGTGATCATTGCCAGTCTATCCTGTTGTTCACTTGTGAGAAATAGAAGCCATTTCTAAAATATAAATCAGGTGGTGGTTAGAACAAAAACTCCTTTTAATATGGAAAATATTCCTTCTATCGCATACTGTTGCTTTTATATTGAACACGACCTAAATCAGCCTTTAGGCTTGATAGTCAGATACACTACTGTTGGTCCTAAATCTGGCAACCTGCGTTTGTGTGTGCTTTGATCCAGCAATGCAATACCTAGTTCAAAGTTAACATAATCCATTTGTGTTGGGACAACATGAACAAATTGTGTGGAACCCTGCATTTTTTACTGTGTACAACCCCAACCCAGACACAACATCACTTTAAACTATTAAAAATGTTAATAAAAGTAACTTTTTCAAACTTTAAAGGTTAAAAGCTGTTGAAAGAAAGATCAAAGTCCCATAATGCAATTTAAAAGCATGTATAAAGGGAGAAAAAAATGAATCATAATATATGAATTTATAAATCATAAAATACAAAAAAATGTTAATTTATGGATATTTTACTGTGTATATGGTTTGAAATCTAAAATATTCAATAAATAAAGAAAAAAATATAAATAAATGTTTAAATATTAAAGCATTTCTTTAAACCTAGCCTGCTGCAGCATTCAGTACACAAGCATCCCGCAAGCGTCAGTCTGCACTGTTGCTCCTGTGTCAGTTAGCAGCGGCCAGCAGGAAATAAGGCCCGGTTTGACAGCTTTTGTTGTGTCCTGGCTGAGAGGTTCCTGTGATTGTGTGCCTATCAGGCGTGGGGAAGTGCAGCAACCACTCTGATGAACTGCAGCCAAAATACAGACGGTAAACAAACAGTCGCCTTTGACAGTCACTCAACAAAGTGTCACTCCAATACCCCCACACCCCCACGGCCACCTTTTGGCCTCTGAACACCATTTAACCCTCCTGTCGTGTTCACATCCCGCCCCTTACTTTAGTGTTCCCGGTCAAAATTGACAGGCCTATTTTAACTGCACTTATATTAGCACAAAAAAAAAACGTTTTCACCACCAAATTTTTATTCAACATTCTTTAGCTGTGAACAATGTCTCAAAGTAGTATTTAACATAAATTTGTAAAATTAGACAAAAAATAACTGCAGTGAAAATACAAACAGGCACTGAAACTGTATTACAAAAGATCAATAGATGACAGAAATCAAAATACTTTGTTTCGTTACTAATAGACAGCTCCCTAAAATAACTATCACAGGGTTTGACCGAAGAAGTTTAAATTTCAATTCATCTGAATGCTTTATCAACCAGCAAAGCACAAACAAAATGGTATACTTTCCTGTGTATTGAGTGCTCAACATTTTATTCAGTCTTTCAATTGGACTTTATTAGTGTACTAATATAGGGAATATTGACTGAGGGTATAGACTGTGAGCATGGACACAGAACTAGCCCTAGTTATACTTTGGTAATTTATAACCGAGATGCTAATGGTCTAATCCAATAAAATAATTAATGCTAAGCTAAGCTAAAAGTGCTCCTGCACTTAAATAAAGGTATGCAAGCTGTCACTGGGGTGGTACCTTTTCAAAAGGTACACGTTTGTACTTAAAGGGTCCATATTGGTACCTTAAAAGTATATATTAGTACCTAAATATTTTAAGAGGAACACTTTTGTACTTTTTAGGTACTAATATGTACCCTTGATGGACCTGGTAGGTACAAATTTGTACCTTTTGAAAAGGTACAGTACCACCCCAGTGACAGCTCGTGTACCTTTATTTCTGAGAGTGTGGTACACTCAAAGATAGGCTGAACAAAGAATGACAGAAAGAAAGAAAGAAAGAAAGAAAGAAAGAAAGAAAGAAAGAAAGAAAGAAAGAAAGAAAGAAAGAAAGGAACACTCAGATGGGTTTACATAATTGTTTTATCAGGATGTTGATTTATGTTGGAGGATCCAACGCTATCCCATGACAATTCATAACTTATTGATTTAGTGGCTAATCCATATGAATACATACAGTTTAGTACAATTTGCTTATCCCCAATGACGGTTGGGTTTAGAGGTGGGGTTGCGGGCCACACCTCCTTTTAAAAATTTTACATTTTCGTACGACTGAACTTGTACGAATTAGCCACTTAACTGACAAAACGTAAAATAGTTACGTTTCCTTGTGAGATCAGGGTGAAGAATTGGCACATAAGCTCAGAAAAGAGATGTGTACCTGCAAAAGACATCATTCAGTCTGAAAAGTGTGTGTGAGTGAGTGAGTGAGTGAGTGAGTGAGTGAGTGAGTAAGTGAGTGAGTGAGTGAGTGAGTGAGTGAGTGAGTGAGTGAGTGAGTGAGTTAGGGTGGTGTGTATGGGGATGTTTTCTGTCTGATGGATGAATATATTCTGGATACCCATTCATTTTCTATGGCGGTCACTTTTGACCGGGAACACCACAGGTGTAACAAGGTTGATTAAAACATATAAAGTTGAATGAAAGATGTGATCATAACTTTTAAATGTTCAAGTGCATAGCGTGGAGGATATCATAAGGCCTTGAGGCAATCAGATGTAAAACACAATATTTATGAGTGTTTTAAGTTGTAAATCGGTCAGATTTCACCCGAACACGACAGGAAGGTTAATGGGGCTATAACAACTGTTGCACATGCTAGAAAAGCAAATGCAGTGCTACAACAGTCATCCTTTATTTGTTAGTCCTAAATGAAGAGAGCTATCTGTGTCTGAAAGTTAGAAAATGCAGTCTTCAAAGGACACATTCCAAGATAGGAAGGCACCAAGACACGTGCAAATCCTAACCTTCCCTTTCTGTCTCCTGAGAAACCTTCATCTGATAATGTTTGAATAAAACATGCATCCTTCGCAGTCTCTGATATCCCACAATCCTGTACGCTCCATTCCTGGCAGATCAGCTAATATCAATATTGATAAAACCACATTTTGTCTATAAATGTACACAGGGCTGGGGAGTAAAGAAAAACATTATTTGAAGGGGTGATCATTAAACAACCCAGGCTCATTCTGATTACGTACCGCTGTATACATTTCTGGAAAGAGCAAAACCCGTCCCAGGAGGTATGTTTTTTTGCAGATTTTGTTTACGCGAATCCGCCAGGGGCCGCTGTGTACACTTTTTCAGATCTCAAATTTCTCTCGCGAGTGCCATACGCACCTGCTGTTCTCGCCACCAGAGACCATTGTCGACTGACTTACTGACTGACCGAACAGCCGACTGATCCCTCCCCCTCCCCTAAACTAAACAAATAGTATTTGGTACCAATAGTAGCCTGTGTTGTCATTAAACCTTTATAGTCATGTGAATGAGACTTCATGCGTGCTTATAACAACTGCCATTAAGTGTCACTTGCTCAGTTATGACATCACAACTACAAATACATAATAGTTTTTGTCTTTATCATAACATAACTTGACACCAAGACACCAGAACTTGTAATAAATCTGTCATAAACATGATTGTCATGGAGCCATTTTAAATATGTCATGAATGTTATAACAGCTTCATAAATATTTTTTGGACCTCAACTAAAGAGGTAAGCAGAATTTGTCATTAAAATGTTATTAAATATTACTGACACTCCTACAAATGATTTGACAGAGCAATGACAATTGTTAATGATATGATTTAATGATAAATACAGTTTGTTCCACTGAAAAAAATTATCAGAAAATTATGACAATCATGTTTATGACAGATTTATGACAAGGTGACGTCAAGTTGTCATGACAAAGATGAAGACTGGTTGTTATCTATTTGTTTATGTCAAGCAGTCATAACAAACAATGTAATCTGTTAAAATCAATTAAAATGGCATAACTGAGCAAACGACACTTAATAACAGTTGTCATAAGCATGAATGAAATCTGATTCACAATTATGCCATGTGTCATGTCATGATTATAAAGGTTTCATTCAGTCTTATGAACACCCTGTCAAATAAAGTGCTACCCATGTTTTCCGTTACTTTCCAGTTCCGTTACTCTACACACTCATTCACACACACACACACAAACACACACACACCACGGCCAATTTAGTTTATTCAGTTCATCTATGGCACATGTGTTTTGGCTGTAGGGGAAACCGGAGCACCTGGAGGACACCCACGCCAACACGGGGAGCAAATGCAAACTCCACACAGAAATGCCAACTGACCAGGCCGGAACTCGAACCACCGACATTCTTGCTGTGAGGCGACAGTGTTAAACACTGAGCCACCATGTCACCCTAATGTCATTTCTTCATTTAACATTTAGATAAACATGAGTATTTTAACCAAAAAGGCAACTGATGCTCCGTTTAAACAAAACTGTGTGCAGTCTCTTCATTTATCAACTAGTGTTCTTCATCATGACACAAAAATGGTGGACACAAAGCCATTCACAGAATACATTTCTCCTGTGAAAATACAAAGAATATATTTCACAACAACTCAGCACAATGTAATCTATGTGCCTATACATGAAACAATACGTTTTTCAGCATTGAAATGTCCAATCTGAAAAAACATACCGCAGATCTTGATCTGTGAAAAACTGTCACCTTAGAATTATAAGGTTCTATCTGACGTAAATTGAGTTATTCACATATTCTTATTAAATGACATCCATTTATATTATGATGTTATTTTAATAAGTTGTCAATAAGTAATTAAACAAAAAAGTTTTATCTACAAAGTTAAACACTGGCATGGCTCTATAAGGTTCTTTCTTTGAGCCAATCAGCATTGTCATTCCACCAGACTGCTCCGTTGTTAAAAAAAAGTAATATATTAAATGTGAAGAATTTTTATTTGTGTATATATAGTCAGTGAAACCTTTTTCAGTGTTTATTGAACTTTGTTAAACAACCCATTTCCTCATTGTCCTCTGTATTCTTTTTAAGTCTTTACTAAAGTATTTGATGTTAAGTCTTGAAGGGCAAATAATCAATTTAATTCATAATTACAATATTAATTACATCAAATTAACATCTGCACCTCGCAAAATATTTAGCACAGCCTTGCATACTTAATTTAAACAACGAGCTAAAAAATATTCATCTTAAAACATTAAATAAATGTTATAGAAAGCAAAAAAAAAATACTTTCTCAAACACCAACATATTGCTAAAATCAAAATTTTCTTTTTTAATTAAATTAATAAGCAGACTGATTGTATTTCTTCAGAGGTAATGCATATGATTAATGAAGTAACTAATGATCTACCAGATAGAACCTTATTCTAAGCGGAAAATTACTTTTTAGAATGAGAAGGTTCTATCTGCATTTGCCCTGTTTTTTTCCCCTAACTTGCAAATTTAAGAGAATTTTGATCATTTACATTTGGGGTCTCTGTCATGTTAATGTACACTACCTGACAAAAGTCTTGTCGCCTATCCAAGTTTTAGGAACAACAAATAATATCTTGATTTCTAGTTGATTATTTGCTATCAGAAGTGGCTTATATGAAAGGCAATGGTCTCTAGATTACGCTTATTTTACCAAAATAAAATATGATCGTGCTTTGACTTTTAATTATTTAATTAGGACAGTAAGGTCTGACTTTGTTTAGACAAAAGTATTGTCACTTAACAGAAAATAATGTACAGTCTAGAATATAAAGTCATGGTGCAGCAGAAAATGAATTGATTCACCTTCAATGCCTCCTCCTTCATCTTACTCCTGACACGCTCAATAATGTTCATGTCTGGTGACTGGGATGGCTAGTTCTGGAGCACTTTGACCTTCTTTGCTTTCAGGAACTTTGATGTGAACGCTGGAGTATGAAAAGAAACTTTATCCTGTTGAAGAATTTGCCCTGTCCACCACCTGTGGTTTGTAATGTATTGAGCAGCACAAATTTCTTGATATCTTAGGCTGTTGATGTTTTCATCCACTCAGCAGATCTTTTGCACGCCTCCATATTGAATGTAACCCCAAACCATGACTTTTCCTTCACCAAACTTGACTGATTTCTGTAAAAATCTTGGGTCCATGCGGGTTTTAGTAGGTTTTTTGCAGTATTTGTGATGATTGGGATGCAGTTCAACAGAATGATTCATGGGAAAAGTCTACCTTCTGCCAAATGATTAACTAGAAGTTAAGTTATTATCTGTTGCTCTTACAACTGGGATCGATGACAAGACTTTTGTCAGGTAGTGTATGAAAGATAACTGTTACACACATATTGTTTGCTACATGGAATGCAAAAACTTTGAAGCTCAATATCTCAAAGTCATTTAGAAAGCTGATGAAACCTTTTAATTCCAAGGCGACTAAATGTTATCCAGCAACTCTTGTTTTTCAATGTTTTCATATTTTTAGCGTGGAATGGCTATCATTATGTTTAATGTTATCTAACAAAACATTTGACTAATCACTATTTAAAGCTTGTATTTTATAATCTATACTGAAATACATTCTTAAAGTAAACTTCCCAGCCCTGAATGTACATTTTTGACAAATGTTTACAGTTGATATCATTTCTAGTGAGAAGTTAACCTTTAGTAATTATATTGAGACTAGACATTATAAATATCATTTTATTGTGTTGTCCTCTTTAAATAAATGCAACATGAGGATTGTACAAAGCAGCGTTTATCTTTAGTTAAAAGACGCGTTTAAATGACACGGTTTGTTAAATTACTTCAATAAAAAAAAAATTTGATTTTGTGAAATGGCTGATGCCATGTCTAGCCATGCATGATGATCAAAACAACATGGATTAGAAGTTATAAAGTTTATTTCCTTTTAGTTTTGTTAAATGATTACACCATGCACCACAGAAGTAGAAGTAGGTCATCCATGAAAAGGCACATGATGTAATATAACGTCCGTAAAATATCAAACACTTCACAATCTCTGATGTTTTCATGTGACCAAAGACAGAATCAAGCAGAAAGCTATCATTGCTTCATCCCTCTGACACGAAGGACATTTGAATAATGACCACCCAGCCGAAGATCACTGTTAAATGTCATAGCCAAACATCTTTGGTGTGAGAGACTAAAATATCTGAAGCTCACTCTACTTTTCTACGCACTAGCATTTAAAGGGGACCCATTATGCCCCTTTTTACAAGATGTACAATACATTTATGATCTCCCTAGTGTGTGTATGCTAGATTTCAGATCAAAATGCCACACAAATAATGTTTTATAACTCTTTGAAACTGCCTCTTTTAGGCTTTGATCCAAATTGTGCTGCTTTGGGGACTGTTGCTTTAAATTCAAATGAGATTGTGCTCCCAGACCTATTTTTAAAAGAGGGTGGAGCTAAAAATATGTGTCAGCATAAAAAACTCTAATGGCAGACGACTGCATCTCACTCAGTTTATGCTAATGAGGGAGAGATTGTCGCTAATGGGCAGGGCTTTTGAGAGGGGTCTGGATGCAGACCTGGTGCAGTGCAATCTGAGCTGCATCCAATGCTTTTTAATGCGCTCACCTAACCCCACCCCTAACCCTACCTGTCACAGTGATGTCACTCACTCCATTGAGTGCATTGTGTCTGACGTTGCATTGCTGAGTGAGGCAATCTCAGCTTGCATCATAAAGGCTGCATCTAGATACTATTGGTGCTTTTCCCTTCTGGTGACGCATACAAAAATGGAATGTCAATCCAAGTGTCTCTACAAACTGTTTTTATGAAGTGTGTTTATAAATATCCACTACCTGACAAAAGTCTTTTTGTCTATCTCAATTGTAAGAGCAACAAATAATAACCTTACGTGGCAGAAGGTAGATTTTTCCTATAAATCATCTGTTGAACTGCATCCTAATCCTCACAAATACTGCAGAAGACCTATTGGAGGCTGCTTGGACCCAAGATTCTCACAGAAATCAGTCAAGTTTAGTGAAAGAAAAAGCATGTTTGGGGTTACATTCAGTATGAGGGCATGCAAGAGATCTGCAGACTCGTTGGCAACATCAAAAGCCTGAAGTATCAAGACATTTGTGCTGCCCATAGCATTACAAACCACAGGAGAGGGCAAATTATTTTGTCTAAGCAGTCAGACCCTAAGTAATAGTGATGCGCGGATGGCGGTTATATCCGCGGGCGCTGCGGATAATCCGCGGGTCTGGCGGGTTGGGTAATAAAAAATACACTATGATTAATTGTGTGTGTCGCGGGTTATAGCAGTTGACCAGCAAAAAAAGCAGAGAGTGGACTTCGCAGAATGTGAAGATGAGATGCCCAAAATGATGGATAAAGTGCAAGAGTACTGTGCAAATTTTCAGTTAGAGGAGTCATCAGAGGAAAATCTTCAATCATTCTGGGAGAAACAAGATCGCTTATTTAAAAGACTGCACCTTGCAAGGAGAAGCTTGTGCATTCCTGCAACAAGCGGTGCGAGCGAATGCTCATTTACTGCAGCTGGCCGTGTTTTGGAGGCAAGGAGGAATCGCCCGAAACCAGGCACAGTAGATGTTATTCTGTTTCTGCACAGTGCAAAGAAAAAGGCCAAGTAAACATAACAAAGCTGCTGAAGCTGCATAGGCTGAAGTGGCATAGTTTTTGTTATCTTTTTTCTGTATATGTAAAAGCTAAATCTGCTGTTAATAACGAACAATCCAAGGTGACCTATCATCATGCTTAAAACAAAGAATTAGAATTGGTAAGGTGTCGATCGAGTGTGGGTCGGGTGCGGATATATATATATATCAGATAAACTAATTTGTGCGGGTGGGTGGCGGGTGGATGATTAGTACGAAGGAGCGGATTCGGGTAACATTTCAGCAGATCCGCGCATCTCTACTAAGTCAGACCTTACTGTCCTAATTAAATCATTCAAAATCAAGGCATGATCATATTTTTTTTGTTAAAGTAAGCGCAACCTAGAGACCTTTGCCTTTCATATAAGCCACTTCTGATAGCAAATGATCAACTAGAGGTCAAGTTATTATTTGTTGTTCCTAAAACTTGGATAGACGACAACTTTTGTCAGGTAGTATATATATATATATATCGTTTCAGTTGGCGTTTCTGTGTGGAGTTTGCATATTCTCCCTGCGTTCGCGTGGGTTTCCTTTGGGTGCTCCGGTTTCCCCCACAATCCAAAGACATGCGGTCCAGGTGAATTGGGTAGGCTAAATTGTCCATAGTGTATGAGTGTGAATAAGTGTGTGTGGATGTTTCCCAGAGATGGGTTGCGGCTGGAATGGCATCCGCTGCGTATATATATATTTTACTAGATATTTTTCAAGATATTATTCAGCTTCAAGTGACATTTAAAGGCTTAATTTAATTAACTAGGCAAATCCTTGTAAAACAATGGTTTGTTCTGTAGCCAATCAAAAAAAATGCTTATAGGGGCTAATAATATATATATAATATATTGTCCTTAATCTGTCAAATATCACTTGAGAAATATTTGAAAAACAATAAATATTGCACAGCAGGGCTAACATTTTTACTCTTAACTATGTTGATCAAATAAATGCAGCCTTTCCAACTACACCATTCATCCAATATATGTCCAAAAGCACCCAGCAATTAGCAAACAGAAAAAAACATGTTTTCTCCATGTTGACATTGCTTTAATAGCAACAGGTGGAAGAGCATAATTTCCTGCGACATTTTGCTGATGGACCATTGTGCAGAAAAATAGATCATGGAGGAAATGTGCAGAAGCAAAACATCTCAATTGAGCCAAATCCTACAGAAGCTGGTGGCCCAGAGTGAATCAGAGATTGGGATGTGATTATTGGAATGTTTTTGTGAAAGTAGGGCACAGCCGGGTGTCAGAGGTTTGTTCAAAGGGTTCGGCTTTGCTGAATGCTCTTCAAAGGGTGCCCTAAATGTCACTTTTGCATTAATTACCTGCAGAGTCTCTCAATCTAGGTCAGTAGATATTGCATTTGTGTCACTTTAAACAGCTTGTCAACTATGGGGCATTTCATATGATGCTGGACATGTAATGTCAACACTGCACTTAATAAAATGCTTCAGTAGCACTGTTTGATTTACATAAATAATTGTTGTTAAAACAACAACAAACATATATATTACATATATTGTTACCTGACAAAACAGTATTGTAAAACTTCAACTAAGTTTTTACTGTGCTTAATCAGAATTTATTAAAGTAAAGGGTAAAATTTATGCAATCAAAAACCAGATGTGACGGATGTTACGTATTTGATGGGGACAGTGCGTCAATGTAGTTTATGTTGCATTTTTGAACACACACTTCATACACTTTTGTCTCATAGCATTGGTCCAAATTTTTGGAATCAACAAGCAAAAAGGCACAGATATATTAAAATATAAAAACCACCAAACTTTATATTGGCTTGACGAATTGTTAAATATTGTACAATTTGTTTCTGAACACATTTAACTACACTCAAAAAATGATGTTTGCTGTTTGTTCAAACCACTTATTTAAAATAAGTTGAAAACAACACAATTCTTGAGTTTTTTTGGGACAACTTAATTATTTTATGTTCATTTAACAGTAAAAACTAAGTTAACTTAATTCCTTCATGTTGTCACAACAAAAATCGATTGTGTGGAACCCTACATTTTTTATAAGCGTTTCTGGCATTTAAAAAGTTTCAATCTTTCAATTAAAAAGTTTCTGTTATTTGGAATGGTACATATGTTTTATTCAATAATTCATAGATTTTCCTTCAGCTTAGTCTCTATTTCAGAGGTTGCCACAGCAGAATGAACCACCAACTATTCCAGCATATATTTTACACACACTGTAAATAATTCATTCATGTTGTCACACAATTCATTCATGTTGTCCCAACATAAATCAATTAAGTTAACTTAACCCTTTTAACAAATTTATGTGGATTGAACAAAAAAAAATTGTCCCAATGAAATGTCAAGAATTGTGTTGATTCAGCTTATTTTAAATAAGTAGTTTGAACAAGCAAAAAACAAAACAAAAAAAACCTTTTTCGAGTGCAGTGGATGCCCTTCGGGAAATATCCAAACACACTCATTCACACACACACACACACACACACACACACACA
>CAIGQZ010032975.1:403304-414099 GCA_903798205.1 Danio tinwini
TGTGTGATGACAATAAAGTTGAATCTAATCTAATCTAATCTAATCTTCTTTTGCAGTGATCAGAAACTTATGGGTGACGTCACGAATACTACATCCATATCTTTTACAGTCTGTGTAAAACATATGCCGTAATAGTTGCCGGTTCATTCTACTGTGGCGACCCCTGATGAATAAAGGAACTAAGCCAAAGGAGAATGAATGAATGATTAACAAAAGATATAATAAATGCCAACAAAAGGCAATTTTAACTTTAAGTAATAGGCTTTAATTTTGAGCAAAAAAGATGCTCAGAGATTGGAAGTGGCTATATATACGTCACTATATAATATATAGTATATATATAATATGCCACTTTACTCACAGCTGATTGGTTCAGTTTGAATTTGTGGATCTCTTGTGTTTGGATCTCTAACACAGACGAAACCCAATTTAAACCAACCCACCTTGAGCCCAGAAACTCAGAGTTTGATCAAAAACACAAATTTACCAGAGTAAAAACCCAAACCAGCTTTGTGGAACAAGCCTCAGGGCTAAAAAAACTTTCTATTAAAACAAATGGGTAGACAACATGATGTATACAACTTTTATTTTTGTGAGCACTGTATGAGTCAGACTCTTTTCTCACAGCACTCATAGCCAGTAAAACATTGTGATCCATATCAACAAATCCCACCCCAGTCACTGCTGAATGTTTGAGAAAAGCCCTTGATAGTGATCAATATTGTGTTTCCCACAGCAAAGGAACCGCAAGTGTCTGCCTAATAAACAAAAGCGGCAGTGCTGCTCCAGTGACCGCAGGCTGTGTTGATGTCAGGAGAGCTATTGTGCAGCTTAACACATGCCAGACAGGCACGTGGCACCAGCGTCCTCTGGTCAACGAGACCATAGACATACCCCAAGGCAAACTTCAGCAAGATGAATCCAAATGAGTCTGTTATGAAAAGAACTAGTTATGTTTTATTAAAGAATTTAATCAAGCGTGTGTACTTTAAAGAGCCTTTATTATGCATTAAAACGAGTCATATTTTGGTTTTGGGGGTCTCCAACAATAGTCTGATATGCATGCAAGATCAAAAAACATCTTCCTTGTTTTATAATATGCATTTATTTTTACCTAATTATCCCAACGACTCCCATATGATTCGTTCAGCGACACATTTGTTCCCAAACCCCTCCTTAGCAAGATGCTAATCTGTGCTGACTGGTCTGATGACCCAGTCTGTTGTGATTGGACGACTGCGTTCAGCACGAGACAGAGAGACATGCCCACCACGGTTTATCAACAAGTAGTCAGATTGCAGAGTATATGTGTGAGCCCAATGCAGGAGTGCATTAAAGCAAGGCAGTTTAACACCAGCATATTGCTCTATTAACCATAAGTAAAAACAGTGAGACACATTCAGTATTAATCCACACAGTGTCAAAAGCTGAACTATTTTGAAACTTGACCGCGACACGTGTGTAGGAACAGATGACGTTGGCCATAGCGACAACAAACGGCAGTGGATCTCGATTTCACGAACACATTTAAATTCGTAAACAAATCGGAGGGCAGCGTTTTTTTTATGTGGTTTTAGACACGATATGAGAATATAAAGAGTTAACCAGATACAGTACATTGGTTACAAGTAACAAAACACAATTAAATACATAATTTGCAAGCTAGAGAAAACAAGGAGGCAACCATTTTTATCGCATTTACTTACACTTGTAAAATGGAGGAAGAAACTGGTCCATGAACTGTGTACTGTAAAGTTCCTGTCAAGCCCTGACAAAGTCCCACATAGTCTTTTCTGATCCATCTGTAATGAAGTTACGGGAAGAAGGAGGCGGAGAACCGACGAACTTCAAATAAATATTTATTAATAAAAGGGGACGGCAGCTCCTCACGGAGACTGCCGTCTAAATCAAAACAAAACGGACGGCAGCTCCTCACGGAGACTGCCGTCAAACTGAAAGCAAAAGTAAAACAAAACATGTCCGGGCCCGGTCCTCTCTCTCTGTCCTCTGCCATCGTTCCTCCTCTTATAGTCCAGAGCTCCTTCCGTGGGATTGAAGGCAGGTGCGCGCCACAGGTGCATCTCATCTGTGGCGGGCCTCGTTTCGCTCCCACGGCTCTCGGCCACGCCCCCTCGCCACACCATCCTTTAACAAACGGCCAATGAATCCCCCATTGTAAGCATGTAGATTGCTGAAGCACTCGTCAAAAAAATGACAGGAACACAGCATTTTTGCAAAAATAAACTTCAGCCACTGACTCTTCACAGCCTCATCTCTGGGTAGGGAAAATAACACTAACTTTCCCCCACACTTTAGAGCACAGCGTCTACGCGACTTGATTCAGCTGGGATCTGCTACAGTGTTCTTCTTCTTCTGGAATTTTATCTGGTGGTTGGCAAGTGTTTGTCTTCCTGTTTTTCTTTCTACAGTGTTTGTGGGTGGAGCCGGGAGTTAAAATTTTCCCGGGTCTGCACATGCAACAAATGGGCGGAGCTTAAGTTCCGTACCGACGTGACGCTGACATGGCTAAAGACTCATTACAGCAGCGATTCATTCGAACCACTGAGTCTACTCTTTTATAGATCAATCAAAAGTTTTAAACAAAGTGCACTTCAGATTTAAGGCTTAGCTGGATATTTCACTTTACTTAGAGCTGTTACAGACTGCATGGAAGGTCATTTTCAAAAGCCCATAATAGGGACTCTTAATTAAAGGGATAGGTCACCAAATAAATGAAAATATGCTTCACTGTTTACTCTCTCTCAAGTGGTTCCAAACATTTTTGGGGTTCTTTTTTGTATTATTGTTGCTAACACAAAATATTATTTTTAGAAGAATGTTAGCCACATCCTATCACGGGAGGAAATTATCAAGACAAAAATAATCCAAATACAAGTGATAATTTAATAAAGTCAGAAAGGTGAAACACAAGAGACAGAGAGTTAATAGCATGGATGAGGGTCTAGACACTGCTCTCACACCAGGAAACTCTAGAAACCAGCCCAAGCCCATCCTGACAAAACATAGACAGATCATGAACACGGTGTAACGAACTGACAAAGATGAGTTGGCTTTCCGCTCTAATGTAGGTGAGCTAAATGCCATCAGCTGGAACTGCTGATAATCCTGCTGGTCACGTGATGTAAACAAAGCACGCATCAGAGCACATGAAAGCCATAACACCGAACCATGTGACAACAACAAACATGAATGGACGGAGCGCATGCACCTGACAACCGTGACACATCCATAGTCTGAAAAACAAATTCTATGGAAGTCAATTGCAACTAGTTTTCAATGCATTCTTCTAAATATCTTCTTTGTTTTCAACAAGGCTAAATGATCATTTAAAACAAGCAACATTCTGAAACAAAACAACCTACTTATTCTGAGCTCTACATATTAAAATATATAAAAGTGATCAAGCTAAATTGCATTATATTATGATGACATAAACTACATAATTTCAATTATTCTAGTACTTAAATGAAATGAGGAGAAAACTAGCAATGTTAACTTTTAGAATAGAAAGCATGTCTTTATACTATTGTTTAAAAGCAACACATTTACTCACCCTTTACTTATTCCAACCTTTCATGACTTTCTTTTTTCTGTTCAACACAAAAAGAGATTTTAAATAAAGCTGGAGGTCTCTAACAACTCACTTTATAGTATTTGATTTTCCTGCTATGGAAGGCAATGGTTACAGGTTTTCTGCTTTATTTAAAATATTTGCTTTGTACTAAACAGAAGCAAAACATAAAGGTTTGAAATCACTTGAGGGAGAGTATGTGCGGAGTACATTTTATTTTTTTGGGTGAACTATCCCTTTAAGTGCTTTGAAATGCACATTTTTATTCGATGTTTGACAATTGCTGCGCCCCAATCCGCATACTTATACTACGCCCTAAAAGTATGTACTTTTTTGTAAAGGAAAAATACATACTTTTGATTGTGTAACAGAAAAGTATGCAAGCTTTGGGACACACTACTTCCTTAATAACAGATCGTTATGTTGCTTGACAATTTATGAGCCCTGTCAATTTTCCACACATCGTCCACATTTCTGTCGTTTTCCTACCTTATTGGAGAAGCAGCAGCTGCCATTCAAAAGTCTTTTATGCAGATAAATCTCCTTAGGTGTTTGGATATTTATGCATTCAGACGTTAATGTCCAAACATGTCTTTATATAAGTTTAGTATTGTTGTTGCAGATGAAATATAACACAGAAAACGTGATTTAAATATTTTCCAGTGGGCAAGATATTAAATAACAGTCATACAAACATCTTTACCGAAGTCTCTCTACTTGACGGTTGGTCTTGCGCGTCCATCATGTTTGTAGTTTGTTTACACTTTTCACCCGTGTTTGTGGTTCTAATCGATTTCACGTCCAATGCGCTATGCACTGTGGGCAATATCAGCGGTCAGAGTATGGACGCTTCTACACATTGACTGGAAATATAAACATATTGACCGGAAATAGTAAACCATCCGGGAACCTTTGGCATACTCTTTTCAACATGCTATGATTTGGGACATACTAATTCTATTTTCAAATACTATATAGGACGGATAGTATGCAAATTGGGATGCAGCAATTCTCAACTGAAACAGGAAGAGAGGGTGGGATGCAGAGTAGCTCCTCCTCTTGTTAAAAAGTAGCCAGTAGCATTTTGTTTTTTTATCACAGAGCTGCCAGTGGGAGTGCATCAAATGAAAAGCAAATGAAAAGAGTCTTGAAGGGGGCGGGGCATGTCAGACACTAGAGAGCATTTGATTGGTCAAGCCTTGATGAGAAACTGAATTATGAGGTGATGTGAAAAAAACAAACAAACGTTGATCTATTCAGACGTAAAGAACAAACTGTAAGCTTCACATGTTTATAACGGTTTTATATCTCCTAAACGCTAAATTTGTCACTCATTTGGAGCACACCGACATATAGGTGTCCTTAAAACTAACAGACTGAATCTAACATCTAAAAGTGTTTTATTTTAATTTCATGGGACCTTTAACTTCCTTTGGGTGCCCATGCCTTAATAAGACAGACCACATAATTCACATAAGCAACTTTAAATATGAAAGGCTAGGAATATGAATCATTAGGGTGATGAATTGCTGAGTAAGAAATAAGCTAATTTTATGGCTTGAATCACAGGTATGAGTCAGGGAGGAGAATGGCCTGCTGTCACAGAACATGTTCAGAAACAGACGAAGACAATAATGAAAGCTAAAAAAAAGTTTTTAATTTCCCTCTCTAAACCAAATATCAACTTCTCTAATTTTCGCTGTCTAAAACGATGAATTTTCATGACACACAATGCACAGAAAAACAGATCGCTGCTGTGCTTTGCATATTTAAATGGTTTCAGCTTGAATAACATTTCGAAGGACACCAATGAGAACAACAATGGATAATTCATCTCAGATTTAAAGTACTTAATGTTTTTGTGTGGCTGTAAAGTACTCCCACCCCCATATTTGATAGCTCGATAGTAGTTTTACAAGCTTTATGGCTCGTTTCTACTGACTAGTACGGTACGGGTCGGTACAGGTTGGTACGCTTTTATGGCTGTTTCCACTGTCAAAAGGCGTACCGAACCGTATCGTGCCACTTTTTCGGCACCCTTTCGAAAGGGTACCAAATACGAGAAAGGGTACCAAAAGGGTCCCAAAGGCGGAGCTAGATGCACAGCTGAACGCTATTGGTTTACAGAGATACGTCACGAGCTCACGCAACAAGCCAGAATGAAAACAAAGGAGCCGCCATGTTTTCATACACAGACGAGAGATTATATATCCATATTATAACATATAATAACGAGCCCTGTTTGATCTGGGCTCAAATGAACATTGTCGTCGTCTTGATGAACAGCCACAAAGCCAAAAAGAAGATGATTTTACCCTGTGCCCCGTAGTTTTTTACGAGCCAGACTGAAGCGCAAGCGTTTTTTTTTGCTTGCGCTCGTCGCGTTTCTTTATTTGAAATAACAAACTTCTTGAGCTGATGATCATAACATGCGCTTGATCATTGACGTGCTTTTGAAACCTGATCCTGTCAGAAACTGACAAACGCGAGAGTGACGCGCGAAAAAACTAAAGGAGAAGCCGGAAAAAAGGAGCACATTATTTTTTCAGCAAACGTGAACAAACTGCCATGTTTAACTATTATTATCACCTTTTAGACTATTATGAACTCAGAATGATGGAATTACTCTAACAAGAGGCTACACGTGCTGCTGAAGATTAAAGACACATTTAATCATGAGAGGTGTGCACTGACTGGTCTCTATTTCCTGCTGTTTTGAACCTAAATAAGGACTTAATGTATCCTGTGTGTAGTTTTTCTGTAAGTGGTAACATATCGGAGACTGTAAGGGTCTGTATGTGTTTATATATGTTGCATTTATTTATTTATTTTATATAACTGCAGACGTTACAGTAGGCTATTTTGCACTGTCATTGATCTGCAGTTATAATCAACTCATGTTCATAGTAGAGTTAATAATAAACATTTATACTGAAGTATTTATGTGCGTAAAGCATCTGTTTTGTGAGAAGTGCTTCTCATATGATATGTGAGCGACCTATACAGCTTTACTTTAGACATTTTCTCGAGCGAAACTGACGTTGACTGCAACTTTCTGTCGTACACCACTCCCACCAAAAGAGTACCATTGGTACCCTTTTAGCAGTGGAAACGCAAGCCTGATAAAGGTGACCCATACCGACCCGTAACGTACCGTACTGTACCAGTCAGTGGAAACGAGCCATTACATTTAAATTTTCTGTCGTCTACTTTTTAACAGCCTCTTTAAAATGGTTTAAAGTCAAAGCTTCTAAACTTTATAACATCTTGACACAGTAACACTTAAATAACAATTTACTACTGGCTTATTACCTGCATATTATTAATATGATAACTGTTTAATAGAACTTGAACGCATTATCTTATTTTAAATCTTTATACCAACACCTAAACCCAACTACTGACTTACTAACAAGCAGAGGTGGAAAGTAACGAATTGCATTTACTCACGTTACTGTACCTACAGTAAGTAGTTTTTTTTTGAGAATTTGTATATTTTAGAGTAGCTTTTAAACTCTCTAATTTTACTTTTACCAAAGTATGATTTGCCAAAAGTATTGTACTTCGCTACATTTTAAATCATATCTGTTACTGAGTAAAAAATTTATATACAAATAATACAACGGAAAAAGAAAATCGTGCTCGGAAACCACTAAAGCAGCAGAGTGAAGAAAAATCTGCAGTAAACTTGTCTATTTACTGTTGCTGGAGTTGGATGTATCTGTCACAATGATAAACACAGGAGACCCAAATGCAAGTGAAACAAGATGATTTATTATAAAAGTCACAACTGGTATATCTCACCAGATATAATGTTGAGCAAGGATGCTCACACCGGGATTGCAACACGCTCCACAGCGATTATAGTTTATCAGAGAAATAGCGCCAGATAATAGTCTCTCACTGATATCTCACCAGATATCAAGAGAAGGGGAAGGTTAGCGCTAGGTAGCAACTCTCAGGGAATTCGACACGCTTACTAGCGGTAAAGTTCATCAGAGTAGCGGATAGGGATGAAGTCTCTCACAGATAATGTTGTCATCAGAGCAGGCAGTAACAAAAACAGGTTATGACGGAAAGCCTCCACCCGAGCGAGAGAGAGTCTAACAAGCTGACACAGAAGTGAACAAACAACGAACCGATAATGCTAACTACAAAACACTGAACATATATAGCGCGCGGAATGCACATCAGCTGTTGACTATATGACAAACACCTGTGCGTAGAGAGTAGTGACAAAACACGTGACCACCCAGCTGATGAATGTAAACACACATACACACACACCATGAAGTGAAGTACCCAAACAAGACACCCCACCCCACCCCCCCCCACACACACACACACACCACACCACACCATACACAGCCACACACACACACACATGCAAGAAAAACAGAAAGACCCACAAACGTGACAGTATCGCCTGGGTTTAGAAAGTTTATCAGCAAAATGCCTGTCAACCCCAGCAATGACAAGGTAAGCTACTGTATTTGGCTCATTATTAATTTTAGCCATGCCTGAGCCCTTTTAGGCGTAATATGGAACTTTATGATGCAGAAAATAAATAAATAACATGTGGAAAGTTTTAAATAAGTATATAATTTTTTGTTATTGGTCTTTAATTTTTTAAGTTGTTCATTCAAATAAAAACAACTAATTGGAGATTTATATCTTGTCCCTTTTGAGAAATAGTTACTCTTTACTTATGAGTACTTTTTAACAGAGTTAATTTTTACTTTTACTTGAGTAAATTTACAGACATGTAACTGTACTTTTACTTAAGTAAAAGAGTAACACCAGCTATTTTATTTACACCAGCTAAAAACAGTACTTTTACTTGAGTAGAAGATTTTATTACTCTTTCCACCTCTGCTAACAAGCAGCTAATATGTAGTTTATTGAGCTAAAAGTTTTAGTTAATGGTTTGCTAATAGTGACAATTGTACATTACAGTAAAAAGCACCTATTATAGGTTTTTGAAAATGAACTTCTATTCAGTGTGTAACACAGCTCTAAGTGAAGTGAAATATCCAGCTAAGGCTTAAATCTGAAAGTGCACCGTGTTTAAAACTATTGATTCATCTATAAAAAAGTCGATTTATAGTGGTTTGAATGAATCGCCACACTCTCAGAAATAAAGGTACAGGAGCTGTCACTGCGGCAGTAACTTTTTAACAGGTACATATTTGTACCTGAAGGGTCCACAATGGTAACTCAAATTTTTTAGGTACATTTGGGCACTAATATGCGCCTTTGAGGTACTACTGTGGACTCTTTGGGTATAAATATGTATCTTTTGAAAAGGTACTCTAGTGACAGTTCTGAGAGTGCATGGTAACGAGTCTTTAGAAAAATTGAAACCCCCGGCCCCGCCAATAAACTATGTCGAAAGAAAAAGAGGAAGACAAAAACTGTAGCAGATCCCAGTTGAATCAAGTCACGAAGACGCTGTGCTCTGAAGTGTGAGGGTAAGTTATAATGTTATTTCCCCTACTCAAAGATGAGGCTGTGAAGAGTCAGTGGTTGAAGTTTATTTTTGCAAAAATACCTCAGCATTATAGCCCCAGCCTTGTGCTGTGTTTCCATCATTTTTTTGACGAGTGCTTTAGCAATCTTCATGCTTACAATGGGGGATTCATTGTCCGTTTGTTAAAAGAAGGATCAGAAAAAACTATTGATGTATGGGACTTTGTCAGAGCTTGACAGAAACTTTACAGTACACAGTTCATGGATCAGTTTCTTCCTCCATTTCACAAGTGTAAGTAAGTGCGATTAAAATGGTTGCCTCATTGTTTTCTCTAGCTTGCAAATTATTTATTTAATTGTGTTTTTTTACTTGTAGGTGCTTGTACTGTAACTGCTTAACTCTATATTCTCATATCTTGTCTAAAATCACGTTGAAAACGCGTCGCGTGCCGCTTTGTTTACGGATTTAAATGCGTTTGTGAGCTTGCGATCCACTGCAGTTTGTCGTTGCTATGGCCACCGCAGGCTGCTCCTACACACGTGCGGTGGTCAAATTTTAAATTAGTTCCACTTTTGCCACTGTGTGGATTAATACTGAATGTGTGTCACTGTTTTTACTTATGGTTAAGAATAGAGCAATATGCTGGTATTAAACTTCATGCTTTAATGCACTCCTGCATTGGGCTCACACACACTCTGCATGCACTCTGACTACAAAATTGTTGATAAGCCTTGGTGGGTATTTCTCTCTGTCTCACGCTGAACACAGTCGACCAATCACAACAGACTGGGTCATCAGACCAATCAGCGCAGATTAGCCTCACGCTAGAGGGGTTTGGGAACAAATTATTTTCTGAACGAATCATATGGGAGTCGTTGGAATAATTAGGTAAAATATGCATATTATAAGACAATGAAAATGTTTTTTTACCTTGCATCCATATCAGACTGTTAATGGAGACCCCTAAATCCAAAATATGACCTTATTTAATGCATAATATGGGCTCTTTAAAATGAAGCCTTAATTAACAGGTACAGTCTGACGACTGCATTAGACTTATAGTAAGTGATTTGCCAGTTGATGAGCATGATAGGAATAAATTTTAGCTGGAAAATAGCCTAATAACAACAGGCATGAAATAATGCTATAAAAATATGGGTAACACTTTAGTTTAGGTCACAATTCATAATATTAACAAAGCAGAAAAGGTAGCCCAAGATAACTAGAAAGTAAATTACTGGCTAAACATGACTGACAGATAGCATATGCAGAACGTCAAACACTTCACTGCTTTGTTTTGATTTTGGTAACTACAGTATAACTTTGACCTTTTATTCAGTTTGTGGCCTTACAAATATTATTTGTAACACTGTAAGCTATGACACCATCTTGCTTTTTATTACAAAGATGTCCTTTTCGCTTAAGTAACACAGTAAACAATAGGTCTCCAAAAGAAATGGTGACATAAACAAATGAATAACAATCCATAATTCAACACTACTCTGTTGGTGGACTTAATATGTTTGATGGGATGTTGTTCTGAGAACTCATTCATTTATTCATTCATTTGTTTTCATTCGGCTTAGTCCCTTATTTATCAGTGGTCACCAGAGCAGAATGAACCGTCAATTATTCCAACGTGTTTTACACAGCGGATGGCCTTGGAAACACCCAAACACACTCATTCACACACACACACACACACACACACACACACACACACACACACACAC
>CAIGQZ010032975.1:414109-426036 GCA_903798205.1 Danio tinwini
CACACACACACACACACACACACACACACACACACACACACACACACACACACACACTACGGCCAGATTAATTAATCCAATTCACCTATAGTGCATGTCTTTGGACCGGAGGAAACCCACGCCAATATGGGGAGAACATGCAAAATACACACCAACTGGCCCAGCCAGGACTTGAACCAGCGACCTTCCTGCTATCCACTGAGTCACCATGCAGTCACTGTTCTGAGGACTCTACCTTTCAAAATAAACCGTGATAAACAGCAATGAATGCATGTGTGTCTTGTTATTAACTCTTGTGTCTCTTGTTATGAGTAAGACAAGATGGCGGCACGTACACATCGCGAGGCTCGGCGTCTCTCCAAGTTTCTGCAATTTTGCAGTATTTTTCCTGCTCATTTCGGGTCTGTTCGTGCAGAACAGTAATGCCTTTACATCGTACACCCAACAGGAGATCTTGGATATTGGTTTGTGCATTCCGGACAGTTTTATCAGCAATCTTCAACTCATTCCTGAGATCGCCAAAACACCCGAGGCTGACCACTCTGCCCGGCTGGGCGGAAGTGCTCGAAATCGGTGGCGCGATCGTAAACAAAGATGGGGGAAGTGCGGCAGGCTAAGAGCTAAGCTAAAGCTAACACCACACCGGCTCTCTTTACCCAGCATCTTCCTCTCCAATGTACCGTCCCTGGTGAACAAAATGGATGAGATTCGACTGCGCATCAACCACAGCAAAAGATTATGGAACTGTAATGTCATGATTTTCACAGAAACATGGCTAAACAGCGGAATACCAGACAACGCTGTATCTTTAACGGAGCATCACACATTTCGAGCAGACAGAAAGGCAGATGACTCCGGTAAGACCAGAGGCAGATAACTATGCATCTATATTAACAAAGCTTGGTGCACAAACTCTGTCATTGTTGGAAGACATTGCTCTGTTAACTTGGAATTTCTAATGGTTAAATGCAGACCCTTTTATCTGCCACGCGAGTTCACCTCCACCATTATAACCACTGCATATATTCCACCCAATGCTGATGCCAAGCTTGCTATGAATGAACTTCATGTGGCAATCAGACAACAGACCGCTCACCTGGAGGCTGCTTTTATTGTTGCAGGGGATTTTAATCATTCAAACTTAAAGACAGTGCTTCCCAAATTCCATCAAAACATTTTCTGCCACACGGGGAAACAAGACTTTGGACCAGGTATACACAAACCTGGCTGAAGCATACACTGTGACCCCCCTCCCCAAACCCAAATAGAGGACATCCAGAGGAAACACTGTCTGCGCCGAGCACACAGTATTCTTAAAGATTCCTCTCACCCTGCTCACAGACTGTTCTCTCTCCCTTCTGGCAGGTACTTCAGGCTCCCCCAGACAAAAACCAGTACACTAAGGAACAGCTTCTTCCCCACAGCTGTCAGAACTCTGTCCCCCCACTGACTCTTTGCCCCCCAAATACACCCCCCACTCTCCTCATAACTTATACTCCTCATAATCATTGCACTATTTAACATTTGCACATTTAAAAATTGCACATATTCATTGCACTGATTCATTTATTTGAACTGTACATACCTACTGCACATGTACATTTGTAATTATGTACACACCCACTGTACATATACATTTGTAATTATTGTAATTATTTGTTGTATTATTATTTGTAATTAGTGCTTTTAGCTTCTCCCCCAGCCTCCCGCTGGCCTGCAGGTAACCACACTAGGGAATGCTGCTCTCTCATTGGCTGTAGGTGATCGCGGATGTTATTTTCAGTCAGAACACATTTCCACAGCATGATTTGCATCGCCGACAGCTCCAGATATTTAGCATGCCAAATATTTCACGGGCATCGGCGACTCATCTGCGATTCCCTCATAACACGTCCTTGATAGTTCATACTGTGTGATTGTCACTTGCGTGCACGAGCATCGATTTGCCTGTGATTTCAGGCATTTGTCGGCGATTTCTTAAAACCAGTCGGCGAGTCAAAATAAGGGCTAAAATCATGCAGTCTGAACTCTGCATTAACAGCTCTGCTTAAGGGTTGTAGCTTTATACTGATGTATAGTTTGTTAAGATTACTTGTGTTCTTGATGTAATCTATTTGTAAACACTGTTATGTACTAGCTTAATAAACTACTAATTAGCTATCAATTTATAGTTAGTAAGATGGAAGTTGGGTTTAGGCTCTGGGTAGGATTAGGGATGCAGAATAAGATCATATTTTATAACTATAGGTCCACGCGGAATCTGCAGATTTTTAGCCCAATATTTATTTTTTTACTTGTGTAAATGTGTGTAAAATTATATTTATTCAGTTTTTAAATTAATTTCAGCAGTATTGTTGACTAATATGAAAATGTTCATGATTTATTTGCAGTACCGTTTGTAAAGTATTATTTTCCGTTTTTTTCAGTATCTTTTATAGAGTATGAGAGACTTGTTTTGTTTACCAAATAAGTAGATTTAATTAGATTTGCATTGTGCACATTACATAAAAGTTAAAAAGCTATTATTTTTTGTTCATATATTAGGGTTTTAGTTATGGTACTCCCAAAATCATTCTGCATATACCCGCAGAATTCTGCGCAGAAATAGCAAAAAATGTCCTCAGATTCTGCCTGGCCCTTGTTATAAATACTAAAGAACAGTTAAGATTTTAAAAATAGGCAGGTAATAAGAAAGTATTAATTAGCATGAATTGCTACCTAAACTAAAGAGTTACCAAAATATGGTGTAGAAAAGTTTCACGTTGATAAATGGAAACTACAATTTAAAACGATGTACAGAAAAAAAAATACAGAAAAACTTTCAGTGTATGGAATTGATATTTCAGAATGAAAACTAAATGATATTCCAGAAATTTCAATGATCTGTCGGAACCCTGAATTTCACACTTAATCCAAAACACATAGCAGGGAAACATGTACTCCAAAAAAATAAAAATAAAAATTCGGACTACGCTGTAAAAATATCCGTAAATTAACAGTTTTCCCTATTTTGTATTTATTTTTTATTATTATTAATGCTTTTGAATTGAATTATGACGACTTCTGACAACTTTTAACCTTAAAAAGTGACATTTATTAGCATTATTAATAGTTTAAGATGCTATATTGTCTGGGTTGGTGTTGTATATTATGCTGTAAAAACCTGTACGTTTTCTGTTATTTTACAGATTCATTTATTTATATATGATTTCTTATACATTATATTATTTCAAACTACTAAAATGTTGATAAAAGTCACTTTGTTAAACTGTAGAGTTGAATTTTCAACATCAAAAGTGGATAGAGCAGAGGTTAACATCTCATAATGCAATTTACAACCACAAATAAATGGAAAACACAAAATACGGAAGCTGTTAATTAACAGATACTTTTTACAGTGTAGATACTGTCATGTGAGCATTCCCACATCCAAATAACACATTACAGCACATCCGGTAACAATCCCACTAACCCAAAGACCTAAAGCTGACTACAGAAGTCTACCAGACTGAAAACCAGCTTTTTATTTTAAGAGACGAAAAAAGTGCCTTAAAGCAGATTCCAGGAGTGTTTGGACTTGCTCAGGATTCCCTTAAAAACAACCACAGGTTCATGTATGAAATGCGTCATTCTCTCAAGCATTGCATTGTGGGTTGTCTCTTCGATGTCTGCAAAAATAAACCCATCAGACCCCTTCAACTATAAAAGCAGAGAGCTGCAATTATGTTCAATTCAGCTGGAATAACTGTTATTACATCCATACAGCGCTTTGACCTCTGCAGAAACCTCCAGAAGCCTGCAGCTCGAAAATCAATCAAACAGATGCTGCATCATAAATAATGAGACGCTGAAAAGGGGATGTGCCGTGAAGAACATGGATGTAATCGCTTGCTTCTGTTATGAATCAAAATTATAATGTTTTGACAGATGGAGTTTTGGAAAATTAAGGCTCTTCACTGGACCTCATTTTGCAACCCACTGGAAACCTCACCTGTGGTGGGAAAAGTCCTGCAAAATCTGACATATTTTGAATTTTGTTGGTTTGTTCTCATATATTTTGCTAAATATTACAAGTGAAATGTTTAAGAAGCACTAAATCCAGCACAGAAGAACGATAATCGGAACATATTTTATTACTCTGGTTGTTATGTGTGGTGCTGGAGGAAAATATTAGTTAACAATTATGACTTTGGGCTCTATTTTAACAATCTAGGCTCAAAGTCTAAAGCTCATGGCGCAAAAGCATTAAAGGCGTGTCTGAATCCACTTTTGCTATTTTAAGGATGGAAAACTACAATTTGCGCCCTGGCACATGGTCTTACAGGGTTGTGCTTATTCTCTTGGCCCAATCTCAATTCTACCCCTTAGCCCTTCCCCTTACCTTTACCCCTCATTTTGCGCGTTCACACCAAGGGGTAGGGGTGTCCCAATTCTCTTAAGCTTAAAGGCGTAGAGCTAAGGGGAAGGGATGAATAGCCCTTCGAACGAAGATTTTCAGGACCACACTTGAAACCAAGGGGTAAGAAAATTTCCCAGAATGCACCAGCCACAGTGGCAGTATTGTTGAACCCTGAAGTAAGGAGATTCACAAATTTGTATTTTTTGTCAGTATTATGAATTTTTACAACAAACAAACACGTTTTAATATATTCATAACCGCGTTCCTTTTTTACATTCATGCTTCAAAAAAAAAACCGCTAGAATAAAAATTTTGCGATCTATAATCCCTAATCATAACTCCTGTACAGCAGTCCCACAACATTCTGACACTCGATGACATTCCGATACCCTGTCAGAAAAGTCTAGTGCCTGGGAATGAGCTTTTTACAATGTCTGCTATAATGTTAGTGTTGTTTTCATGTGTTTACAGATGAATATGGCCACGGTGTAAATACACAGTATAGTTACAATCTTATTGCCACATTAGATCGTTATGATAATATAATATATGCCTTCAGTGATTTCCTGAAGATAAATACCAAAAAACAACACAACTGGAATAAGTACAGCAGTCACGATCGTCTGATCTCATATGAAGCAAGAGATCGAGATGACATATGATGACGTGAGCAGGTGTTGTAGTGCTGTCCCAAATTTTAGGGGTAAATTTTGAAGCCCTTCCCCTTAACCCTCGGATGTAAGGGCCAAGGGGAAGGGGTAGGGGTACAAAAATAGAATTAGGATTGGGCCTTAATAAGTTATTGGTATGTTTTGACCATAACGTGCATTAAACCAATCAGAGTCTTATCTCACATTCCTATTAAGAGTCAGTTGCGTCACGCCATGGCGCATTTGCTATTTAAATGGGGGACTTTGTAAGTGTAAAGTGTAAAACAGTTAAGAAGACCATCTGCAGTGCGAGGATAAAGAACGAGCTTTCTCCATTCGGCCTCTTTACTTTCTCTTTACTTTTACTCCTTTACTTTGGTGGAGTAAGGAAACGGTGGAAACTCACTCCACTGAAGACATCCATTAGTCTACATATTTAATCTTGTTTGTTAAGCGCAAAGGCTTGTTTTTAAAACTATTTCTAAATTCAGTTCTAATTTCCAGCAAACAAATAAATGAACCATAATAGGGAAGTGTGGTAAAAAAAACTGAGTTATATCCAAACACACTTTCTATTTTTATGTTCCATGTGGTGATGCGGACGTCTCCAAAACCAAACAGGTGGACAAATCTAAATGTGTTTTTATTGAAACAAATATAAATATGCATATAATAAACAATACAGCTAATAATATTAACATTATACAAATGTAGATTGTCATGAATAAACTGAAAAAAGCTAGACGAGGTGAAGAAGGCACCAAGGTAGTGGTTTTTATATTTATGTAGAAAATAATAATTTTTAAAAAACATTTTAATCCTTAATTTGTTTTCATATGTAAAGATATTTGTGTATTGCTGTACATCCGTGTGTATTAAGCAATGTGTAAGCGTTTGAACTCACATAGGTGCATAACTAACGCGATCTGCGCTGGAATTTAGAGCAGCTTTAAGCTGGTCAGTGGAGCAATCTATTTCAGTTCCTCAAAATAGCAACGCACCAACAATGCGCGTTAACACACCTTCTTTCTAGACCACCACACCCATGAGTCCACAAAGTGGTGCAAATGAATTTGCTATTTAAACAACATGGTGCAAAATGTGAAAATTACTGTTGCGTTGGTCAGAAAACAGCAACAAATCTTGCCAAATATGTATGAATGACAGGGCCCCTTGATATATCTCAAGTGATATTTAACAGAGCATGGAGATCTTCACAGTATTTCCTATAATATTTTTGTTCTAGAGGAAGTTATTTCTTTTTGTTTGGCTGCAGTAAAAGCTATTTTTTTATTTTTTCAAAAACTACAATCTTTTTGCGAGATCTGCGATCCAATATCTTATAGGCTTAGTTAAACTTAGTTAACCTAGTTAAGCCTTGAAAATGCACTTTAAGCTTAATAGGGTTTCTGCAAGTTTCACTAAATTAAACTGAAGACTTTTTACAACCTGTTTAATCTATTATGAATCAAATTTCAGACTTAAACAGAGCAAAACACTAAATATGTTTACCTGCACAATTAAAAAAATTCTAATTACTTGAGTTATATTAAATAATGTGTCAAAATAAGCAAATCATACATACTACATTTTTTTCAATGTAATTTTTCTTTGACAAGCTTTAAAAACTATAATAAACTAAATCTGTCTGTCCAGGTCAGTGTCCTAAATACATGGAGAACTTACAAGTGGTATTTTGGGGAAGATCATTAACCATATTTGTAAATAGAGCTATAAATAGAGCTTTGTTAAAGGGGTTTTAAGATGGATTGTTGGTGACTGTATTGGTGTTGGCCTGATTGGGTAGCTTTACATGGACTTTGAAAAATTGTCTTCCAGTTGCAACCCAGTACTGGGAAACACCCATACACACTCACATTCACACTCATACACTACAGCCAATTTAGCTTGCATAAATCAACCCACACCAACATGGGGAGAGCATGCAAACTCCACACAGAAATGTCAACTGACCCAGTCGGGACTCGAACCAGCAATCTTCTTGCTGTAAGGCCACAGTGCTAACCACTGAGCCACCGTGTCGCCCCAGAAAAGAAATTAATTACTTCATTATGTTTAAGATGTGTTGAAAAACTTATGAATTCTAAATGAATTATAATTTGTGTATATTTTAATAATTATAGGGCCTACTAGTTTCTGTTAAATATATAACAACTTATTACAATTTATTATTACGGCTACATTTTGAACGCAGTTATTACAAACATTAAAGTGCATATACTGTATATATAATTACATTTTTTTCATGTATTTAAACCGCATTTCACCCATATAAGTACATTTGACTACTTGCGCAAAGTTGTAGAGAGGCTTGATTCTCCAAACTCATTTTAAATGAACATCTATGAGTAAACAAAAATACTAAAAATACAGTATGAATGTAAATATTGGCTGCAAAACAGATGTTACTATTAAAACTGCCACTGACAGGAAGAATTTGCCAATAAATGCTGTGTCACGTCAGTTTCAGCAGTTTTATAAGCTCATCTGCACTAAACCGTGGGTCTTAAAAATAAGACATGGCTGGACAATTTCCAGTACGATCATAAGACAGATGTGCCGTCCCTTTAAATGCCTCAATGAAGCAGCCAGCAGAATGATAAGAGAGAAATGAAGTATCTTAGGGGAATGAAACAACCCAGATAGTGGCAGTCACAGACATTAAAGCAAAAATGTATGGCTGTTCCACGCACAGCTACACATCTACACAGAACTAAACATCCTTCAGTGTCATACAGTACTATGTATAAACGTAAAGACCTGTCTGAGAGATGTGTGCTGTCATTTCAAGTCAGAACATTTATAGTGACATTCAACAGAGCTCCTGCCAGTGAGGAATACAGCTATTTTGCAGTACAAGAGCAAAAACAGGCAATCATACACTTCTATTAATACCTTGCAATTACATGGCTTTTATTCATGTGCATTAGGAATTGAAACGCAGGCTGAAGACTGACCTTTAAAACAAGGTAATTTCCCTGTTCGCACATGCAATTTAGCAGTACGAAGAGCTTTTGTGATCAATGTTTTCCATTTCAGCTGATTCATCTTCTCAAAAAGGCTTTGGCACAAAAGACATGCTGATTCCCATAGATAATACTTAAGCAGAAGCTAAAGTATTACGGTAACACAAGATTTGAATTAAATTTTATGATTGTAATAGCTGTCAGTAATCAAAAGAATGCTGGAAAAAATCCAAATAACACCAAAATCACATCTCAATGAATTGGTTTATTCGAATCGTTTGTTATTTAGAATTAATAATTAAATGTATACCAAAAAAGATGTTTTCATGGGTTCAGTCAGCAACTTTACCACCGTTAAGAGCCTTTTTTACCATTAGATTCTGTTTAACTAACCAGGAGTGTGTTTCCGAAAACCATCATTAGCCAACTAAGGTCGCAAGTTCCCGAATCCATCGTTTCTACGAACATTCGCAAACTGAGTCACAATCTTGTATGTTTGCATCTACACTTCTAGAGCTGCAGTTAGAATAATAGTTCCTGGCTGTGTTCTATTGCCAGTTATCTCCCTCAAGCCCTATTCATTTAGAACAGTAGTTCTCAAACTTTTTTCACCAAGTACCACCTCAAAAAAAAAAATTGTCTCTCCAAGTACCACCATAATTACCGGCACTAAAATACAGTAGCATAGTAGGCCTAATTAAGCAGCTACAGCACTGCACAGTTTAAAAACGTGGTAGATTAATTCCTATTATTAAGAATATTTGTTATTGTCAGCCACTTTAAACATTATAAATAGTTTAAAAAAATTAACACTGCATTGTCACCATCAACGTTTAATTTAAAATGTGCTTTTAAAAGTTAATAAAAAATGACACTGTTCTTAAAAAGTAAAAAGAAGAAAACTGCTGTATTTAAATGTAACGCATTAACATATAGTAGTAGCCTATTCCGTCACCTTGGAGTTTTAAGGTTCTATCTACGTTCTGAGCGATTTTGAGATATTGAGCTTCAAAATTTTTGCATTCCATATAGCAAACAATATGTGTATAACAGTTATCTTCCATACACTAACATGACACACCCTAAATGTACTCTAAATGTTTCAAAATTATCAAAATTTTCTTACATTTGCAAATTCGGGTAAAACAAACAGGGCAAATGCAGACAGAACCTTCTAACTCTAAAAAGTCATTTTCCGCTTGGAATTATAAGGTTCTATGTGGCAGATCATTTATTGAAGCATTACTTTCAAAAATTACAAAGAAAAATAAAATTGTGTTGTAGCAATATGTTGATGCTTGAGAAAGTAAAGTTTTTGCTTTCTCTAACATTTATTTAATGTTTCAGGATGAATATTTTTTCTTGTTCAAATTAAGCATACAAGGATGTGCTAAATATTTTATCCAGTGCAGCTGTTCATTATATGCAATTAATATGTTAATATTTATTGAATTTTATGCTTTATATGAACTATTGAATTTTTATTGGCAATGTCTTTATCACTACGCAGCGCGTCTGTCTTTCAGCACCAACACATGGACTAATTTAGGTTGCATAGAAGGGGCGATGGTCGACGCATAGCTTTAATCATAAGGAAGTGAATGAGGTCGTTTTTATATTAATTTCAGCTTGCTTTCAAGCTAAAACGAAAGCATAATTCTCTTGAACAGCTATTGCAGTTATATCACATTTGAGATTGGTTCTTTAACGCTACTTTCACTTTTTATAGAAAGATAAAAAATATGAAAAAATACTTACACCGGATGATAGCGGGATAGAATTATAAAATACGGGAGAATCCTGGCAAAAAACAGGAGGGTTGACAGGTATGGATTAAACGCATCAATACACTGCTTGACCAATTCATACCTGAGATCACATCTTAAGTGAACCGTGGAGATTTTTCCGCGTACCACTAGACAGAAGCCCAGTTTGAGAACCACAGTTTGAGAACCACTGATTTAGAACATTCCAACATTTAAACTCAGAATGATAAAAAGAAACATTAAAATCATCTCTCTTACATGTTGTTTGCTTTCAAAATATTTTTACAGTTTGGTTTGAGCGATCTGCATATTGACAATTGCAACCTCTTCATAGTGCATTTTGAAATCATTTATGCCATTTTGATGCAGCCGTGGCTCATGACGAAAGCTATAGGTGACCTATGGAAAGCGGAATCTATATGTCTCCAAAGCTTGTGGAACCAAAAATATATGTTGCATTATTGGTTTTAATTTTTAGTAGCCTACTATGTATATTTAAATAGCCTACTATAAGTTAACGTGTTAGCTTTTTGTAAGTTATTTTATGTTTTAAAATAGAATATGAAATATTCTCAATAATATTTGTAAAGGAAACATAGGCCAATTCAATTAATATGGAAAACGAGTGCATGTTTTTAATAAAACTAATATTGTATAAAAAAATATATATGTGTGTGCGTGTAAAACAATTTGCACAAAAAAAGTTATGGGGATTTTCTCTAAAGAAGTTACTCCACCTCGTTTAGAACGTCATTATGGACGTTTTATATTACAAGAAACGTGACTCAAACAATAGATCTGCGACAGAGAAACTATGGCTTTAGAAAGCACTCATCACAACATTGTTCTTTTCCAAACGATGCATCATACTATGATAGTTCAGCCATGAGTTATATTGTTGTTTGAGAAACACACCACTGTTTGGATTTATCAGTTATTTCTAATAATCAACTGGAATGTTGTTGTTTTTTTTCACTTTCAGAACGTGATTCTTGCAATATATGCATGTTTTCTAAGAGGGTTTTATTGGTACTGTATTTGTAGATACTCATTAATGTAACTCACATTGATGTCCAGGCTGCACAGACTGAGTGAATCCACATCTCTCTTCCTCTGCTTCCTCTTCTTCTGTAAAAACATAAATATTAATCAGCCTTCAGAGTGCTTCATTATCACCAAACAGACATGCTTTATCTGTTTCATGTTACACTTGCACATTGTTTAGAAATGTTCATTAAGTTAAATAAAGATGACAATAACACACAAATGATGCTGAAATCATGCTGAAATATCTTTTACATGAATTTAAAAATCCTTACACCTAACGATTGCACCTAATCTGATTTAAAGGGATAGTTCACCCAAAAATAAAGATTATGTCATCATTTACTTACTTATTACTAGTTTCAAACTTTTACTAGTTTTGTTCTTATGCTGAACACAAAAGAAGATATTTAGAAAAATGTTGGGAACCTGTAACCATTGACTTCCATAGTATTTTCTTTTCTATGGAAGTTAATGGTAACAGGTTTTCAGCTTTCTTCAAAACATATTCTTTTGTGTTCAACAGAATAAAGAAACTTATGATCCACTTGAGGGAGAGTAAATTTAAATTTTTTGGGTGAACTGACCCTTTAAGAGCAATCAAAACAATAAAAAAAATCTGTTCTGAAAAAAAAATACAATTTAACTGTTGGTTCAAAAAGTGTATCTAAACTGGTATAGGCAATTTTATTCATTCATTTTCCGGCTTAGTCCCCTATTTATCAGGGGTAGCACAGCAGAATGAACTGCCAATTTATTTATTTCTTTTGTGATTTTCTGAACAACATATGAGTTTCTGCAAGAAGCAATAAAGTTCAAGCAGTGTGTAAGTACTTTTGGACAAGGCACAGTTGTGGCCTTCATAATATTATTGTTTTATGCTAAAATTAATTGTTTGAGCTTGAACATTGTCACAATAACCAGCGATCTAGCAATTGCAGATTGCTGGAGAACTAAATCTGCCACTGATATGAACTACAACTACCAAACTGGCTTGCGCCAATCAACTATTTTTGGAGCTACAGCTGACAATAACACACACACACACACACACACACACACACACACACACACACACACA
>CAIGQZ010032975.1:426046-467282 GCA_903798205.1 Danio tinwini
ACACACACACACACACACACACACACACACACACACACACACACACATAAAGATCCTTATTGACTGATTACAAGGACTATACATACTGCTCACTTTCACAGACACTTTGCTGAGTCTTGTTTACCCCGTGTATTACAAAGCAGTTTGTTTTTCTTGCTGTGTTTTGATTCATTGCTGCCTGTCTTAACCGTTTGCCCGTACTCTGTTTACAGTTTTTGGATTACCTGTCTGCTTATGACTTTCCCTGTTTTGACCATTGCCTGCCTGACATTTCTACTAATAAGCTGCATTTGGATTGTCAACTCAGTTATCCGCGACCGCTTTTTAATAATAACCATTATGGTTTTCCCCACAGTCCAAACACACTTGCTTAGGTAAACAAAGTTGGCTGAGGTATGTGTAAATGCCAGAGTGTATGGGTGGTTTCCAGTGCTGGGTTGGAAGGGCATCCGCTGCGTAAAACATATGCTGGATAAGTTGGCAGTTCATTCTGCTGTGGCGACCCCTGATAAATAGGGGGCTAACCCGGAAAATGAATGAATAAAATAGCCTGTACCACATTAGTAGGTTTACAGTTTAGTTAATACATTTCACCTGACAACTGTGACTAATTTGTTGTAAAATATCATCTATCCCACTGCATGACACACAGTATTTGATATGTGATTTTTTTATTTGCAGTGGAGTTGCCATGTTCTGTACTTATAGATCCCACAAATTCAATGATTCATGTTTTTTTGACATGGCTGTCACGATCACCAGCAATCTGAACTCTAGAAATCGCTGGTACACACACACACATTCACAAGGACTACAAATCTGCTGGTAAATGGACTACATATTCAGTCATGCCACACACACACACACCTGATACAAGTCACCACTGATTGGTAACCCACAGCTAAAGCCACTCAAGGACTGATTTTATGGCCGTTTCCACTGTCAAAAGGCGTACCGAACCGAACCGTACCGTGCCACTTTTTCGGCACCCTTTTGAAAGGGTACCAAATATGAGAAAGGGTACCAAAAGGGTCCTAAAGGTGGAGCTAGACGCACAGCTGAACGCTATTGGTTTACAGAGATACGTCACAAGCTCACGCAACAAGCCAGAATGAAAACAAATGAGCCGCCATGTTTTCATACACAGCCGAGAGATTATATAATAACATATAATAACGAGCCTTGTTCAATCTGGGCTCAAATGAACATTGTCGTCGTCTTGATGAAGAGCCACAAAGCCAAAAAGAAGAGCTGATTTTACCCTGTGCCCCGCAGTTTTTTACGAGCCAGACTGAAGCGCGAGCGTTTTTTTGCTTGCGCTTGGCACGTTTCTTTATTTGAAATAACAAACTTCTTGAGCTGATGATCATAACATGCGCTTGATCATTGACGTGCTTTTGAAACCTGATCCTGTCAGAAACTGCACCAAAAAACAAAATGAGAAGCCGGAAAAAAAGGAGCACATTATTTTTTCAGCAAACGTGAACAAACTGCCATGTTTAACTATTTTTATCACCTTTTGGACTATTATGAACTCAGAATGATGGAATTACTTTCTAACAAGAGGCTACACGTGCTGCTGAAGATTAAAGACACATTTAATCATGAGAGGTGTGCACTGACTGGTCTCTATTTCCTGCTGTTTTGACCCTAAATAAGGACTAAATGTATGCTGTGTGTAGTTTTTCTATAAGTGGTAACATATCGGAGACTGTAAGGATCTGTATGTGTTTATATATGTTGCATTTATTTATTTATTTTATATAATTGCAGACGTTACAGTAGGCTATTTCGGTCATTGATCTGCAGATATAATTAACTCATGTTCATAGTAGAGTTAATAATAAACATTTATACAGTATTTATGCGCGTAAAGCATCTGTTTTGTGAGAAGTGCTTCTCATATGATATGTGAGCGACTCGTACAGCTTTACTTTAGACATTTTCTCGAGCGAAAATGACGTTGACTGCAACTTTCTGTCGTACACCACGCCAACCAAAGTACCATTGGTACTCTTTTAGCAGTGGAAACACAAGCCTGATAAAGGTGACCCGTACCGACCCGTACCGTACCGTACTGTACCAGTCAGTGGAAACGAGCCTTAAGTACCCTGTTAGGTCGGAGTAAGAGTTGTGGTTAGGGTTAGGGTTAGTACTTGCTGGAAATGTACTTGCTAAGTTTCTTATAGTCAGTTAAATGTCTGTTGAAGGAGCATATCAACAGATATTAAACAGACAGTCTACTAATACTCAAATGGACCATCAAAATAAAGTGTTACCCAGAATAGTTGTCCAAATGTAGACAGATAGGTGAGACAAATGTATTCATTACAAATTACAAACATTAAGTCATTTTTGGTGCATAAATATAATCTTGTTCATGAAAATAATCCTCAAAACTATAGTCAAACCAACACTCTCAGAAATGAAGGTACGAGAGCTGTTACTTGCGTGGTACCTCTTTAAAAGGTAGATATTTGTACTTAAAGGGTTCATATTGGTACCTCAAATGTATGTATTAGTACCTAAATATTTTAACTTGTGAACTTTTTAGGTACTAATATGTAGTGGTGTAACAGATCACAAATCTGCAGTTCGGATCACACTACATTTTTTTTGTCAATGATCGGACCATTTTTCGGATCAGCAAAAAAGTGAGGAGACAAATGTCATTTGCTTTCCATTTATATAAAAATATTACTGCAAAAAACATTGCTTTTAATAAACAGAACTTAGAACCTATAATGGTAAAAAAATTTAAATCAAGAAAGATCCAGCTGAAAAAAAGTGTTCAATATGAAATATGATAATGCTAAATATAGAAATCTAAAATCTTGTAAAACAGATCATATTTATTTTCAATTACTGATTAAACAATTAAACGTAATGTTTTATTATACTGTAGGTGTATTTTTTTTAAAAAACCTATTCAGTGACATAATTTTGATGGTTGTTTGCACCCATCTGTTGGTTACACAATGTAATTGCTTTTACCACTGTCAAACATTCACCAGCGTCATGTTTCATAAAACAGTGATTTTAATCTACCATAAACATCAGGGTTTATATCTGAACTATACACTGTTCTCCCAGTACTTCTGTATTATTTATGTGTTTGTAATCACTGAAAAAGTGTAAAAACTAAATCTCTCTCGATGCAGATTTGAATGCAGCGCTTTGAAGGATTAATAAACATATGCAAATCATTTATCATTTATTGTTCATTTTGCGCGGGTTTGAACTGAGATCACAATCTTTTAAGTTTTAATTGTGCAACTTTACACTGAATGCATTAATGCAGGCTAAACAAACAGTGACAGAAAACACATTAAATTAATAGCCTAAGAAAATTTAGGTAGGTTCCACCACAACTTTTCCCGTCATCATTATATCTTACAGGGAAGCAGAAATGCTTTCATGCACATGATTTGAATGACGGGAGAGGCGATCTCTCTGCAATAGTTATAAATGTTGGATTAACCGTAAAGTTCAAAATAAATTATTTATCCGCGGGTCACATGCGTTCCAAACCGTGAGTTGTGATCCGTACGGATCACGGATCAACAGTGATCTGTTTCACCTCTACTAATATGTACCCTTGAGGTATTAACAAGGACCCTTTACTTACAAATGTATACCTTTTAAAAATGTATCGCCTCAGTGACAGATCTCGTACCTTTATTTCTGAGTGTATGTTAAAATATGTTTTAGGAGATGTGTGTATTTCTAGTGAACCTGTGTTAAATAATTTCCATATGATTTCTCCAAATGGTAAAAAATTGCTTACGAGGTCAAACAGCAGCAAAAGTCACACCGTTTAAGCCTGGTAGGGTTGCCAAGTCCAAAAAAAAAATTCCAGCTAAATGGTAACTCAAAACCCACCCAAAAGGAATTAGCCTTAATTTTCCATGTCCAATCCCAAATTAATTGCTGGATTCCAACAAAGGCAAATGTTTAGCAAATCTTTGACATTTTGTGGTACACTGCACATGTTAAAGTACATTGCACACACCAAACAACACTTCTAAGTGCCTTACTCAAAATTTGGATCGTAACAGATATTCAGCTAATTTAATATACTTAGCTGACCATTACCAATTTGTGTATATCAATAGACAGCATTCACAAGTCAGCCCAGTAAAGTATGGGGTGCCTCAAGGATCAGTTTTAGGCCCTTTGCTGTTTACAATATACATGCTACCCCTTGGAGACATTATTAGAAGACATGGGATTAACTTTTACTGCTATGCAGATAATACTCAATTATATATTCCAACTAGACCTGATGAGATGTCTGAACTGTCTAAGCTAACTGAGTGTATTAAAGATGTTAAAGACTGGATGACCAACAATTTTCTCCTTATAAATTCAGACAAAACAGAATTATTATTTATCGGGCCTAAATCCTGTACACAGCGGATCTCACAACTCAACCTACAATTAGAGGGATACAAAGTTAGCGTTAGCTCTACTGTAAAAGATCTGGGTGTTATATTAAACAGCAATTTAACTTTTGAAAATCATATCTCCCATGTCATAAAAACTGCCTTCTTTTCGCCAAGTTACGAAGTATGCTATTCATCTCAGATACAAAAAAGCTAGTTCATGCTTTTATGACTTTTAGGCTGGATTACTGTAATGCTCTGTTCGCTGGTTGCCCAGCATCCTCTATTAACAAACTTCAGCTAATACAAAATGCAGCTTTCTTACCAGGTCTAGAAAATATGATCATATCACCCCAATCCTTTAAATAATGTTATTTTGAAACATTACTTCTTACCTATAAAGCTTTAAATAATCTAGTTCCTGTTTATCTAATCAACCTCCTGTCTCGCTACAATCCAACCCGCTCTTTAAGATCTCAAAACTCAGGGCTTCTGGTAGTACCTAGAATAGCAAAGTCGAGTAAAGGAAGTCTCATTTATGGCTCCTAAACTCTGGAATAGCCTTCCTGATAATGTCCGAGGCTCAGACCCACTCTCGCAGTTCAAAACTAGATTAAAGACCTATCTTTTTAGTAAAGCATACACTCAGTGCATCAGATAGCGGAATGATGCATGAATGTGCTCCACGCATCTTGTTTATATACACTATGAACAGCAGCTACTCTAATTATTCTCTTTATTCTCTTTTTCCACCTGGGGATACTCATCCTGAGACCCCCAGAGATTATGCAGTGCCACAGATGCAATCCAGGACCTGTGAAGAGATGATCCCAATGTTCCACAATCCTGGACCAGGCCGTTTCCTGAGTAGCAGCTGTGGTGGTCATGGAGGAGTGGAGACTGACTCCTGTGATCTCCAGGGACAGTCGAGTCTTCGCTGACGTCCAGCGTTCTCCATCTTCCAGCGCCTGCAGCTGCAGCGACTGCAGCTCTGCACAAGACGTTTGGCCATAGGAGAAATGGTCATGCCAACTGAGCCTGGTTTCCCTCAAGGTTTTTATCCTTCACTTACGCCAATTGGTGAAGTTTTTTCCTCGCCGCTGTCTCCACTGGCTTGCATTGTTCGGGACTTGTAGAGCTGCGCATCGATGGATTACTCTTCAGTGTTTGAACTCTCAGCAGTGAATATTAAACCACACTGACCTGAAATGAACTAAACTAAACTGAACTAAACTTAAACACTGAAAACTGAACTGACACTTTCAATTCATTATAATCTTATATGTTAAGCTGCTTAAACACAATCCACATTGTAAAAGCACTATACAAATAAAGATGAATTGAATTGAATTTTCAAACAGGTTTTAGCATAAGTGAAGTCCGGGTGGGGCGTAGGCGGAGTGCGAGCGACGTGTGTGTGATAAAAAGCAAGGAGGGATGCAGTGGAGAGGGGTGTGCGACGTGTTTGAGGAGCGGGAGGGAGACGCGCGATTTCCAGGAGATTATCATTTGTTTGTGAGCATCCGGGAGTCTCTGTGCATTTGCGGGAGACTCACAGAACTTCCGGGAGACTTGGGATGTCTGCCTCAGGATTAAAAAAAAGGAGGAAAAACTATCTGGCACAACTTAAAATAGCATGGTAAATAAATAACCTGGTACCAGAACAAAACAGGTCACAAATAATGTTTACACATCAAATGAAACGTTAAGTGGGCTTGAATTCAAATTACAATCCTGAAGCGGCTACTCACAGTACTTAATCAATGGCTAAAGTTACATTTCCCCTTGCTGACCTAATTGAGTTGAGGCAAGATATCTATCCCTCCTAGTGGTTGACTGTGGTTTAGGTGATGGAAGCCTGAATCAAATGCCTTCAGTTTTGTAATAAAAAATTTTAAAAGTATAAACATTAAACATAATGTTGAGCCAAAATGAGATTTTTATTTGATTTTCTTCTTGGGGGTCCGGCCCCCAAGGAGACTGTCTGGTAAAACTCTGGCCCTCTGACAAAACTAGTTATGAATAGTTGATGACCCCTGCTATATGCCATCAGATGGTTTTACTGTTTTGCAGATGTTTTTGGGTTGCCAGGTGCATTCTGAGATCAATGTTTATTAAGAAATGATTTAGTCAAAGAAAGAATCATTTTGGCAGCTGCGGCATGTTATAATATAGCTGTTGCGAAAAGAGGATGTGCAGACAGGGCTAGTTCCAAATGCAGCTTTATTATAGAATGGTCACGCAGGCAGGGGTCAAAAACCAGAAACCAAAAACAGGCAATAATTCAGGGCAGGCAGCAAAATATCAAAAAACATGATAAACAGTCCAAAGGTTAAAAACACAAGAACACAATAAACAAGGAAAAAGCTTTGAACTGAATTTAATTTAATTTAATTCAAAATACTTAGCTATGTGTGTGTGAAACTAAGGGGTTTAAATAGTCCAGGTAATCAACGATGATGATTTTCAGCTGTAAGTGTGAGTCCAAATGACTGTCAGCAGTGGCAGGAGTGCCAAAAAACCGAAACAACAACAACGCAGCTTAGAACTTCAGATTTTTTTCTTACAACTGCATTTTCTAAAGAGAGCAATTTTGTGGGAAAACCGTGAACCTGGCAACTGTGACCAGTTTAAGTTTGAAAACATGCAAATCTGCAAATCGACTACATTCCATCAAACCTGTCAATCTAGCAACCAACTGTAAAATCAATGACCGGTTGTTTACCTTAAACGCATTGAATGCATTGCAGTCGAGTTGCTGTTGCACATGGTTAATGTTTATCTAAATTGGTTTGATCAACTTTTTGACTCCATGACCTGTTTTGTAATTGTTGCTCCGCTGTTTATTCTCCATGACAACCAGCAGTTTGTGCAGTGAATATCTACATCCTGATCCATGAATATAAACAATGGGACACGTGAAAGTCTGGAAGCTGCTCTAGTGTTACTCATGACCCATGAATAACACTCGCTGCATGTAATTCACCACCAGTGACACTAAATTAGATTTAGGTCTTATAGTTATGTATAAAAAGCATGAAGAAGACAGTATAATTATTTAAGCTGTCTGTTCAGCCTGGAACAGTGTTCTGCTGCATATTGATTAGTATATTCTCTAAAATGATTTGTATTTAAGAGAGAATTTAACAGAAAATAAAAACTATTTCATTGGTTTTAATACTTTTCTGCTCTAATCCAGATTTTCTTTCTTCTGTGAACGATTACAAAGTATTGACATTTGAACTTTTTTTTGTAAAACGCAATGGTCACTCTTGTAATTACATCCTGTAGCCATTACAATCATAAAAACGCCACAACTTGTGCTTCAGTTTCAAGTAACAAGGCGTGCTCCATGATTACTCTTAATACAGGCTCAACGAAACACTTATTTTTTCATACAGATACACACAACATATCATTTCAGAGTTTACATTCATTTGTGATTAACCTCTTCTCCCAAAAATAAAACATTCTGCCTTTGTAATCAAAAGAAATGCTAGATTTTTCTATTATTTTCCCTCTCCATTTACAGAGGCTTCTACAGGCGAGTGAGGAGTCTCTGTTAATAATTACATTTATTTTCTTTTTTAATGTATAAACAATGCTCAGCATAGATAATTACAGCCCACACAAATCTAACTTTTAAATGTATATTTCTAATAGGATGCTACACAATATTATATTTGTGCATATACAATCGATTAATCAGTACCAGAGCCAAATCTGGAGCTAATCTAACAATATAATTCAACCCAGGCTCATAATTGATACCTACAGTATCCCTGTATAAATTTCTGGAGATTGCCAAATCCGTTCCAGGACATCCGTTTTTAGATAAAGATACAGGGCGCTGTGTACGCTTTTTCAGATCTCAAATTTCTCTCGCAAGTGCCACTGGCGCCTGTTGTTCTCGCGTAAATCCACCACTGTCGACCATACCTGCCAACATTTGTCTCTGAATATCCGGGAGACGGTGGGGGGGTGGATGGAGCGGAGCGACCGGAAGGGGTGCCTGATCGGCGATCCGTGGGTGTTACAGATTGTACCAAACACCTGAGCACTAGGGGAAGAGGCTGAAATTCCAGGAGTTTTCTAGGAGAAATGACAAATCGGGAGGTGGGTCTGAAATACGGGAGACTCCTGGGAAAACGGGAGTGTTGGCAGGTATGCTGTCGACTGACTGACTAACTGACTGTTCGACCAATACCACCACCCACCCCTTGGCCTTAATCGAACTGATAGTGTTTTTAAAAGCACAGATTGATCAGATCATCACCTTCCCTAAACCCAACCGATAGTAGCAACCCAATTGATAGAAAGCAATCCAGAAAAAGAAAAGTCCTTGCAGCAGTCTGATTTTTACCATGTTCTTACTACATTCTCACCCTGTTATTTACTTGTTTATTCTATTTTTGGTATTTTGTTTTAACTGCTTTCTAGAACCGTTCTTCACAGGACTCCAACCCTGTCATCACGGTCAACTCTTCTCTGTGTCTTAAGTCTGCCATCGTATATGGCGAGCCACTGGACAAACTGATAACAGCGAGAAAAGCCATCCACATGGAGGTAAGCGGTCAGCTGGTAGCGTGAAATGAAACAGAAGCCATCGGCGGCATCAAACTGCCCCGTAGCGTTCGAATGCAGCCATGTGTAGCTCTGACTATACAATTCGCGCTCTCCAGAAATGTATATGGGGGTATGTTTACACGACAAGCCTGTGTTGCAACAACTTATGATAATGGTTCAAAATGTTGTACACCTAAATGTATATGGTAGGGAAAAAAATAAATAAAAATGTTTTAAAAAAGGGGACAAAATCAAACGAAAGAAAAAATATAAAAAAATTTGTTGAAACTTTGTAATTTAACATTTTATTTGCAATATTTTGCTTGAATTTAAATTATCTTTACATTTGTAAATATATTCAGTGAATCATTTTTTTTTTTTTATAAATATATGTAATAAATCTGCTTTGTTCAAATGCACCAAAATACGTCACCTATATTCACTGAGAAAACGATAAAAATATTGAAGAAGATTTTGTATTCTCTAAAACTATGCAGCATACTGTTTTCAGACATCTCAGCTTTATTATCAATAAAGTCTATCTTCTGGTATTGAAAACCTTCAGTCTGATCGTGGTTAATTAATGGAAAGGCAGGGAACTATGACAGTGTTCATTTTACAAATGGGATGTACTCATTCATGCTAAGCACTGTATGTGGTTTGAGCAACTAGATGCATTTAGACCTGTCCAGTTTTTCCTGAAGCGCCTTCTGAAGGGGTTTGAGGGATCGGATTTATATGCATCTCGAATGTATTTCGGAGGGTATGAGTTGACCAGGTGTAAACAACCCTAAAGAGGAAACAAAATCGACACTAGTTCATGTACCCCAAAGGGATACAAGGAAACACTCTCTTGGTGTCTAATCAATAGAACTGACCCGATGAAGATGCACACACTATTGAGAGTGATGATCAAACCTCTTGTCAGCGGGTTTACGATGTCCTGTGGTTCACCAGATTTTGCTGCATTGAGAACAGTTTAAATTAATTCATTCTTGGTCATCTATTATTTTTCAATATTCCGCAAACATAACATAAACTGCTACTGCTATGCTGAAGATCTCCAACTATATTTCCCTATTAAACTAGGAAAAGATTTATCATTAGAACACCTTTTCTTATGCCTAACTGACATTAAAACCTGGATGACCAACAACTCTCTGCAACTAAATGAAAATATAACAGAAGTGTTATTATTAGGTCCTGCTGCTACCAACGATTCAATTAAAACTCAGCTAGGATTCCTAAATGACAATCTGCACAATCACGCCAAGAATCTTGGAGTTATCTTTGATCCACTCTTGCAGACAAACATGTAAATGCAGTTGTGAAGAGCAGCTTTTTCCAGCTTAGATTGGTGGCAAAAGTTCAACCATTTCATTTTAAAAAAGATTTAGAAATTGTATACTTGCTTTAATCTCCTCATGGTTAGACTACTGTAACTCTTTGTACATTGGTCTACCTCAGTCAACACTCTCTTGGTTACAGTTGATCCAGAATGCAGCCGCCAGATTAATAACAGGAACTAAGAAAAGAGATCATATCTCCCCTGTCCGTGTCTCATTGCACTATAGCTTCCTATAAAATTTAGAGTTGATTATAAATCCTTCTTTTTACTTATAAAGCATAGCACAATTCTGCCCCGGCCTATGTCAGTGAACTTATTAGGCCTTAAACAGCTTGTAAACCCTTAAGATCCCATGACCAATTTCTTTTGTCTGTCCCTTGGTCTCGCTGCAAACCAAAAGGTGATCGAGCCCCAACTCTGGAACAATCTCCCTCTAAACGTCAGGATTTCTCCTTCATTGGATGCTTTTAAATCTAATTTAAAGGCTTATTTTTACTCTCTTGCCTTTGAGTGAGGCATGCATGTTATTTCTAATCTGTATTTTAGCATTACTTATTTACATATTTATTTCCTTTTCTTATATTTTTAATACCAGTTTGTTTTTTTTGTTTTTTTTTTATTTTATTGTAAACCCTTTGGATCAACTACGATTGTGTAAAATTGTGCTCTATAAATAAAGTATGCCTTGCCTTGCCTTGCCTAATCACTCATTCAAAAATAGATCAATCCAGTCAAATACATCTCATTTTCCTCAAATCTGAATGGCCATGTGTTTTTACAATTAGTGTATTAATTTACAGAACAACACTAGTTTAACTTGTTCTCCACTTGTTGAAATGTGCAGCATCTTCAATACACACTTAAAGCAGCCTCAGCTAGAAACAAACAAAAAAATTAGTAATGTTTTTAGGTATAGTTGCTTTTCCCGTTGCCTTCATATACTGTAGGTTGTCATATATGTGAAGGACTTAAAACAAAGGAGGACAATTTTACATGCACTTATGAGAGCTTCTCTTCCGCAGTATGACACATGAAATCAAACTTTGGTCACAGTCAGATCTTTATAGACTATTGTGCCAATTAAGCTTTATAATGAAACTGTGTTATTACACTAAACAATGTATGGTAACACTTTATAATAACTACACACTATGAATCATTTATTAAGCATTAGTAAATAGTGAATTCATAATCTGTTAGGCATTAACTCTACATTAATAAACGTTAATAAGCAGTTTATAACTGCAGCTACAAATGCTGTGTTCTTGGTTTATAACCACATTTATAATGTGCTTAATAATTGTACTTTCATACTTTGTTAATGATTTAGTTTTCATTACTAAATTAAGTATCGCATTATTTACAAACCAGTTATTTAGGCATAGTTGGTGGTTCCATCATTCCATCATTAAGAATGAGTTAGTAAAGGATTAATAAACTATTCAAATTAACATTTATAATTCTTATTATTCAGGCATATAATGATAGTTAATTAGTATGTTAATACTGTAAATGCTTTATTAACTCAACTGCATCCAGTTTTGTGACCTAATCTAAAGTGAGGACTACTTGAGGTTTATAAATCCCTTATAAATGACAATTAAAGGCTCAGTTAAATTCTAAACAGGAAAAAGAACATAAACGACTGTATTAATTTTATATTCATTTGAAGATCCACAAATGAAACTGTACTTCAAATAAAAAATAAATCTTTGCAACGTTATCTAAAATAAAATTACTGTACAGTTTAAACATTGCATCATATTATATCGTTAATTATATTGCTGTTGTTTTATCCAATTTTATGTCGTATTTTGACAATCATGTTATTCAGCAATGTTTAAACTTTACAGTAATTTTACTTTTTAGATAAGACCGCAAAGATTAATAAAGGATTTATTGACATACATAGTAACCATTACTACATGCCTGATTAATAAGATATACAAATATTAATTTCCATAGTTTATTAATCCTTTACTAACTCATTCTGAACTATCTTAAAAATCTCCAACTACTCTTAAATACAAATGGTTTGTAAATAATGCAATACTTAATTTAGTAATGAAAAATCAACCAGTCACAAATTATGAAAGTACAATCATTAAGCACATTATGAATGTGGTTTTAAGTCAAGAACACAGCATTTTTAGCTGCAGTTATAAACTGCTTACTAACATTTATTAATGAAGAGTTAATGCTTAACAAATAATGAATTCACTAGATGCTAATGCTTAATAAATGATTCATAGTGTGTAGTTATTATAGAGTGCTACCCAATGTATCATTACTGATATTATTCAATTCAATTCATCTTTATTTGTATAGTGCTTATACAATGTAGATTGTGTCAAAGCAGCTTCACATGGAAGTTTATTTGATTGACTGAGTTTAGCTCAGGTCAATGTGGGTTAATAATCACTATTGAGAGTCCAAACACTGAAGAGCAATTCCATCGATGCGCAGCTCTACAGATCCCGAACCTGTGTAGAGTTATAGTTATCAATATATAGATATGAATGGCCAGTAAATATTGAAAAAATGAAATTATGAAAGTTCATGAATTTACCTTCGGTTTATCAGGGGTCACCACAGCATATGTTTTATGCTTACAGCTTCAACCCAGTACTGAGAAACACCCATACTGTACATCTCTCATTCACACACACACTCATACACTAGGGCCTATAGCGCATGTGTTTGGACTGTGGAGGAAACTGGAGCACCCGGAGGAAACCCACGCCAACACGGGGAGAAACAGCAACCTTCTTACAGTGGGGCCACAGCGCAAACCACTGAGTCACTGTGCCACTAAATTATAAAAGTTTCACATTTAAAAGTGGTTTGAATTTAAGTGGAGGCTCTAGACCACTTAAGAGAGTCGAACACTTGTTCTTTAGATGTATTTAACATTCATATTACAGCTTTTTAAAAATTATTATTATTTTACATTACATCTAATCTCTAATACCTGCATAGTCATGACTACTTTGTAATCTTAAAATCACTAATAAAAAAGTGTCTAATATAAGAGGAATACTAATACTACTTCGCCAAACACTTCTTACATTGTGCAAGCTGAACTAAAAACAGACAAAAATGTGCTGTTTGTCCATTTATTAAGCACTGGGTTTGTTGTTTAGGTTTGTCTTAAAGGTGCAGTAAGTAACCCAGTTTGACACCCAGTGGTTGAACTAGGTATTGCACTCCTGGATCAAAATAGACATAAATGCGGGATGCCAGATTGAGGACAGGAGCGAATTATTTAAAACTGTGTTCTAAATAAAAGCAACGACACGCAATAGAGGGAATATTTTCCATATTAAAAGGAGTTTAGGTTCTAACCAACACCTCGAATTGATATATTAAAAAAAGCTTCTATTTCTTACAGCTCAACATGTTAAACAGTGATCAACTCAGGTAAATCTTGTGTGCTTTATTCAGTGCTAATTGCTAATAATGTGAGTTTGAATAGATTCTAAACCTTACCATTTCGTGAGTGAGTGCTTATTCTGTGCTTCTGAATGGCTGTATTTACATTTCTGTCATGTTTCGTCTAGTGCAAACAGCCAAACTGCTTATTACTGCATATTTCGTCACAAAGTGTGTTGTTAGGACACGCCGTTACAATGTAACCTGCTCACCTAATGTTTACATTCGTAATATTTATATCATTAGCTAATTAATAACCTCATGTGGAACTGAATCTGTCTCATTTTGACGTCTGATACTGTCTATTTCGGTCACGGACGCATGCTTTCAGAGCCTTTCTGAATGAATGAATGAAATACGCTGTTTTTCAACAAGGCAAGCCGAGGTGCTGAATTATAATTGGCTAAACTGGCATTGTGCAGGTTAAATTTAACTACATTTTCAAAGCAGAATATCTGACTTCAGCATTATTTTTCAGTTAAACAAGTATGTTCCCTTGGGATGATTCTAAAATATCTGCACACATATTATGGTACTGTATGTTTATGCTTTAGAAGAGTCAAAAACTTACATACAGAACTACATACATACCTTTTAAACTCAATAAGATTGTTACAGAGATGCAGGTAGTGTTAGGTAGTGCTATTTTTGTATATTGCCATATACAATATTGTACATTGGATTTATTTTAGTTTATCATGAGCTTGATCTTGTTATTTTTTTTCCACCAGGATCTGGCAACTTGAACAAATGGCCATTATTTAGTTTATAAGTTTGGTTCTTTACACAGTGTGTATAATTTTTGTAAATGCGTTATTCACTATTGCATTATTCCACAATTTCCAAATAGTAGTGAAGCAGAGGGGCAAACCTACTGACCCAGGGAACATAGAGTACATCCGGAAAGTATTCACAGTGCTTCACTTTTTCCACATTTTTTATGTTACAGCCTTATTCCAAAATGGATTAAGTTCATTTATTTCCTTAACATTCTACACACAATACCCCATAATGACAATGTGATTTTTCGAAGTTGTTGCAAATTTGTTAAAAATAAAAAAGCTGAAAAATCACATGTACATAAGTATTCACAGCCTTTGCCATGAAGCTCTAAATTGACCTCAGGTACATTCTGTTTCCACTGATCATTCTCGAGATGTTTCAGCAGCTTCATTGGAGTTCACCTGTGGTAAATTCAGTTGATTTGACATGATTTGAAAAGGCATACACCTGTCTATATAAGGTCCCAGGGTTGAAAGTGCATGTCAAAGCACAAACCATGCATAAGGACAAAGGAATTGTCTGTAGACCTCCGAGACAGGATTGTCTCGAGGCACAAGGCTGGGGAAGGTTACAGAAAATTTTCTGCTGCTCTGAAAGTTCCAATGAGCACAGTGTCCTCCATCATCCGTAAGTGGAAGATGTTTGGAAGCACCAGGACTCTTTCTAGAGCTGACCGCTGCTGAGTGATTGGGGGAGGAGGGCCTTAGTCAGGGAGGTGATCAAATAAAAAAATTGGTCACTTAGTCTGAGCTCCAGCATTTTTCTGTGGAGAGAGGAGAACTTTACAGAAGGACAACCATCTGTGCAGCAATCCACCATTCAGGCCTGTATAATAGAGTGGCCAGACAGAAGCCACTCATTGCCTGGAATTTCCCAAAAGGCATCTGAAGGACTCTCAGACCATAAGAAACAAAATTATCTGGTCTTATGAGACTAAAATTGAACTCTTTGGAGTAAATGCCAGGTTTTACATTTTACAGCATCATGCTGTGGGGATGTTTTTCAGCAGCAGGAACTGGAAGACTAGTCAGGATAGAGGGAAAAATGAATGCAGCTATGTACAGAGACCTCCTAAATGAACACCTGCTTCAGAGTGCTCTTGGCCTCAGACTGAAGACGTTTCATCTTCTAGCAGGACAATGACCTAAAGAACACCGCCAAAATATCAATTGAATGGCTTCACAACAACTCGGTGAATGTCTTTGAGTGGTCCAGCCAGAGCCCAGACCTAAATCCTATTGAACATCTCTGGAGAGATCTGAAAATGGCTGTACACCATCACTTCTCATCCAACCTGATAGAGTTTGAGAGGTACTGCAAAGAGGAATGGGCAAAAATTCCCATAGACAGGTGTGCCAAGCTTGTGGCATCATATTCAAAAAGACTTGAGGCTGTAGTTGCTGTCAAAGGTGCATCAACAAAGTATTAAGCAAAGGCTGTGAATACTTATGTACATGTGATTTTTCAGGTTTTTTTATTTTTAATAAATTTGCAACAATAAAAAAAAAAAAAATTCACATTGTCATTATGGGGCATTGTGTGTAGAATTTTGAGGAAATAAATGAATTTAAGCCATTTTGGAATAAGGCTGTAACAAAAAATGTGAACAAAAAAAGCCCTATAAATACTTTCGGATGCACTGTAGAAACTGCCAGCTGTTAAAAGGAAATAATTTCATTATTAAATTCTGTCTTGTTTAATGCTGATTCAGTTTAGTTTGTGTACACTATTATTATATGACATTATTTATCATTATAATACACACTCAGAAATGAAGGTATAAAAACTGTCACTGAGATGATACCTTTTCAAAAGGTACACTTTTGTACAGTACAGGTGGACATTAGTACCTTTATGATACACTTTTGTCATTTTAAAATACTATGAAGCACAGATAAAATTTATTTTAGGTATAAATATGTATCGTTAAGGACCCAAGGAATAAAAATGTAAATGGTTTCCGTGAATACTTGATTCTAATTGGCCAATCACAACATCAAAGGTATCATATTCACAAAAAACTACTTATAAAAATAATAACACATGCTTTTACTAATCATATTGACCAATAGTAAATAAATCATGTACAGTTGAAGTCTAAATTATTAACCCTCCTGTGTATTTATATATATATATATATATATATATACAATTCAATATATATATATATATTTCCAAATGATGTTTAACAGATTCATGAATTTTTCACAGTATTTCCTAATAGATCTTTTCTTCTGGAGTCTTATTTGTTTTATTTTGTTCAGAATTAAAGCAGATTTCATTTTTTAAACCCTTTTAAGGTCAATTATATTTGCCCCCTAAAGCAAACAAACCATCATTATATAATCGTTATCCTAATTACCCTAACTTGCATAATTACCCTAATTATGTCTTTAAATGTCACTTTAAGCTGATTACTAGTATCTTGAAAAAATAACTAGTAAAATATTATGTACTATCATCATGGCAAAAAATTTATAATTCTTATAAGAAATTAGCTATTAAAATTATTGGAAATATTTAGAAATGTGTTATCTTTTAAATATTAATAAATAAATTGAATAACTAATTATTGGAATTATTTAGAAATAACACATTTCTAAATATTTTCAATAATTTTAACACTTTTTTTCCCCTTTATAAATAATTTTACTCAACTGTCTACAGAACAAACCACTGTTATCCCACAACTTAAACTTATCCTAAGTAGCCTAGTTAACAGATTTAGTCCATAAATGGCCCTATGCGCAAAAAAATTGTATCCCACAAAATAAGTCAAATAATATTATGTACTGTCACCATGCCAAAGACAAAAGAAATAAGTTAATTAGAACTTAGTTATTCAAAATATTCTGTTTAAAAATATGTTGAAAAAAATCTATCTATTAAACAACATTTGGGAAATATTTTCAAGATAATTACAATTTCACAGGAGGCCGACTCATTTTGACTCCAACTGTATATGCTCTTAAGATGTCACTCGGCAGTTCTTTAGTGCTTGGCACCATCTTACAACCAGATAATAATTGTCATGATCACCAGCGAACTAGCCCTTGCAGATCACCCAAACTACAATTCTGCCACTGAACTGCACTACATTTCCTATCAGGCACCTCACACACACACCAGTTCCGGTTCACCCCTGATTATTTGCACACATCTGTAGCTCAAAATGAGATTAATTGGACTATATACTGTAAACACCTCACATTCTCACACACATTGCTGAGTCTTGTTTGTATGTAACATTACAAAGCGTACCCTAGCCTTGCCATGTTTCCTGACCTTTGTTTTGTTCTAAGTTTTGTTGTTTTGCCGCCTATATTGACCTCTTTTCCTGTGACCTTGATTATGCTTTTGGATTACCCTCATTTTACCGTTTGCTAGTAGTGGGAAAAGTGAGGTTTCATGAAACACTGAAACAATTGAAGCAAATGTGTTGAAGCTACGAAACTTTTTGAAACCCTCTACAGTGACACCTAGTGGTCATTTTTTAAATGTATTGCACTGGAATAGCTTCAGCAAAGAAACAGTAAAGCAAATTGCGGTATTAAAGCCCATGTTGTAGAGTCTAGGTTTCAAGGGATTTAGTGGAGCTGTGAGAGGTCCAGACGAGCAAGCAGAGATAATGGGTTTAATTCCAGGGTGATGCAGCTATAGATGTTAGTTTTTAAATGCTTTGTTCATGTAACGTGCTTTGTTTTAACATTGGTCTGACATCTGAATAAAGACTTTTATTCCTTTATTTTATTTCTCCCTTTAAAACTCTGTCAATCAAATGCAGATTCGCCAGTTCTTAAAACGCTTTTAAAATGGCTGATGCTTTGAATCGCTTTAGTCACATGACCTGGTGTTTCAAAACAATTTAGTCATGTGACCTGGGTGTTTCGAATCACCTTAGTCACGTGACCTGGGTGTTTCAGATCATGCTTTGGTGCAGTGTTTTAAAACACTTGCGCTTCGGGATCTCGACACTGTTTCACGTCAGCCATCCCTAACACTTGCTCCTGTTTTGACCATTGCCTGCCTGACTAAGTTGTAAATAAACTGCATTTGGACCCTCTTCTCTTGTACCACGACTCATTGTTACAAATAATAATAGGTAGGTTAGTGTTTGTTAAAAATAGTCTAAAAAGCTAGTAATTTATCACAGCTCAAATCAATATTTCGTGTCTAATTTTTTACTTTTGTGGGAAGTAGCCATGTATTAATCAGGATAATGCATAGTTATCACAGAATAAACCCCTTCAGTCTTATTCAACAGCTGCTGATAAGCATGTTTGGGTTTTTTCTGTGAGAACCACCATAGATTATGCCTAACTTATACTGAAGATAAAAAAACACACATACATATATATATTCATAATCATATAATGCCTCACAAGCAAATTCTGTTACAATGCATCAGATGTAAGATCATAAGACTGTAAGACTGTAGTTATGTAACAAAAATCACAACTACTTTCACTTCTAGACCAACCAAACCACCATGCAAAACCTCCTTTATCTTTCGTTGGTTAATTCTCACAAGAACAATTAGAGAGAAACACAGCAAGCTCAGGGTTATACTACATCAGAAGAGCAATCAACTGATAATGTGAGGGGAAATAAACATCATAATAAACATAATATTTATTTTATTTTTTATTTAAAAGTCCAAGACTTTTTAAGTAAATTTTCATGGCCTAATGTTTCATGAAATGTCTACATATGCGTGGTAATAGAAAAAAATGCCTGTTCAACGTTTTACAGCGTATCGTAAAATACGCAGCAATCTATTTAGTTTCAATTGATATTCATATCTACATAAAATTGATTCAGATAATGCTTACACCACACTAATAATGTGAGAGTATGTGATTGGCCAAGGACAGAATAGAAGTCAAGACAATTATCCTAAATTCAAGTATACAGATATTTGTTTTCCAAAACTTTCCAAAATTTTCCCGGCCTGGAAAATGCCTTGTCAAATTTCTATGACTTTTCCATGACGGTATGAACTCTGTGTTTATGTCTGGTGACTGGGCAGGCCAATCCTGGAGTACCTTGACCTTCTTTGCCTCTTAGGAACTTTGGAGGTTGAAGTATGAGAAGAAGCATTATCCTGTTAAAGAATTTTGCCCTCTTCTGTGGTTTGTAATGTAATGGGTTAAACACATATGTCTTGATTTCCCAGGCTGTTAATGTTGCCATCCAGACCTCTCACACTGATCTCACCCATACTGAATGTAACCCCAAACCATGATTTTTCCTTCACCAAACATGACTGATTTCTGTAAGAATCTTGGGTCCATGCGGATTCCAAAATGTCTTTTTTGTATTTGTGATGATTGGGATGCAGTTCAACAGATGATTCATTGGATAAATCTACTTTCTGCCACTTTTTCAAATGATCAACTAGAAATCAAGTTATTATTTGTTGCTCTTACAACTGAGATCGACAACAAGTTTTTTTTTCAGGTAGCGTATAACATAATATCATGGACTGCAAAATGTTGTGTCAATTTTTTATTTATCTATATATTATCTGAAAACTGTGAGTTTTCAATTGATGTGTTTTGTTAGGACTGTACAATATTTGGCTGAGATACGACTATTTGAAAATCTGGAATCTGAAGGTTAAAAAAAACTAAATACTGATAAAATAGGCTTTAAAGTTGTCTAAATCAAGCTCTATACAAAGCAGATTACTAATCAAAAATTGAGTTTTGATATATGTATGGTAGGAAATTTACTAATTACCTTTATGGAACATGTGCTTTACCTTATATTCCAAAGATTTTTGGCATAAAAAGAAAACAACAAGTCTCTTTTTAGTTATCTTTGCAACATAATTTTTTAAGAACCATTATAAGGTCAAAATTATTAGCCACTTTAAGCTATTTGTCCGATACTCTACAGAACAAGCCATCATTATACAATAACTTGCCTAATTACTCTAACCTGCCTAGTTACCCATATTAACTTACTTAAGCCTTTAAATGTCACTTTAAGCTGTATAGAAGTGTCTTGAAAAATATCTAGTAAAATATTATTTACTGTCACTATGGCAAAGATAAAATAATCAGTTATTAGAAATGAGTTATGTTAACTATTATGTAACTATTATGTTTAGAAATGTGTTCAAAATATCTTCTCTCCGTTAAACCGAAATTGGAATAAAAATAAACAGTTGGGGCTAATAATTCAGGGGGGCTAATAATTCTGACTTCAACTGTATATACACATATCATTTCTCATAGACAGCAATTAAATTAACTGTAGACCAGATGGAGACTTTTATTGACTGATGTTTCTCCTAAAAAAGAAGCCTAGCAATATCCTCTACAGTTTAAGACTCAGAGATAGTACCAAACTCAACTCACACAAGACCAAGTCCATTTTTCTACAGTAATAAGATGTTTGCTCACCTTCTGATGGATGAACAAGCAGCACCCCATCATTGAGCTTCACGGCTGTGTTCCTCAAATCCACAACAACCCCAAAAAGAGCTTTTTAATCTCTCACAGTGGACCGCGGTTACCTGCCTAGTCCTCAGCCATGTGTGTATGTGTGTGTGAGGGTGTGAGTACACAAGAGAGCAGCAAACAGGATGTTCTGGAGGAAGTATGTCAGTGCTATATCGGGCCGGAGCTTTCAGTCCACATCTCTGCTTGTGTTTGTCTGAGGCCGGTGGCGTCAAAGACCCCTTCTGCGAGAGGAACAGCATCCTGTTACAGCACACAATCACTTTTACACCCTTCTCATCCATGTTTTCCAGTGCTGGTGAAAAATAGGGAATTAAAACTATTTTTTTTCGAAATATTAAAACTTCGTAGCAGGGTTAATTGTAAATGTTTAAGTGTATGTAATAATAAAATATCTGTTAATTAACGGTTTCAGTTTTTTAAATTGAATTATGGGAGCTTGAAAAGAATATAATGTATAGGAAATAATTTATAGAGTCTTTAAAGTCTTTAAAATAACAGAAAATGTGCTGCAATTTATTACAGGGTTTTTGTAGCATAACAAACAACACCAACCCAGACAATATAGCACTGCAAACTATTACAAACACTTTAAAAAAGTTACTTTTTTAAAGTTAAAGGTTGTTAGAAAAAAGATCAAGGTCCCATAATGCAATTCAAAAGCATAAATAAAAGGGGAAAATATAAATACATGATTCACACAATAAAAAATCTGCTCATTTATTGTTATCTTTTATGGCTCGTTTCCACTGACTGGTACAGTACAGTACAGATCGGTACGGGTCACCTTTATCAGGCGTGAGCTTCCACTACAAAGGGTACCCTTTATGGTGGGCGTGGTGTACGACGAGTTTTAGCCGACATCATTCTCGCTCAAATAAATGTCTACAGTAAAGCTGTACAGGTCGTTCAGAAATCCTATGAGAAGCACTTCTCACAAAACAGATGCTTTAAACATATAAATACTTGTGTATAAATGTTTATTACTAACCTTTCTATGAACATAATTTGATTATAACGGCAGATCAATGACAGTGTGAAATAGCCTACTGTAAAGTCTGTAATTATATAAAATAAATAAATTAACATATATGAACACATACAGACCCTTACAGTCTCTGATATGTTTCTAATTACAGAAAAAACTACACACAGCATACATTCAGTCCTTATTTGAGTTCAAAACCAACGCGCAACATAACCCACAGTCAGAGCAAACCTCTCATCTGTATCTGTAATTTTCAGCAGCACATGTAACCTCTGTTAGAGAGTAATTCCGTCATTCCGAGTTCATAATAGTCCAAAAAGCAATGATAAACTTGGCAGTTTGTTCATGATTCAGGTTGCTGAAACAATTCGCTCCTGTGTTTTGTCGGACTTCTCTTTTTTTTCGCGCTTCACTCTCACGTTTGTCATTTTCTTTTCTGCAAGGATTAGATGTCGAAGGCACTTCAATAATCACACATGTTATTATCATCAGCTCAAGAAGTTCATTATATTAAATATAGACGCGATCATGAGCTCCCTGGAGAAAGTTAAAACTGCTCACACTTTTGACCTCGTAAAGCAACAACAGGACACGGCAGATTTTGATCTTCTTGGCTTTGTGGCTGTACATCAAGACAACGACAAGGTTTGTTTGAGCTCAGGTCATCCATGGCTCGTTATTTTATACATATAGTTGTCTGAAAAACATGGCAATCCCTTTGTTTTCATTCTGGCTAGCTCCACGATATCATGACGTATCTCTGTAACCAATCAGTGTTCAGCTGCGAGTGTAGCTCCACCTTTTGTTACCCTTTCTCTTGTTTGGTACCCTTTCGAAAGGGTGCCGAAAAAGTGGTACGGTACGATACGGTTCGGTACGCCTTTTGACAGTGGAAACGTACCGAAACGTACCGAAGAGTACCGTACTGTACCAGTCAGAGGAAACGAGGCATTACAGTGTACTTCTAATAAAAAGATTTAAAGTGGGCCTATAGTGCAAAAACACTGAACATCTCAATTATTTCAAAACATTTTAAAGTTCAATCTGATATGTTTTCAATATATTTGCTAAAATTATATGTAACTTTTTATTCAGTCATTTTCGTTTCCGCTTAGTCCCTTTATTACTTTTGGGTCGCCACAGAGGAATGAACCGCCAACTTACCCAGCATGTGTTTTACGCAGCGGATGCCCTTCCAGCCAAAAAACATCTCTGGGAAACATCCATACACACTCATACAATTTGGACAATTTAGCCTACATAATTCACCTGTACCGCATGTCTTTGGACTGTGGGGGAAACCGGAGCACCCAGAGGAATCTCACGCTAACGCAGGGAGAACATGCAAACTCCACACAGTAACGCCAACTAACCCAGCCGAGGCTCGAACCAGCGACCTTCTTGCTGTGAGGCAACAGCACTATCTACTGTGCGACCGTGTTGCCTATACGTAACTTACTAAAAAATATATAGTGAGATATTTAATTTACTGTTACTAGCTGTATGTATAATACCACATTATACTGTATATTGTTGTGTACACTTAGAAAACAGTTAGCAACGGGAAACAAGTCAGAAAATCCCCACTAGACACACTTTCCTGAGGTGAGCTTTCTTCTTTTAAGCATTTCCTGTTGCAATGCTACCTTTAATGCATGTTGTTGGTGTGATCATGTTTACTTGAGAAACTTCACATGCATGCCACAATGAATAGGTTTACATGAACACTGATAATCCGATTTTAATACGGTTAAGACAATACTCTGATAAAGAGTCAACGATGTAAACAACAATTTTTGATTATTTTAATCCAATTAAGGACATAATCCAACTAATCCGATTAAGACATGTGGAGTCAGTGGCACCCCCAGAAACTTTTCTTAGGGGTGGCCAGAAGAGGCCGCATCAAATCATGGGGTGGCACACACACACACAAAAATGAAATCAGTGTAGTTATATATTTTTTTATTCATTTTCTTTTTGGCTTAGTCCCTTTATTAATCAGGGGTCGCCACAGCAGAATGAACCACCAACTTATCAAGCAAGTTTTTAAGCAGCGGACACCCTTCCAGCCACAACCCATCTCTGGGAAACATCCACACACACTCATACACAACAGACAATTTAGCCTACCCAATTCACCTGTACCACATGTCTTTGAACTGTGGGTGAAACCGGAGTACCCAGAGGAAACACCTGCGAATGCAGGGAGAACATGCAAACTCCACACGGAAATGCCAACTGACCCAGACGAGGCTGAAACCAGCAACCTTCTTGCTGTGAGGCAACAGCACTACCTACTGCGCCACTGCGTCAACAATTATATTTTTGTTTCTAGTAAATTAAATGTGGTTTTAATTAATTTAATTAATTACTCTTGAGGGCGACACAGTGGCGCAAAATCATATTGGGGTGGCCACAGGGGTGGCCAGAGTTTATATAGTGGGGGCGCCCCTGCGTGGAGTATGCCAATTTTAGTTGCATTACTGAAGTGCAGTACAGAAATGTAAACACTGCAATCAAACTCATGTAGGAATTTTTGCCGCATTTTGTGACAAGATATTTCATACACACGGCTGTTTGACACTATTCTCTGCACCTACCATCCATCCACCTGCGCCAAAAACATGCCAAGAGCTACGTTTCTTTTGCAGTTTTTGTTTTTGTGAATCTGCCAAATTTCTCTCATTCGTGCCATTCGCACCTGCTCTTCTCGCGTAAATCCACCAGAGGCCACTGTCGACTGACTGACTGACTGACTGATTGACAAATGGACCGATCATCTCACCCACCACCTTTCCTAAACCCAACCGATAGTGTTTTGAAAAACAATCCAAAATCCCAAACATCATTACAAGAAACAATAAAACGTATTGATACTTTTTCAAATATTTAAATATTTAAAATATTTAATTTAAACCGCAAATCAAGTGCTTTGCACACACTTGGTAAGGCTGGCCTTTGTGTTGCACATGTCACTCGGTTAGGCGGGCGGGTGTGACGTAACTGCTTTTTTTTCCTCACCGGCCAAAGGCTGCTGCGTTATTCAAATCCAACCAGAGGCTGCAACTATAGCCACTCAAATTAACCATGGACACGTGATGGAATGTCACTTTAGATGTGCTGAAAGTCGCATTATTGAAGTGCAGTACATATATGTAAACACCGAAATCAAATTATTAGGCTACCATTGTGTAGGACTTTTAGCCGCATTTATGCTGTACGGAAAAGCAGACGTTTTCTTTTGCTGGTTCAAGAGACCAAATTCCACACAGGGACTAAAAAAGCTTTTATATGTGTGATGTAGCACAAGTATTTAAGCATGTTCATGAGAGAGAAAGAGAGCGCACCATCTGCCACGTAACCCATATAAACTGTTGCATACGTGCAGAAATCACGCCATGAACATTGCATCAAGATGCCTACTGGTTTAAAAAGGCCTAGATTAAAAGAAAATGGCCAAATGAGAACGGTTTTTGTCATAAACTACAGCAAAACAACTTGTGAAGAAGAAAATAAAAAAATAAAACCATGTGAACTGAATAAATACAGGAATGGAGAAAAAAAGAGCGCTTTATTATCAGCTGTTAGTCAGCGCTCTTTTTTCTGGTCATTGTGCCTTTTGCCGTGTGCTGTGTAATTGCTGTCAATCGTGTACAAGTCACATTTAAAAGATGATAAATGTAAGCAGGTCATAAAAAAAAATCATACACTGTCAGAAAATCCGAATTGACCATCAAGGTCTGCAATGTAAATACTCTGAAATGCTATTGGAGAAAAGCCTGTCAGTAGAGTTTGCTATTTTCTATTTAAATATTAACAAATATTTTGCAGTGTTTGCATGTTCATTGCATATAATTCAATTTAAACTAATTTAAAACTATTGCATACATAAAATTATGGGAATAATTAATTGTATACATAAAAAATGGAAGTAAACTTATTACAAGTTAATTAAAAAACACCTAAATTGTTTAGCAATTTTTTTATTTTTTATACAAATATATTTTCCATTCATATATTAGCAAAACATTTGAATTCTAAGATAATTCCATTGATATTCATCATTAAGGATTTCTTTAAAATAGTGTAAGAATCTCGTCTCGTTCTCGTGAATCCAATCTCGTGTCTCATCTCGTCTCGTGGAGTAGGCATCTCGTCACACCCCAAATAGATATAGATATTATTTTAAGCCCTGTTAAAAATGTTGTTAATAAAACTATGACAGGATTCAGAAAACAATCAAATCAAAGCTGTTGGGTTATTAAAAATCACCATCAATATTGGTTAACACAGTAAACATTATAAACAAAGTGTAACAAGTGACGTATTTAGTCATGGGCAATATGGTCGATGCCCAGGGCGGCATCTAGGTGGCACAGGGAGGAAAAAAATGAGCCCCAGTAAAAGCTTTGAGTTACAATTTACTTTATGCAAGTGTATTAATTCAAAGTAGTAATCCCAGAATAAAGACGTTAGAGGCCATTCACATTTGGCGTATTTTGCATGTGCAAGTTTGTTATTGTCTATGTGCAACCAAAACAACGGTGGTGAAAGCAAACTGACGCATACATGCGAGCAGAAAACCATTCCCGCGCACCTCACGCGATGCTCTTTTCCCGGTGTACATGCGTGTACATGCCGCTTATTTACTGTGAAACCGGAGTAACTTTTATGCAGAGGTGTCGGCACGCAGCGAGCTTTGCAAGTTGACAAAACTAAAGTTATAATATGATGATTATCTTGTTTTGACTATATGGCTATGAAGCAGGGAAGAGAGATGATGAATCAGGGAGGTAAGACTTAATAACATTAACATGTTTATCTACACAAAATGCATGTGAGCTTGAACTACATGCCAACCAGAAAGCGGATGCGGTTTGCAGGGTGCTTTAAAACAACGGCAACTGAAGCCGCGCAGAAAAAAGAAACCAAAGTTATTTTACAGTATTATCCCCTTCAATATGTGTCTTATTATTTCTATAAATATTTTGGATCTGTTTTTAAAACTATATCTTACATTTTTCTATATTGTTGATAACAACAATGAACACACATATGATAGCCTACTCTGCAAATCAGTTGTTTTATTCAACTGACATTTTTACCAAAACAATATTTTACTTCAGCAGCATCACAACAGATGTGGATCAAAAAGGATTTTTTTTTATTGTAAAAGGTTCGCAAAAATAAAGTTTAACCAAAACTTAACCAAACAGCTGTTAAGTAGCACATAGCATAACTAAAATTATAGAATAATTTGGCTGCGTAAACTTAAAAAAAATAGCCTGAATATTTTTTACCACAGCTATAAAACTTAAAGATTAGGTAAAATATCATTTCTTTCAAAATGATCAGTCGGTGGAAGTAAATAAAATAAAGCCGGCCTAATTTAACTATGCTGCTTAAACTTAAAACAAAAACAGCCCGAATATTTTACCATGCGTGGCTAATAAAACTTAACACAAGGAAGGACTACATATTTTTATTCAAAAAGATCAGTCAGTCTACATGCTCCGACAAAAGCAGAGTGCAAAGTTTATTTACAATTAGACCAGCGGAGGAAAAAAGGCACTCAGCAGGCACAGAAGTTGCAGGAACAGGTACCAATGGGCAAGGCTGCTTAGCCTTGCAAATCGAGACTCATTTACTTTGCACCACAATAAAGGATCCGGGTTTAGATAGATGCATGGCTCCCTGAAGTAGCTTTTGATTTTGGTGTCATCTGGTGAAACATTACATACACATACACCACTCCGTCCAGGCTGCCATTTGCTGAAGCCATCCAGGCCCTTGCGGTCCTCCACCAACAACAACATGAGGCGCTGGTGGAAATGAAAAACATCCAAGATCAACGGTTTCAAGTCCTCATGGAGGCCCAGTGGGAGGACCGCGAGCGAATCTGGAGTCTGCTGACCCAGGGGATTCGGCCCGCTCCGACATCTGCCGCCCACCCTCCCATCACTTTCTCCAAAATGGCGTTGCATGATGACCCGGAAGCCTTCTTGGATCTTTTTGAAAAGATGGCGGGGGCGTGTGGCTGGCCGCGGGCCAAGTGGGCGGTAAGAGTCATCCCGCTGTTGTCGGGCGAAGCCCAACTCGCCGCACAGCAATTATCGACCCAAAATCTCCTGCAGTTTGACGACCTGAAGCGAGCCATTCTCCAGCGGGCCGGCCCTTTGTGTTCGCCCAGCAGCTCCGTGATGCCTGCCGCAGATGGCTACTACAGGATGGCCGAACCGTCGCCCAGATAATGGATGCCGTGGTGCTGGAGCAGTTCATCAGCCGCCTCCCCTCCCAAACATCGGAGTGGGTCCAGTGCCACCGGCCAGACGATCTGGAGACGGCCATCCGACTGGTGGAGGATCACCTGGTGGCGAGGTCCAGGGTCGGCGAAATAACCTCTCTCTCTTCTCCCCCTCTTTCTCCTTCTCCTCTTCTTGTTCCCAGGCCCAGACTGCGGGGACCTCCCACACCAGCACCCAGACGGCGGTGCACAAAGGCGGATCCGCCGAGCGTCCCAACAGGGGCGGGCGCCTATCAAGAAAGAGGGGTGGAGCCACAACCCCTGGCGGTGTCCCAGACAGGGCCGATGCATTGGCGTTGCGGGGACGAGAATAGCGCACCAAAAATTTGCTCCACGAAGGAGGTGAGTGCGTTGATTCACGTCCCAGCCAGGCCAATCGTCGCCCCCGGTCGCGACGGGCTATACCGGATACCTGTGAGTATAAAAGGGGGTACATATTAAGCTTTGGTGGATTCGGGGTGTAACCAGACCTCCATCCACCAAAGCCTGCTTCAAGACCCGGCATTGGATACAAGCCGCACGGTAAGGGTAAGGTGTGTGCACAGGGATGTAATTCACTACCCGCTAACGGCTATAGATATTCAATTCAGGGGTAAAAAGCATAGCGTAGAGGTAGCGGTTAACCCACACCTCAAACACCCGCTAATTCTGGGAACCAATTGGCCTGGATTTAATAAATTATTAGGGGTCTTATGTGCGGGTGTTTCTTGGAAAAAGAAATCGTCGGAGAGGGGGCGGGTCGCTCAGCTGGGGGAATCCCAAGCCGTGACGTCATGCGCTGACTCAGGGGAAGGGCTGGGAATTTCCCAGTGTAAAGACTTTCCCCTAGAGCAGTCGCGTGATGACACGCTGAGACATGCACTCGAAAGAGTGCAGGTCATAGATGGGCAAATCCTCCAGCCTGATCGGCCCCTCTCCTATCCGTATTTTGCGATTATTAATGATAGGGTGTATCGAGTGACCCAAGACGCTCAGACAAAGGAAGATACAACCCAATTATTAGTACCAAAGAGCCGTCGGGAAATGCTTTTCCAGGCGGCTCATTCTAATTCTATGGCCGGACATTTAGGTCAGGCGGCCACACTAAATCGTCTCATGGCCCGATTCTTTTGGCCGGGCATTCACGGTGACGTCAGCAGATGGTGCTCTGCGTGTCATGAATGTCAGCTGGTAAATTCACCGGCCACCCCAAAAGCGCCATTGCGCCCGTTGCCAGTTATGGAGATCCCCTTTGAGAGAATTGGGATGGATCTCAACGGGCCATTAGAGCGATCCGCACGCGGGCACCAGTTTGCATTAGTCCTGGTGGATTATGCAACCCGATACCCGGAAGCAGTAGCGCTCCGTAACATCTCAGCAAAGAACGTTGCAAAGGCTCTGTTTCGTATAATCTCCCGAGTGGGAATCCCCAAGGAGATTCTTACTGATCAAGGCACCGCGTTCATGTCACGCACCATGCGCAAGCTTTACGGATTATTGGGCGTTAAATCAATTCGCACCAGCGTCTATCACCCAAAAACAGACGGACTGGTGGAAAGGTTTAATCGCACGCTTAAATCCATGATCCGTAAATTCGTTCATGAGGACGCGAAAAATTGGGATAACTGGTTGGAGCCCTTGTTATTCGCTGTGCAGGAGGTTCCCCAAGCCTCCACGGGGGTTTTCCCCCTTCGAGCTTCTCTATGGCAGACAGCCCTGTAGGGTTTTGGATGTTGTTAGAGAGGCTTGGGAGGACGAGCCTTCAAACTGTAAAAATGAAATTCAGTATATTCTGGACCTTAGAGCAAAACTCCACACACTGGGGCGGCTCTCTACGGAGCATTTGCTTAAGGCCCAGGATGACCAACGCCGGCGTTATGACAAGGGTACTAAATTACGCAAATTTTCACGGGGAGATAAAGTCCTTGTACTGCTACCCACTTCCAGCTCTAAATTACTCGCCAAGTGGCAAGGGCCGTTTGTGGTCACACGACAAGTCAGCGATCTCGATTATAAGGTGGTACGTTCGGAAAGGGCTGATTCACATCATATTTACCACATTAATCTGCTGAAGCAGTGGAGGGAGCCAGAGGAGGTGATGCTGGCTACGCTCGTTACCAACGAGGATGACCTGGGGCCAGAGAGCACTGGCCGACAACGGCCGGGCACTCTGGTCACCAGGGCTGACCATCTCTCAGCAAGCCAGCTCATCGATGTCCGGCACCTTCAACGTGAATTTTCTGACGTGTTTTCACCCCTGCCCGGTCGTACTAACTTGATCCAGCACCATATCAAGACCGAACCGGGCGTGGTCGTTAGGACCTGGCCGTATCGCCTACCTGAACACAAGAAAAAAGTGATTCAGGAAGAATTGGGTAATATGTTGAAATTGGGAGTAGTAGAAGAGTCACACAGTGACTGGGCCAGCCCGATAGTCTTAGTTCCGAAAACAGACGTCTCGGTCCGGTTCTGTGTGGACTATCGCAAAGTCAATGCTGTGTCGAAATTCGACGCATATCCAATGCCGCGTATTGACGAGTTGCTCAACCGGTTAGGTGCTGCTCGATATTACTCGACGTTGGATTTGACAAAGGGTTATTGGCAGATCCCCTTAACTCCAATATCCCGCGAAAAAACAGCCTTCACAACGCCGTTTGGATTACACCAATTTGTGACACTTCCGTTCGGGCTGTTCGGGGCACCGGCTACGTTTCAGCGTCTGATGGACAAAATACTTGGCTCTCACTCCGCATATGCCGCTGCTTATTTAGATGACATCATCATTTTCAGTAATGATTGGCAGCGGCATATGCAACATCTGAGGGCGGTATTATCAGCGCTGAGACGGGCTGGGCTTACGGCCAACCCGAAGAAGTGCGCAGTTGGGCGAGTGGAGGTAAGGTATCTGGGCTTCCACTTAGGTCACGGGCAGGTGCAGCCCCAAATTGATAAGACTGCAGCTATTGCAACCTGTCCGAGACCTAAGACCAAAAAGGAGGTGAGACAGTTTTTGGGACTGGCAGGATATTATAGGCGTTTTGTTCCTAATTATTCGGCCCTCGTCAGCTCATTGACTGATCTCACTAAAAAGGAGGGACCAGATACCGTCCAATGGTCGGAGCAGTGCCAACAGGCCTTCTCAAAGGTAAAATCTATACTTTGCGGGGGGCCGCTATTGCACGCTTCTGATTTTGCTCTCCCCTTTCTGTTACAAACGGATGCATCCGATCGGGGTCTGGGGGCGGTTCTCTCCCAGGAGGTGGCAGGAGTGGAACAGCCGGTGCTGTACATTAGCCGAAAACTCAGTAAGAGTGAGGCTAAGTACAGCACCATTGAAAAGGAGTGCCTGGCGATAAGGTGGCTGCAGGCCGGACGGCTCCCCGGCCTGAGGCGGGCGGTGGGGGTATGTGGAGAGGTAAGCATGATCGAACACCCAATGAGAGGGGAGAGCATGCTCAGAGCCCGGCGGCTAATCAGCAGGCCAATCAGAAATAATAAATAACACCTGTTTATTCTAGTGACTGGGCCGGAGAGACACCCTTCTTAAAGGAGAGGAGAAGTAGCAGCCGGGAGAGGAGAGAGCAACCACACACACACACGCACAGCTACACGTGTGCGTGCTTATTGACAAATAAAGGAAAGATTTATTTACCTGATATCGCCGACCCTGTCTTCTTCTTCCCTCATACAAACGAACTATATTACAATGAGTAATTAAAAAGTCCATACTCCCAAAAATAAATTATTCATTTTCAATGATTCCAACACAGCCCACTAATACCTGGTTCAAATCTCTAGATTCAATTAACACAAAATTCTACTGGAAAAACAAGACCCCAAGAATTAAATTGACAACCCTACAGCCTATGTTGTACCAACGGGATGCCTCAAGATTCAGTATTAGGTTATTTCACTTTCTCTACACAGCCTCACTTATAAAACCACATAACTAGATTTCACAAATCTAAAGTCAAATGATTATGTTTTATATAGTTTTATTATTGTGTTTTTCACTGTACATTTGGGTGTTTACAAGAGTCAGGTGGGCATATAGCACTAGCTACGTTGTGTATCTTTATATTATCAACTGTTGCTTAAAGTAATGTGATTGTTAACAATTCAGCATGACTAAAAAATACTGTAGAGGCAGCCAGAAACAAAAGGCTAATGAGACTTTCGAAAGGGCTGAAATAATGTTTCTTTCCACATAACATTGACGATTGCCAAATTCTCTTGTTTTATTTGCAAACTCACAGACAAACAACATTATAAACATAGAATGCTAATCTAAATTTATCTGCTGTATCTTCCCTTTTAATTATCTTTAGTGCTGTGCCATGATCCTGTGTCCTAACTGCATATGAAACAGCGATGCAACACAATAAAAGATACCTGTTCCATGTTAAAAGAAGTTTTTCACCACCAGTGCCGCATAACTGCCTAAAGTGGCTTACGTTCGTATGCTATCTGGGATCCATCTGTGATGCACAAAATTTGTACTTTAAAAATGTTTTTTATTGCCACAATGTTACACCAGAACAACAGCACATACTACAACTGCTGATAATGATCACCAAAGATACAGAGTATGTGCTTTATTCAACATAGTTAAATGGTACCAATGTGAGTTTAAATATCATTTACTACAGCGTGAGAAATGCAAAGTGTGGCATGAGACAGTGAGAACTGGTTGAAATGCTTGAGTCTCATTGTACATGCATGAGATTCAAGACCGCTGATAACGTTAAAGAGCTTTAATGTGTATTAATTAGATTAAACACTATTATCATTTGGTAGAGAGTGCATTGGCTGGTATTTAAATGTTTTTTGCCATGTTGCGTTTGGTGCAGACTTGTTGCTGGAATCTTGTCATATTGTGTGTTGTTAGGACACAGCAGGCATGTGAGAGCAGAAAAATGCTCAAAAAAGGATAAGAAAACATAACAGTGTATATGAACATTTATACACCGCTGCCCTGTTTCTCTGAAGAATTTGAATTTTGCCATCAGAACTAGAATTATTATTTAATAATGATATGTGATGGAATATCTGCTTTTTGGTTGCAGCTTTTTGTATCTTGCCAAACCTTAGCACAATTTTAAAACCCTAAAGGAGACAGAAGAGATCACTATATGAGAAAAATCTGAATATTAAAGAAAAAAATACAAATCATAAAACAGTCACAAAAAATGTAAACAAAAATTATTTTCAGCAGGTTAGAAATTACATGCAGAGAATTGTGACAATTTTCAGCTACAGTTGAAAAGATGATATTATTTGAAGTGATATAAAGCTATAAACCCATTATCTCATCTAACTGAGCAGCGCTAAGCTTGTGCTTTTATATGGAAATGGCTTGTCTCAACTTCATATCTGCTGTTTCTGTAAGAATGACAAAACTGCAGCTCAAGGGAAGGTTGACAGTAGCTATGTGTCTATCTACCTACTTTTATGCATATTTTGGATATGCTGATGCTATATAGGTTGATGCAAACGCCATGATGCGCATACATTTTGAAAATGTGCATAAAAAACATTTGCGCATAACTAAGTGGGATAAACTTTTTCATGTTGTCATGTGATTTTCAAAGGTCATGTGATTTTGTTATAAACCATCTGAAATGTTGTTTTTGTCATTCTAAAACACCTTACCGTTTAAGGATTAGTGTTATTATATTATTAATGACATCCAGAATCAAGAGCATCTGTGCTCCGCGTCTGACATCTTCAAACGCCACCACGTGTTCACTACGTGTCAGGATTGCCTTCTGAGGCTCAATCCATTTATTAAATGAAGAACAAATTCACGCAGCTTCTCCCACTTCAGCAAATTCAGTTTTTACTGTTGATATTTGGCGCCAGTTAATCAGGAAGTGACGATTTTGTTCGCTTTGACTCATTGGATGGAAACGCAGCTTTATTCGCACGTCTTTTATGTGATAATCCAGTTTTGTGCATAAAGTTCATTCACATTTTTGGATGGAAACATAGCTAATGACATACTGAGGAGAGTTTGATCTTGAATCATCAGATGTCTTCTGAATCTTTTAACACAATTAAAATTGTTTGGGCCATATATGAGCAGTCTGGCATAGTAAAATATTATATTTTTAAACTGCCAGAACGTATACTGTATATTAGGGCTGCATGATACTGAAAGATTCTAACATTGTAATATTTTTTTATTTTGCTATATATATTGCGATATGAATAAAATTTCACCATATTACTTCATATCTCTATTTGGAAAGAGTTTATAATGTTACATTAATTGCGATTATTCTGCAGTGTTGGTGCATAAAATCAAATAAACAATCTATACAATTTTTGGCGTCCCCCAACACATTTTTGTTGTGGTGTGTATTTCTGTATTTGCATGTGTTTGCAATCTATAAGTACAGTCAGATACAACTGAAATAAAGTGTTATATAATTTGCGGAGTCTTGCGGTATTCAAGTACAGTAACTGAATGATAAAAACAAAAAGAATTCAAGAAAGTTAATCATAGTTAAGGTCACAAATGGCAAAATGTCTTATGTCTGAATGTTTTTAAAATCATTATACAATCACAAGCTTCAAAAACACACGCAAACGATAAATTGTGATACAAACTCAACATTGCATATCCTGCGATGTGACTATTGCAAATGATCACATTGTGATATCAATGCTGAAACCATATATTGTGCAGCCCTACGGTATATAGATCTGTATATAGATTTGCTGGTTATCCACGAGGAAACGCTTCTTGGTTAAATGAATAGTTCACACCAAAATTTTATTTTACACACTATTTACTCACCCTCAAGCGGTTATAAACCTTTATGAGTTTCTTTCTTCTGGTAAACACAAAAGAAGATATATTTTAACATATAGATTTAGTGGGAATAATTACTATAGATAACAGTGGGAAAAACAAACAAGTTTACAGGTTTTCTTCAAAACATCAGTGTTCAAAAGAAGAAAGAATTCATAAAGACTTGAAACAAGTAAAGGGTGAAGACAGAATTTCTTTTTTGGATGAACCATGCCATTAAATTAGGCTAGAAGTCAAGCATTTTTACTAATTCCAGATCTACACAAAAAAAAGACAAGGACATCCTGTTAGAAATACAAAATAGGGAAAATGTACCGTAAAATATGAAACAATTTCATGCAGTTTTGGGGAGACTGATGCATTCTGACACACTTATTTTGACATTTTCAGATTTCACAGAGACTCCTGTTTAGAATCTGCCGCTATGCTGATGCACAGGTGTTTGTAGCCCCGCCTTCTTTTGAAAAAAAAAGCACAATCTCATTTTAATTTAAAGCGACAGCCACCAAAACAGCACAATTTGGACCAAAGCCTATACAAGGGGGCAGCCTAATGAATTAATATAAGAGTTATAATATTATAAAGAGTTATAATAAATTATTTGTGTGGTAAGTTGAGCTGAAACTTCACATACACACTCTAGAGACATCAGAGACTTATTTTACATTTTTAACAGATGTGTTTGTTCGTTGTTAATTCATGTTAACTAAAGCATTAACTAAACATTAACTAAAACAAGCTTATTGTAAAGAGTTACCATAGAATGTTTTAAAAGGAGGAATGCAGAAAACACAAATCAAGTATTCTTCACTTGACTTCATTTACTCCTTTTTCACAACAAACAGTGCATGCGCAGCACGTATGGAGAGCAGAAGCAATGCACAGGCGTTTGCCTGTCACACCGGCTGCATCTGCAGCGCGCAGCAGATTGGCAGCTGTTGCACAGATCAGTCTATATCTGTCTATTCTTTCTTAGTTACCTCTCTATCTATTAGGGGTGTGACGAGATGCCTACTGCAAGAGACGAGACGGGTTTGGGTTCACGAGAATGAGACGAGATGAGATGAGATTTTTACACTATTTTTAAGAAATCCTCAAAGATGAAATATATGAATGGAAAATAGTATTTTATTCAACTGGGAAAATTCCCAAATCGCAAAACTACTTAGGTGCTTTCTTTAAATCAACTTGTAATGAATGTTAATTTACCTCTTTTTTAATGAATTATACGCAGTAATGGACATGCAAACAATGCTAAATATTTTGCTAATAGCCTATGTGAATGGAAAATAATCTTTTTATATATAACTTTAAATATTTGCAAACGTTTTGCTAATATGTGAATGGAAAATAGATTTTTATTCAACTAGAAAAAAAAATCACAAAATACAAAACAATTTAGGTGCTTTTTAAAAACATTGTAATGAATGGTATTTTATTTCTATTTAAATGAATTCTATGTCATAAAGGACATGCAAACACTGCTAAATATTTAGCTATAAACTCTACCGACTGGCTTCTCCCCTGTACAATTTCACATGATATATTCAAACTTATTTTCACACACTAAAACAAATATATGTAATTTTGTGTATTTCATTTTTAATTTAATAAATGAATTTCACTTTCATTTAGCAAGATTTCATTCAGGCCCCGTCACTCACTCTGAGCTACTGGATGCGATCATGCGAATATGAAGGACTGATAGGAGAGTTGTTTTAATGGAGTTTGATACCGCACACAGAATGAAAAAAAATTCAGCTTTTCCCGGACTGTATAAACATGTGTTCCCTAAAGATGATGTTACGATGAGTCTCCAGGAGTTCATTCAGTGAGTGTGTGTGTGTGTTTTTTTGTGCGCACTTAGAGATGTGTGCGTCTGTGGTGCTTTACTGACTCACTAGGTGTGTAGGTGCTGTCGCAAAATGCGACTAAAAGTCCTTTACGGTGTTAAAAGTTTGATTACGGCGTTTACATATCTGCACTTTAATAATGCGACTAAAATAGGAATACTCTATGTCGTAATTCCATTTGTGTTTACGACGATTATGCCTTTCAGCATATCTGAAGTGCTATTTCATTGCATGGATATGAACCATAATGTGTGAGGCTGTAGTTGTAGCCTATGTTGGATGCGGCACCGGTTCCGTCACACCCGCCCACCCAACCGAGTGACAAGCGCAACTCAGAGACCAGCCTAGGTTGCCAGGTGTGTGCAAAGCACTTTATTTGCAGATCAAATCCAATCCTGCCTCCAATCGTCAATGCTAATTTCACCCTCATGCTCCATCATAACATCACAACTCATGAGACAACTTTTCACCTCGACGAGAAATCTCACTGCGATTTAATCTCGCAAGATCTTGTCGTACGAGATCTTGTCACACCCCTACTATCTATCTATATAAATACACTTTTTTACTTTTCATCTGCACTAAGGCCCACGGCATCTTCCTCCCAAGCTGTTCCCTTAATCTGCAAGTCTTTATTTTACAAATTATATAGATCCTAAAAAAACGTTATGCTACACAAGCTCTATGAGAAGTGTCTTTTATGTTTTTTTAGGTGCAATCGGTCAGAAGACAATCGCCTGTGATATCATGTCATTTTGTGATATAGGCCTATAGTTATAATAATATTTATACAATATAGTTATAATGATATTTATACATGATCAAACTAGTGTGCAACTTAAGCAAATACTAAAATTGTTTTAAATTTGGTTTTGTAGTTTGGGCCCAAATAAATATTCCTTGCATTTTTGGTCATTTCTTTTTTTTTTTTTATGTTTATTGTGAACAATCAATTGAGTACAATCATACAGCATTTCAAGGTACAATTGTAACTCAATATGTGACCTTAAGTGGTATACAATTTATGTACATTATTGTCAGGTGTATTAACTACACTGCAGTACTCAAATTTTGTAAATTATAAAATAAAAAAAAACAGCATAAAGAGAGAAAAAAATATATAAAAATAATAATAATAATAAAATAAATCAATAAAAAACAAATAAAAATAAATAAATAAAAAGTAAAGCACTATTTACATCCAGGGTGAGAACGCATGTCATAATATAATTCCTTCCAGAATAATCTCAACTGTCCATCTTCATTATACACATGGGGATGTCACACAATACCATATGAATATGTATAACCATATACATGTACACACATTAGTATCTATCAGATCAACATCTTCTACTCGTTTTTAGCAACAAAGTCAGGTCTTCTAACTAAAATATATTCAACCCATTTCCTCCATTTTCCCAGGAATTTATCCTTCTTTATGTTGACGAAGAAAGTGATTTTTTTCATGGATTTTAATAGTTGCATCTACTGTATCCAGTTACTTAGGGTTGGTCACTCTTGCTGTAGCCATTTGCGTGTGATTGCTTTTTTGCTGGCTGCCATGAGAGCACGCTTAAGATATTTATTGTCTGGTGTTACTGTATCTGGATCCACACAGCCAAAATATAACAACTTACTTTCTAGAGGTATATCTATTTCAAATATATGTTCAAGAGCCTCCTGTATTTCTTTCCAATATTCTTGAATATACTTCTTGCATTTTTTTATCGTTTAAGTTCATTTGATTGACTATATAAAAATCAGTGGACATTAGCTATGTATTTATTGGATAAAATTGCCATTTTTTACTGTCAATCAATGTGTTTTTGGTCATTATCAATGCACTGTGACTTTAATTGAGCATGAGCAGCGTGGCAAAAATGGACCCAGCGCCGAAACTATCGCAGCACTGCTGCTTCAGCGCCACTCATGTTCCGCAGTGACGCACTGCTTCTGCGTCTTCTAATCTGTTAACATGGACGCTGAAAAAACATGGGCTGCTCACGAACTGCTCACACATGCAGTGTAAAAGAGGTGTTATGGTATTGCTTTGCCAAAAGAGCACCAGAGGTTAGGCTACTGATACACACTGATTATCGGTTCTGGTAGTTTGTAACCACACTATGGTGGATGGTCATCAAAGGCAAAGCTTTACACTCTCCTCTGCGCTTTTTCATGACCACCACAACTAACATATATTGTGAACTCACCCCTTTGAAGAGCCACTTCTCTGATGTAGAGAGGAGAGAAAATGACTCCTTCCTCTGCAACATCGGCCTGGTAGGGGAAAACAGACAAACAAGATGAAGATATCAGAAACATGATCCAAGCGATTCCATCACAGATTTACCACATTTATCAATGTTTGGCAAATTTCTGCAAAAAAAAAATCCAGTTAGCATTTTAGCACGTTGTCCTGTCGTTTTATCTTGTTTTAAAAGTTGACTTAACCTAAAATTGTAAGGCAACTAGCTGAAGAGCCTTTTTTTAGTTGACAACAAAGCCAGTTGCCTTAAGCCTCATTCACACTACGAGTAACTTGCAGCAGCAAATTAACAAGCGATCATTCATTTCATCAGAGTGAGCGACTTCTGGCAACCTCCGTCTTGGAGTGACAGCGACGGTTGGTGACCAGGTGGGTGCGTCGAACAAAGCGGCAAAGTTGAGAATCCTTTAACTTTATGCAAATGAAAAGCAACTTTCTTCGGTGACAGCCAATAGAAGCACGAGTAGGGCTTACATGATCCTTTCTCAGCTTTCGCAGAGGCCAGTTGTATTCTCCGTGCTGTAGACCTACACAGATCTGCATTTGCAACAGATCTCCACCCAGAACGACAGGCAGTTACAAAGTCACTGTTAGTGTAAATGAGGCATTACAATTTTAAGATGACTCAACTTTTTTTAACAGTATACTCATTCTTGCTTTAGACTGAATAGAAATGTCTGTGACAGCATTATATTCCCAAATTTGTAGTTTTTTTGTATTTTACACAAAAATTTGAGTATAACTGTATGTTTTTTTTAATACTTACCACTTGAAATTACAAATACGTGATTTAGACTGTTGTTGTGTAAATAAATGGCCAAAGTGCAATCACAGTTTCCAGTTTAACTAAGCTGCAAGCGGTGTTGTGTAAACACATCCAAAACATAAAACAAACAGGGTTCTAGATAAAGTTGATTTTTATCTTTTTCTTTACAAATCCATTGAAGCAAATAAAATATTTGAAGGTCCTTCATCATAATGAGTGGGGTTGACAACAGAGGTGAGGATCCAAATGCAGTTTATTAAGACATTTGTCTTAAATTTGTCTATGTGAAACTGATGTCATAGAAACAGTGTCAAGATCACAAAGTGCAAGTGTTTTGAAATACTGCACCGAAGCAGGATCCGAAACAGCCAGGTCACGTGATTAAGGTGATTTGAAACACCCAGGTCACATGACTAAAGTGTTTTGAAACACTTGATTAAAGCGAATTACTGTAAAGCATTTGTCATTTCAGAAGTGTTTCGAGACCTTGCGAATCTGCCTTTAACTGACAGGATCGGGAAAAAGCTCTATAGCATGTAGCCTAGTGGACTGTGCGTGTGCACAGAGTAACTGTGCTGCAAATGGCCTGAGTGTAAATCCTGACTTGTGTAAATACTCTGAAATTATGACTTGATGTATTTTAATAATGTACATTTTTTATGACCAAAACAAGATATATTTATTGACAAAGTGTTCATTCGGATGTCAGACCAATGTTAAACAAAACATGTTACAAGAACCGAGCATTTAAAAACTAATGTCTATAGCCACATAACCCTGGATTCGAACCCATTATCTCTGCATGCTAGTCTGGACCTCTCACCGCTCCACTAAATCACTTGAAACCTCATCTCTACAATGTGGGGTTTAATACCTCAATTTGCTTTACTGTTTCTTTGCTGAAACTGTTCCAGAGCAATACATAAAATATTACCACCAGGAGTCACTATAAAGACTGGTTTTAAAACGTTTTGAAGCTTTGACATTTGCTTTGACTGTTTCTGTGTTTCATTAAACCTCGCTTTGCCCATCACTAGCCAAAACAGGAAAACACAGGAGCATGCAGGTAATCCAAATCGTAATCAAAGTCATGGGCGAATGGTCAGGACAGGCTGCAAAAACAACATAAATAATAAACAAAGCAAGGGTCAAAAACACAGCTAGACAAGGCAAGGAAAATGCTTTGGTAATGTAAAAGTGTGTGTGTGAGTATATATATTCCTGGTAATCAGTCCATCATGAGCTTCCAGCTGTGTGTGTGTGTGTGTGTGTGTGT
>CAIGQZ010032975.1:467382-485504 GCA_903798205.1 Danio tinwini
GTGTGTGTGTGTGTGTGTGTGTGTGTGTGTGTGTGTGTGTGTGATCAATCAGGGGGGATCAGGAACTTTGTGAGTGCAAAGGCTTCTGAGAGTAGTAGTCCATGTAGTGGCAGATGTGTAGTTCTCCAGTGATCTGCAAATGCTAGATGGCTGGTGATCGTGACATTCATTTTATCAAAAAGTTTTAGTAAACTTTGATAACCAAAACAGTATTAAAAAACATGACACTTTTAAACATATAATTTATTTATTAGATTTGTATGACAATTAAGCACAACAACAAAACAAGAAACAAAAATTATGGAAAAAATTTATAATAACAGTACAAAGCCTTCGACTTCAAACCACAGATTGTACAACAAACAATATATGATTCGTATAATAACTGTAAGTGACAATTCAGACATATAGGCACATGTCAGTCCTCAAAATAAAATAAATTAAAAAAAAGAAAATGTATGGTTTCAAGTTTAACAAAACTGTGCTTTTTTTACTTTTGCACATACTAAAATGTATGTGCCATAACAACACTAGTGCTCATCTGGAAGATGTAGACAGTGCAAACATGCATTCAATCTACAAAAATTGCTTCCAGCCTCAGAGATTTAACATGCTCTAAGACAGACGACCACATTTTAGACAATTTAATCACTGAACCTTGAAAACTATATTTCATTTCTTCTAATTTAACTGAAAAATAAGGCAGCACCACAATGTTTTGATGCACACCAGTATTGACGAATGGTTTAAGGTAGTTGACCAACAGAAAGCTGCTTATTTCATACTTTGCTGCACTACTGACAATGTAAAACAAGGCTGTCTGCCTGCATGACTGCACCTTAAGATAAAGAAACATGACTGATGAGCTGCTGAATGCTGGAAAATCACTTTTCAGATTTTTCAGCAAGACACGCACAAACTGAAAGGTGACCAGGTTTTTCACCTGGATAGATCCATTACTATTCACTGCTGTTTTGTAAACAGACAGAGCACCAATCAGCCAGAACCCCACCATAGTCTGGTACTGTGGTAAATGGGATATGGCGCATGACCTTTTCCTGACCCAGAGCCTCAGATAATGACACACATGGGCTTTTGTGCCTTTAGCTACTGTGACAATCTGTAGGAAAAAATGTGTTTTGTTCACAGTTTTGTTGAGCTTGCAATACTCATCTTTTTAAAATGGATATTATCTGTAATTATTTAAAAATATATAAATGCATTTAGCATTTAATACAGGCAGAATATCTCAGCCAGGCATTTATCCCCCTGTAATGGTCAGGAGAAGCAAAAAAAGAGGCGAGCTGGATCTAGACTGATCTGCAAGTACAGAAAAAGTCATTAAAAATTCTAAAGCAACACGTCAAGTTTGAAATTAAAACTTTAAAAATGAATCCTGTAATTTTTCCCTCTTTCACCTAAACTTAAAATTCTGTCTTGATTTACTCACTTTTCACAAACCTGTTAGACTTTATTTCTTCCATTTATCACAAAAAAAGATATTTTGAAAAAGTTGGAAACCTGCAACTATAGACTAAATTCACGCGGCCACCATTTTAATATCGTAATCGAGGCTGCGGTGGAAAGAAACTCAGAAGTATTGCCTGGAGTCACACAGGAACATTGTGTACCAGCAGTGGTGTAAAGTAACTAATTACAAATACTCAAATTACTGTAATTGAGTAGTTTTTCTCAGGAATTGTACTTTACTAAGTAGTTTTAAAAATGTGTACTTTTCCTTTCACTTGAGTACATTTGTTGTGCAGTATTGGTACTTTTACTCCACTACTTTCCTTCAACCTGCAGTCACTACTATTTTTTCTTGTCTATGGGTATTTGAAAAATCAGTCCTGTGATTCCTGTCCTATCAAATCGCACATAGAAGGTAATTTGCATCATAATGAACTACCTCAAGACATGTGCAATGTCAAATTGACATTGTACCATAATGTCATGGGGACACTGCATTTTGTTTGGAAATAAAAATCAGGTTGACGTCAGAACTCAATGTCAGGCCAACGTCAATGTCCAACTTCCAACCTAAAACCAACCAAATATCAACATCTAATGATGTAATAGCTTGACGTTGTGTAAATGTTACCCCTATGACGTCTAGTAGATCTTGTTTTTTTGTAGCCATACTTGACGAATAAATGTCAGTATTTGACATCAATATGACATTGGTTTAAAATGTTGGCTCTACGTTGGATTTTGGTCACTTTCTAACAACCTAAAATCAACCAAATATCAACGTCATTTGACGCCATTACTGGACATCAAAATAACATTGTCCTTGAACGCTGGCTAGACATTGAATTTCGGTCACCTGACATCACAACCTAAATCTAACCTAATATTAACGTCTTATGACATTGTGTGCCTGCTGGGCAATGACTAGATGCACTACAGAATCTTATGTTTACACACATTCACAAATTAAATGTAAATGCATTAGCTTTTTACTGTGCAATACTCACTACTCTTAAGTACTTTTAAAAGGGCTACTTTTTACTCATACTTTAAGTAATAATCACAGCAGATACTTTTACTCTAGTTTCACTACATTTTTAGGAGAGTAATGGTACTTTTACTTGAGTATGATTTTTCAGTACTCTTTTCTCCACTGTGTACCAGGCTGTATATCTTATCAGCGAAGAGAAAGTGATACAAATGTATCATTTCACCGCCTTCTGAGTGATCCAAAGGTCCGTTCTGAAAGGATAGTGAAAATTAAAAGCGATATTAGACCTCATTTTGAGCTAGGTTAAGGGAAATGGCACTACTTAGCTAACATTTTCTTTCCCAAACACATGTTTTAGATGCCATTTATCAAACTCAAATTAATGAACTGATTCTTTCACTATATTAGACTTGTCACGATACTGAATTCTTAAACAGTGTTAATTTGCCATAGTGTTCACTAGTGCTCAACAGAAATGACTGTAATTGGCCGTGAAGGTCATCAGTTCATTGCACTTTCGATGTTTACCGTGTGCAAACACAGACGAGCAATCGACTGATCTTCGCGGCTTTAAAACACTCTAGTTTCCCTGAATTTGTGTTGCACTTGGTGAGGAGCGGTGAACTGATGACTTCACGGCCAATCACAATTATTTCTGTTGAGCACTGGTGAACACAATGGCAAATCAGTGGTGTTTAAGAATGTGCTCAGCAGCACTTAAATGTTAGCGGGAAATGGACATTTTTTTTCAATTTCAATATTGTGCCAACACTATTAAAAACAGCTGAAAGTTTGTAGACCACAGCATGTTGTTGCAATATTTACAGTGCTAATCCTGTACTTGTGAGTTTCTTCCCACCGCAGCCTCGATTTCGTGTTTTAAAATGGTGGCCGCGTAAAATAAACGTATTGACTTCCAAAGAATTATAGAGTTTTTTTCTATGATTTCAATGGTTACCAGTTTCCAACATTCTTTAAAATATCTTCTTTTGTGTTCCGCAGAAAAGAAGAAACTCATTCTTTTTTTCTATATTTTCCTATATATATTTTTTCCTATACATTCAAGAAACATTTTCTTGAAGCAAAATGACATATGGGGCTGCACGGTGGAGTAGTGGGTAGCACATTCGCCTCAGCAAGAAGGTCACTGATTCGAGCCTCGGCTGGGTCAGTTAGCATGTCTGTGTGGAGTTTGCATGTTTCTCCAGTGTTCGGTGGGGTTTCCTCTGGGTGCTCCGGTTTCCCCCACAAGTCCAAAGATATGTGGTACAGGTGAATTGAGTAAACTTAATTGTCCATAGTGTATGTGTGTGAATGAGAGTGTGTGGATGTTTCCCAGTGATTGGTTGCGGCTGGAAGGGCATCCGCTGTGTAAAACATATGCTGGATAAGTTGGCGGTTCATTCAGCTGTGGCGACCCCAGTTTAATAAAGGGACAAAAAAAATGAAAATGCTAAAAATAACATATAATAAGCTTTATGAGAAATCAATCAAAATGAAGTGAGATTAAAACAATGACAAATCATCAACTTGGAATTATAAGGTTCTGTCTGCATTCTGAATGATTTTGAGATATTGAGCGTCAAAGTTTTTGCATTCCATAGCAAACAGTACATGTGTAACATTTGTTTTTTTTTAATAAAACGTCTTAAAATGTAAACAACTGATAAAAAAACAATGTAAATAAGTTGTCATTTATTAAGAATATGTCAATAACTCAATTTTGGCAAAAATGTCAGATAGAACCTTATAATTCTAAGCTGACGAAATGTCTGCCATTTTTTCATATGCCAGATATTTGTTCTTGTTTTCAGTTTAGTTCCTTTTCATTTTATCCTTTTATTCATTCATTAATTTTCTTTTTCGGCTTATTCCCTTCAATAATCCGGGGTCGCCACAGCGGAATAAACCGCCTACTTATCCAGCACATGTTTTACGCAGCGGATGCTCTTTCAGCTGCAACCCATCTCTGGGAAACATCCATACACACTCATACACTACAGACAATTTAGCCTACCCAATTCACCTGTACTGCATGTCTTTGGACTGTGGAGGAAAACAGAGCACTTGGAGGAAACCCACGCGAATGCAGGGAGAACATGCAAACTCCACACAGAAATGCCAACTGATGCAGCCGAGGCTCGAACCAGTGACCTTCTTGCTGTGAGGCGACAGCACTACCTACTGCGCCACTGCGTCGCCTCATCATTTTATATCTCATGTAAATATATTTCGATTTAAAGATCCTTCCAATTTTTTAATTGTACATAGAAACAATAAATGTTTAATAATCCCCCCCCCCCTTTTTTTTTTTTGCAGTGTGCACCATCGAATCCCATAACTTTATTAAAGGACTGTTTTTAGATTACATGTCAATTATATAATTGTTTTCATCAGTTACAATGCCTTTTATAGGGTTGACAAAATCATCAGCTCACCTAATATACAAGATCACTACCCAAATATCATATACAAGGCTTATTTTTACTTCTTATCTTATACATTACCTGATGAAAGTCTTGTCCTCTATCCAAGTTTTAGGAACAACAAATAATAACTTGACCTCTAGTTGATCATTTGCTATCAGAAGTGGCTTATATGAAAGGCAAAGGCCTCTAGATTACGCTTATTTAACCAAAATAAAATATGATTATTCCTTAAATTTGAATGATTCCATTAGGACAGTAAGTTTGCTTAGACAAAAATATTGTCACTAAACAGAAATAATGTACAGTACACAATATAAAGTCATAGTGCAGTGAAAAAAAATTATATTGTGTATGACTCCCATGAGTTTGGAGGACTGCATCCATACATCTCTGCAATGACTCAAATAACTTATTGATAAAGTCATCTGGAATGGCAAAGAAAGCGTTATTCCAGGAGTTCATCAAGATTCTTTGGATTCATCTTCAATGTCTCCTTCTCCATCTTCCTCTAGACATGATCAATAATGTTCATGTCTGGTGACTGGGATGGCCAATCCTGGAGCACCTTGACCTTCTTTGCTTTCAGGAACTTTGATGTGGAGGCTGAAGTATGAGAAGAAGCGCTATCCTGCTAAAGAATTTGCCCTCTCCTCTGGTTTGTAATGTAATGGGCAGAACAAATGTTTTGATACCTCAGGCTGTTGATGTTGCCATCCACTCTCCAGATCTCTCGCACACTCCCATGCTGAATGTAACCGCAAACCATGACTTTTTCATTACCAAAGTTGACTGATATCTGTGGGAATCTTGGGTCCTTGTGGATTCCAATGTCTTCTCCAGTATTTGTGATAATTGGGATGCAGTTCAACACAGGGTTTATCAGAAAAATCTACCTTCTGCCACTTTTCCAAATGATCAACTAGAAGTAAAGTTGTTATTTGTTGCTTGAACAATTGTTGCTTACAACTGGGATTTGCGACAAGACTTTTGTTCAGTACTTATATCACTTATTTTGTGATTTCACCAATGAAAGAATAATCTATATTGAGTTACATTATAGGAAATGATGAAAAACAAATAAAATAAACAAATAACAGTAAAAAAAAAAAATCAACTATTTATAATCTTGTTTGACTTTTTCTGATTTCCTGCTACAAAAATAATGTGAACCTATTTTTGCAGAAAGGTCTAACATGGAGTAGATTTTCTGTTTAACAGCACTTAGATTTTTATTTTAATTGTAGTTTTCCCTACGTCTTGGCTCATATACTCCATCACTGGCATTTACCTTTTGACTTTACCAGCATTTAAATACGCCTCCCACAGAGACGGGCACATTATCCCACTTCTGAACACAGTGTATTTAGTCAAGCTACCGATGGCATGATAACTTCATCCAGACTTTCAAGCTGAGGTAACTCTTACACAGATTTACAACACAGAATGATCTTCAGGTTAATGCAATCTATTATAGTCCTTTCCATAGACATTTTTTTAACATGTGACATAAAGTGAGCAGCTGCAGGCCTGCTTTTATTGTCAAACTATTTACCTAACATTAAAATTTACAGCAATTCCAATTAAAGGTAAAAATGATTATCCAATCTACCTTAAATAGAGGTTTCCACGCAATGAGGAAAATTGGGATTAGTCCTGCAGACAACATGACCTTATCAGAAGAGCCATTTACAATTTACAGTTAACCTACAAAAGCAACTATTATCAAAGTACACAACATTTATAATGAGCTCTTTGTTTTCTTTTACAATCATATTTTCAGTGCTTATGCTTTGTGTTTTAAGGTCAAATTTATACTGAAATACAGAGGTGCATTTATAACCCATAATTAATTGATCTCTATAGTACAGTACATAAAAAAACCAATTGTAAAAACATACTGTGGAGCACATCAAACATTGATGCTGAAATGTGCAAAAACTGAAACTGCTAAATCAGTAACATACCTCATAATATAAAACAAACCTTTTAATTTTTTGGTTTAAATATTTTAATATTAGAAATTTTAGCAGACATTCACTTGTAAATACACTTTTAAAAAAATACATAAAACTTATATTTCGCCAATTAGACAAAAAATAATAATCAAATAAATAAATACATAAATAAATAAACAGGCAATTCTCCAACTGCACTGCAAAAAATACTTTTCTTACTTAGACTTTTTATCTTGTTTCTAGTCCAAATATCTAAAAATTCTTAAATCAAGAAGCATTTTCTATTCTATTTTCTATTCTATTCTATTTTCTAATAGTAAAGCAAATACTATTGTCTTGTTTTAAGAAATAATATGCCAATATTAAATCAGTTTTTTCCTTAAAACAAGCAAAATAATCTGGCAATGGGGTAAGCAAAATAATCTAGTTTTTCCTTTCGACGTAAGATTATTTTGCTTACCCCATTGGCAGATGATTTTGCTTGTGTTAACGAAAAACGCCCACCCACCAGTGCTATCCAATGGTAAAAGTAGGTACTAAAGGCATAGTAAAAATATGAATCACTCAAGTTGTAGAAAGGAAATAAAAGGGGACCAATTTTTTTTCAAAAAGCAAAACCTTGTCTATTAGGGTATACCTGATTTTTTCAAGGTGTAATGTACCCGTTAACTCTGTCAGCCATAATTTAAGAGTTGGAACTTCTTTTTTCTTCCAAAACAAAAGGATACGTTTTTTTTGCAGAGATCAACCCGTATGAAACCAAGTGTGCCACAAGCCTGCTTTCGAGTGAAGGTCTAGGCTGTTAGATCGCCCACTGGGGGCTGGCTGCAGTACAAGTCATAAAGCATGAAGGAGACATGAGACCAAATAAAAAACCTATTACACTTGCAACAAAATGTTCCGAAAGATGGCTCTGGTCAGTTAAGGCACTGGTTATTGTGCTGATATAGGTGCAGATATTCATTTTTGTAAAGAGTATGTTTTGAGCAGTAATTTAATGCTGGGCGTGTCATCGTGATTGACAACTGTGATTGACAGTTTCTCAAAGCAGATGTCGGAGTTTTAGCAGGAGACTAAAGTGTTATTATTCTATATCTGTGTTATTTTACAATGATAAAATGAGTTGTTCAGCAGTAAACTATAGTTTCTGACATACAGGATCTGGTGGAACACTGTTTCTTCGGTAAGGTCAGGGCTTTATCAGTTTACTGATACACTCCTAACCACCCAGATAGCAAAATACACTCGGGCCAGTTCCAGCTAGACTCTCGCCTGCCGGAGACTTATCCCTCGGGCGGACTCCGTCTGCTGTACCTACTCGAGTACCGAGTCAATCGGGCCAGATGCGACGACCAATAGCGAGCCGACGCTGCCACATCCAAGCTGGAATCAGCCTGCGAGTAATGTGCGATGCGGCCCGGAGCTGGCGCGATTAAATCTTCATTATATAAAACCTCACCTTTGTTAACGTTATTACAACCATTTGTGTTGTTAAAACAGCAAACACAGGCTACTATGTAAATCCAAAGTGTACATTATCGAGCTTTTTAGTGCAGACACCGGCGGTCAAGTAAGAAGTTCGGGGGGCGTGGTTGATTTGATGTACAAGCGTTTGGTTGGAAGTTCGATTCCACAGCTCCTGGTTGTTGCTAGATTGAATACGTTAGTGGCCGAAAGTTAACAAGAATTATTTATGTTATTTATAAAATTTCTGATTTATTGTATTTTATTATCATCTACCCCCACCCCAACCCTAAACCCAACCGTCACAGAAGCGTAAAAACAGTAGTTGTACAGAGTATTATTTATCTTATCTATTAAATTACCCAATAAGTTGTATTTTTTAACCCCTACCCCCACCTTAACCCTAAACCCAACCATCACAGTACTGTAAAAATATTATTTATTGTTATACAGTGTCATTAAAAATGTAGCTATATTAATGTGCGTATCGCACTTTCGGCCGGCTGTGTATCTGATCTAGACTTTACCACAGCTCCTCCACTGGCTCCATCAGGCAGACCTTCTGTGCATGCCCAGGCTCCAATTTTAGCAGTCTTTTGCAGTAAAGTCTACATTGGATATGCGGACGGCCGGAAATGTGATATGCACATTAATATAGCTGATTTTTTTTATGACACTCTATAACAATAATTAATATTTTACAGTACTGTGACGGTTGGGTTTAGGGTTGGGGTGAGTGGTACACTGCAAATTTTTGATAGTAGATTTAACTACCTTAGAGTTAAAATTAACACTTCCTTAGAGTTTATATGGGAACCACTATAAAAGTGTTAAAATAACACTTTTGAAAGAGTTAACATTATCAACACTCAGAGACTGTTAATTAACAAAATCTTATAGAATAAAATATCTGTTAAATGTATGGAAAAATACCAGCAGCTTTGGTTGCCAGAATTTTTTCATAAAAAATACAAAAGTTTTATAGAACTGTTTATATTAACCGTATTTCATAAAATGATACAATGTTTAGTTCACAAAATCATAGCTTGGTGCACAAAAATGTAAAGTAATTAGATGCATTAATGTGTTCATGTGCATTTGCAATTAGCAAAGAGATTCACTGCATTAGTAACTCCACAGTTACATTTAAACAAAAGAAGATGCAGCATAACATCAAATACTCTTAGTTCATCTTGGAGTTGCACACAGATGCTACTATCTTCCACAATGGTGACACAAAAAACGTTTTACAGTATTTTGCAGTTTTTACTCCGGCAGCTGTGGTTGCCAGTAAGCTACTGTTTTTAACATTTTATGTTCGGAAATTCAGTTTACAGAATATTTCTGTTAAAAATACATTCCACAGTCTGTGTTTTTCATCTAACACATTTAATCCTTTAAATCCCAGCGCAAATACCTCACTAGTGTCCTCACTACAGATTAACATCAGAACAGCAACACAAACACGCAAATTTTATATAGTAGATTTAACTACCTTAGAGTTAAAATTAACACTTCCTCAGAGTTTATATGGGAACCACTATAAAAGTGTTAAAATAACACTTTTGAAAGAGTTAACATTATCAACACTCAGGCCCCGTTTACACTAATGCGTTTTCGTTTTAAAACGGCATTTTAGAATGAAAACGATCCGAAAACGATCCGCGTCCACACTAGCATTTCACGCAGCGTTTCTGAACAGCTCTCCGTCTACACAACACCACTGAAAACGCACATCACGTGACCACACACACACTCTGGCATGCCCTGCAGCATATCTAACCAGATGAGAGCTGTGCTTGTCGGACGGTTCATCAAGAATCTCCCGCTAGATCTAAACTCACTATATTTGTTAAATGTGATATTTAATTCATCTTATTGTCTTTATCTAACCACATATTCCCTGACTTTGGTCTTTTGAATCTATTACTTGTTCTCAGGTAACGTGTTTTGGCTGAGCGCAAAGATAAGTTAATAATTTATTCTTGATTGATTGTTTGCCTTTATTTCCTATAATGTATAAACTTATTGTACGTTATACTTTTATAATGGCCATTATTGATTATTTAAACTGATATTTAGCAAAAGAGAGGGTATGTTTCGTGTTTTCAATGAAAATGAAAGGAGGCAATAATGTTATTGGCTCCATTTTGTTATAAATATGCGTACAGTGAAGATGACGCTCATATAAATATGCAGCTAGACAGAGCAGCAGCGTTTTAGAATGAAAACGGCCTCTTCAGCGTTTCCAAAATGCTCAAAACAAAGCTCGAAACGGCTCGAAAACTCCGGGGTAGTGTGGACGGATGGCGTAACTGTAGCAAAACTTATGCGTTTTAAAACGAAAATGCATTAGTGTAAATGGGGCCTCAGAGAGTGTTAATTAGCAAACTCTTATAGAGTAAAATATCTGTTAAATGTATAGAAAAATACCAGCAGCTGTGGTTACAAGAATTGTTCCGTAAAAAATACGGAAGTTTTATAGAAACACTCAGGCAGTGATGACTTTAATGAGTTTGCTTTAGTTGGGCTCTTCAACTTCTTAATTCAAAACTTGCTTTTAATTTGGTTGCTATAATTAATTGTGTTGATCGCACTATTTATTTATATAGCATGAGAAGCCAAAAGGAAATTTAAGAATCAGTCTAATGAGATTAACTATGGCATTAAAGCCACCCCCTCCTGCTTGTTAACTTATTTAATATTATGTTAGATATGTGTGCGAAATGAATAATATACTTAAATTAAACCATTAGAGCTTCAGCAATAAACGACTGCTTAATAGGTTTAAATACACTGAGACAGGGATTCACAATGAGAATGTTTGGTCTATGGCAAAATTTAAAAACACACAGACATCAACAATTAGTCTTTGAATCTCAATAACGGTAACAAAAAATAAAAATCTAATAAAAAACAACCCAGAACAACACAAAACTCTCTACTGAAATATTACCCCAAAAAACAAAATAAAATAAAGACAAAAAGAATAAATTTTAAGCACATAAACCTGCATAAGTTATTCATGCTGCAATGCATGCTGGGAGCTTTGTACTATGCTGGCACCCAGCATGCATTGCGGGATGAACAGATCATACTGCTTTTTTTTTTTAACAACCATGGTTGAGGTTCATATCTTGATTCTTGATGTCTGTGTGTCTTAATGTGCTGCTGGAGCTCTAAGCTTCAGTGCATGACATTCTAATTATTCTTTTTGAAGATTTCCTTTCTAATTGTTTGTTGACCTTCCATGTAGAGCAACAGTGTTGTCCCAAACAGCCTTAATAAAAATATATTTGTAATTTTTTTTATGAATTAACTTATTAAACACCCTTAAACTGTATCTATAACAACTAAGCACATGCAGTTTGTTTTCTCATTGCCTTACTTGCTATAACTGAGAAATATTAGATACACTCAGTTATAACAGCAAGAGAAACATTAAGATAGAAGACTAAAGGTTCAAGATCTAACTAAATCAGCCTTTGACCTCCATGATGGTGAGGTCTAATGACACATTTTCTATAAAAAAATATAAACCTCTGTTAATTATCAAATATTTTTACAAAAATGAAGTCAAACTGTAATCAGTGAAGCTGCTAATGCTGTTATTTAATGGAGTTGTTTAATCCTCTGTTTTAATTCAGTTGGTTTGGTGTGAGGTTGCGTCTGTAGTTTTATTTCTTCCTACAATTTCTTATTCTTTCCATGATTGTGCTTGTTAACAGCAGGTGTTCAACAGCAGGTGTCTGAACTTACTCATTTGTGGCCATTCACTCTAGTGGACTAAACTAATTGACTAATTTAGGGACTAGTGAATGAGGGTGTGTGGCGAGATTTCAGACACTGATTATTTTCTCGAAAACAAGGGTTATCTATAAAGGTAAGATACATGTTACTCTGTATGACAAGGAGGCTTATCAGCTTCTAACGCTGAAAGGGTTATTTTATCTTTATTTAACTCTAGAATTTCAACACTTTACTCTGAATTACCGCAACACTCAAAATTTAACACTATTGAATTTGCTGTGTAGTTGTAAAAAAATACAACTTATTGGGTAATTTAATAGATAACAAATAATACTCAGTACAACTACTGTTTTTAGGTTACTGTGACGGTTGGGTTTAGGGTTGGGGTGGGGTGGGGGTAGACGATAATAAAATACTATAAATGGGAAATTTAATAAATAACATAAATAATTCTCTTTAACTTCCGGCCGCAAACATATCTGTTCTAGCAACAACCGTCTTTTGCAACAGTTTGTGCCCGTCACGAGGTGTTTTTTCCTTCACAGCGTTTAATGGAAAATGCCGCTGTCTGGTAGTCCATATTTTATACAGTCATTGTATGAAACAAACTGTTGTTGTACAAATGAACTCCAAATATAAATAACATAGAACCTGGTTTAATCGGAATGTCTAATGTATCTGAAAAAACTTTTAATATTTTGTTCCAGAAACTCTGTAATTATCATTTTTTAAATTTTTAATTAACAAAAAAAGCAGCTTCCTAATAAAAGCACACATGCTTTTTTAATTGCTAACACAATTAACAAACTGGTCACTCACATGCAACCCATGCTCATTGGACATATGTTCCCAGAACTACATTTTTGAGAACCGACAAATACTGTATGTAGCCTGGACTACGTTGTCTTGCCGTTTTTGTTTTCATAAATCCACTAGTGCAAAGATGCCCAAACTAGGGCCCGTGGATCAAAGTTGGCCCATGGTAACTGATTTGGCCCGTCATCCCATTGTAGAGGAGAGGGAGAATGATGGGGATGGTTTAGAGAGTGTCAATTCAAGTTTAATGTAACCTTTTGTTTGTTTGTTTTAATGTTAAAAGCTAACTGAAACTAAATGTTTCAATCAAATGGTATAAATTAATCTGGTTTTGTTTAAATGTGCATACTGTCACCGACAATGCAGAGACTTTGGTTAACAAATCAAGTCAAAGGCAGATTTAGCTTGACTAGTGTATTCAGCATTGAACTCCACTGTGTTATAAACGTGATTGTTTGTATTTATTGCAATAAGTTAGCATTTCAAAACTGATACTGCATTAGTTAATACGATTTAAAGTAATGTTTTCTATTTATTTTGAAATATTATGAAAAATGTTTTTGAAATTACCTATAGCAACTTTAGTGTTGTATAGTTTGGCATATTAACCTGTGGCCCATGGCTCTCAATTATATATATTTTGGCCCCATATATGAAAAAGGGCACCCCTACACTAGAGTTTACATTTTTGACAAATGCGTTACTGGGCCCTGTCACGTTTTCTTATATGTGCGATTCACCAAAGGCCAATGTGGACATTTTTGCGAATATTATCGTCTTTCTAGCGTGTGTCCATGAGAGAAGTCAGTGGGCTTGTCATTGAGTTTAATATATCAACTTCATACCTGTCAACATTGGTATGTGAAAACAATGGATATGATTCGATAATGATAAGATAATGGATTTGATTTCTTTCCTAACTTTGTATGCTCACTTGTTAACAAAATTTGTTGTTTAAAAGATAACCCAGCAACATGACATTTAGATATTGTTAATATTATTAATATTATTTTTATGTATACTCAAATACGCAGCCAAAAAATAGAGTGTCCACTTCTGCTTTGCTTCAAATCACGTGTACATAATCCGTTTGGGAAACAGTGTATATTTATCACTATTGAGCGTCTGACAGTCACGCACTAATACATGAACTGACTATTTTGAGGATTGCATAGGAGAGGCAATGGCTCTTGTTAAGAAAATAAAGGGAATCCCACAGCTTTCATAATTATTTCAAAGTGTTTTCATGCCTGAATAAAATGAGAGCACAGAACAGATTCACATTTAAGAGCAAGGGGCATCCTCTGGTAGTTTTTTTATTGCCACCCTTCATAGAAAGATAAAAAATATGGGAGAAATATGGGAAATACCTTTACAGGATAGATTTGTAAATTATGGTAGAATCCTGGGAAAAATGGAGAGTTGCCAGGTATGCAGCTTTATATTAACTGACTCACAGCTTCCCTAAATACAACTAAGTGTTTTTAAAAGCAAACTGTGCTATGCTAACTGTGCGCTAGTTTGTACACTGAGACTAATAAACACGCACACTAGATTAACTACGACTGAGGCTATTAACTAAGGCAAGCTCGTGCAAGTTTGTTATTTAAAATGGAAGGACACGCATGCGACGCAACGCGTTTACGCTTTTGAGACACACCTCGTTGAGATGACAGGCCTTTTGTGACCGGGGGAACTGCAAACAGCTGACGTCTGAGGAAGAAGCAGTACATGAAAAGTACACAGTTTTGCAAACCCACTTAAAGTTACAAATAATGGCTCCGATAAGAGTGATCATGATGTGGTGAATAATGATCCACCAGCCCAGGACAATCGAGTGATTTCGGAGAGAGTGCTGAAAGACTCTGAGTGGATCAGCTGTTTAATGGCCTGAATCTCGATGCGTGGCATTCACCGCGCGTTCAGTGCAAATGTCCGCTAAATTTAAAATCTAACACTTTTAAATGTTCATGACAAAGAACAGGATTGCGCTGGTGGTCATCGCGAGAATCCTACTCTGCCCCGCTTATATATTGGGTCGGCTGACTCGCCTGCTTTATTCCACAAACACAGAAAAATGAAGATCATCATAACGAGACTGAGCATTTAAAATGATCAAAAAAACTTTTAAAGAGGTGCAGAAGTGAGACGTTTCTTACTTCTGTCCATTCTTTCTATTTATTTAATTGACATGCATATAAAACAATAAAGCAAAATAAATATTTCTTACAGCATTGCTTAATTTTTGTTTGATGCAAACCATATTTATGTTTAAATGTCAAAAACATGCAATTATTTTTAAGCACAAAGAGAGAAATGGACTATTGTCTGTTTTTAATATTATTATTATGTGCTGTATTAATTGGTTACTGAGCAGCAATAAATAACACTGTAAAATATAAAGAGTTTTCATCTTATTTTCTAAACTAGTGGTGTTTGAAATTAATGAATGCATAATAACCATGATAACTGTGAAACCATGATTATTTCTCAGACTATAATATACAACCAAAATCTATAATCGTTGCATCCTTAATCCCAAGTCTGGTGCCGTACATGGCAAGCTACCGAGCAAACTTGTCACGCCTGAAAAAAGTCCATTAAGAGCAAAGCAGTTATCATGCGTTCATTTTACACAAAATGCAGCCATATAATAATAATAATAATAAATTTTATTTAAAGCGCCTTTCAAGAAACCCAAGGTCACTGTACAACATCATATACACAATTCAATAATTAAAAAAAAAAACCAATAGTGTAAAAATGGAGAAGATGATAAAAACAAAGACATGATACAGAGTGTGGTATGCAGTTATAAAGAGTAAGTTATTTTGAACAGATGAGTTTTAAGTCTGGATTTAAACAGAGGGAGAGAGTCAATGTTGCGGATGTCAGGAGGAAGAGAATTCCAGAGTTTGTTGGAGTGAGCGGTGAGAGAGGAGCGGAGACGGTTTATATTACGAAGATGAAAATATGCAGACTTGGTAATATTATTAATATGAGACTGGAAAGAGAGTGAGCTGTCAAGGATGACACCCAAACTCTTAACCTGAGGAGAGGGGGAGACTGAAGTGCCATCTATAGTAAGTGAGATGGAGTCAGATTTAGAAAGTGTAGATTTGGTGCCAACAAGAAGAATTTCAGTTTTATCACTGTTAAGTTTCAGGAAATTTGAAGTGAACCAGCATTTTATTTCAGAAAGGCAGTTATTGAAAGTGGAAAGGGGGAGTGGGGAGGTGGGCTTGCTAGAAAGGTAGAGCTGGGTGTCATCCGCATAGCAGTGGAAGTGTATATTGAATTTACGAAAAATGTTGCCAAGTGGAAGGAGATAGATTAAGAAGAGAAGGGGCCCCAGGACATATGCACCACAACCACATATTTCTCAGGCCATGTCCACACGTACATGGGCATTTGTTAAAAAAAATCTCTGTCCACATGAAATGCACTGTGATGCATGTTAAGGGTACGGCGAACCAACAGGTGGCGATAATGACACTATTATGCTGGGTTCAAACCAATCGGGGATTTAAGTACATTGCATACACATCAATGCGAACTAACACTGTGTTTTTGCATGAACAAACATCGAAACCACATAGAATAAAGTGCGGTTTTTAAAAAAACAGTATTCGTGTGGACAGTCCTCAAAAATTCGCACAATAAGCCTGTGTTGATTACATGACATACAGTAGGCAGTTTTTTCCTTAAATGAAGCCAAATACCATTTAAATAGTCCTAATGAACAATGAGAAAGCAGATTCCCCTCTGTCAACTGTCTAAATTACTCAATTTTTTTACTAGTGGTAATTACTGTGCATTGCAATACACATGCTGTGACTGAGGTGGACTAGAGTTAAGGTTCAGGTTCAGTTTAGTAATATGCAGTGGTGTAAAGTGACTAATTACAAATACTCAAATTACTGAAATTGAGTAGTTTTTTCTCAGAAATTGTAATTTACTAAGTAGTTTTAAAATGTGTACTTTTACTCTCACTTGAGTACATTTTTAGTGCAGTATATGTACTTTTACTCCACTACTTTCCTTCAACCTGCAGTCACTACTTTTTTCTTGACTATGGGGATTTGAAAAATCCTGTGATTCATGTCCAGTCAAATCGCACATGGAAGGTAATTCGCATGGCATCACTACCTCAAGATGTGCGCTTTACAATTGCAGCAAACTGTTTGGAGGCATCAAAAGTGTCCAAGATCTTTACATGCATTGACCCAGAGACTGTTTACATGCATGTCACTGATGAGAAGATGACGGATGTTTACTGTATGATGACCGAAATGTCCTTAAACACCCAGCAGGCACAAGACGTCAACATGACGTCCGATTGACGTTGTACCATAACGTCATGGGGAAGCTGCATTTTGTTTGGAAATGAAAATCAGGTTGACATCAGAACTCAACATCAGGTCAACGTCAATGTCCAACGTCCAACCTAAACCAACCAAATATCAACGTCTGATGATGTTACAGTTTGACGTTGTGTGAATGTTACCACTATGACGTCTATCAGATGTTGGATTTTAGTTGCCATACCTGATGAATAAATGTCAGTATTTGACGTTAATGTGATGTTGGTTAAGAATGTTGGCTCGACATTGGATTTTAATCACTTTCCAACACAACCTAAAATCAACCAAATAATAATGACATTTGACATTAATATTGGACATCAACATTGTCCTTAGACGCTGACTAGAAATGGAATTTCGGTCACCTGACATCACAACCTAAATCTAACCTAATTTTAACAACTTATGACGTTGGGTGCCTGCTGGGCAATAAATAGATGCACTAGAGAATGTTACGTTTACACACATCAGCAAATTACATGTAAACGCATCAACTTTTTACAGCGTAATACTCACTAGTCACTACTCTTGAGTACTTTTGAAAGGTCTACTTTTTACTCATACTTTGAGTAATATTTAAAACAGATAATTTTACTCTACTTGCACTACATTTTTAAGCAAGTAATGGTACTTTTACTTGAGTATGATTTTTCAGTACTCTTTAGATTTAGTGTTATGGGTAGGTTTATGGCCAGTTCAGGGAAATGCTTTATGGGTTGTCAAGGATAGATACAGGTTATATGTAGATTTAAAGATTTGTTAAAGGTGCTATAAAATGAATATTTGGATAAACCTAGATGTAGCTAAAAAATAAGAGTTCAGTACATGGAAATGACATAAAGTGAGCCTCAAATATTCTATAAATTATTATATAGTCTATTAT
>CAIGQZ010032975.1:488376-503750 GCA_903798205.1 Danio tinwini
TGTGTGTGTGTGTGTGTGTGTGTGTGTGTGTGTGTGTGTGTGTGTGTTTTGTTTGGGTTCTTCTCTGTGTGGTGTGTGTGTGTATGTGTGTTTACATTCATCAGCTGGGTGGTCGTGTTTTGTCGCTACTCTCAACGCACAGGTGTTTGTTATCAGTCACAGCTGATGCTCATTCCGCAAGCTATATATGTTCAGTGTTTTGTAGTTAGCATTATCAGTTTGTTGTTGTTCATCTCTCCCTTATTAGCATAAGACAATAGTCTTGTTTTTGAATCTGCCGCTATGCTGACACATATGCATTTGAAGCTTCGCCCTCTTTTGAAAAGAGCACAATCTCATTTGAATTTAAAGCGACAATTACCAAAATGTCACAATTAGTATCGAAGCATACAAGGGGCAGTTTCAAAGAGTTATAAAACATGATTTTTTGTGTAGTATTTTGAGCTGAAACTTCACACACACACTGTACGGACATCAAAGACTTATTTTACATCTTGTAAAAAGGGGAATAGGTCCCCTTAAAATGGATAGTTCACCCAAAAATGAAAATGTACTCACTAGGGTTGGCCGATGTTGACCAATTTGCCATCGTACGATGTCTAATGTGAAACATTGCGATGGGCGATGACATCTTCGTCAAAGGCAGGGGTGGTTGTTGTTAAATATGAATTAATTCATAGCGAATTAATTAATTGCAGCCTACCATTTTCACTACCTGACCCACATGGTCTTTGCTTTACCCATAACCAAACTATAAATAAATAAAGTTACACACAAATTACCACCTGCCAATCACTTTTTTTTGCGGGACTCTGCCATGAATAGGCAGAGTGATCTGGCTTTTTCACACAGCTGGTGGAGGAGACGAGAGTTTGTTTGGAGTTCACTGTAATTTGTATTGTGAATTGATGATAACTTCCTTATTTTATTATTATTTTGAGGAAATAATAACAAGTAAAGATGCTAGGGCTCGACCGTTATGTGCAAAATTTTATACGACCTAAAATATATATTTGTAAGCATTTGTGCTAGTGCATAAATAGACCTTTTTAACTGCAAAATCCTCACCACGTGTGAAGATTTAGGAGACATTTATGCAGAATGCAGAACGCAGCGCTCAGGAACAGATAAAAACAGTTGTTATGTGAACTTGCTGAAGTAAAAAAAGCCTGCAATGCTTGCTCCGCCTTTGTGCTCTTCTTATTGGCCCACTGCTCTAGAACTGAACGCGAATGGATTGGTTAATATCAGCTGTCAATCACTCAGTCAATGCCTTCTGCCTTCGGTAGACAGTAGCTGCAACTGCAAAAATGTGAAGCGCTGAAGATGAGAGAATGAAAATAACACTGACAGATTTAGTTTTAGAAACCATCTAAAGTTGTTAATAATGGCACATCTTATTAGTGATCATGTGCTAAATGTTAATCCACCATTTACACGTTTCCAAGAGTGGATAAAAGACCTCCAGTGGGTTCAAGTCCGCTATGAAAATAACTAACGCCATTCACTGTAAAGTTTTTTAGGTTTGCAGGTATCATCGCTTGCCACTGAATCTACACATTTTAAGCGTGAGAGGTACTGTATAATCCTTCATTTAATCCTCACGATGCACGGTGCCGTGCAAGCGGCAGCTATATGTAAAATTTAACAGCTCATGAAAAGACTATTATTGCTATTAAGATGACATGCAAATATTAAGTTATATACCAATATAAATGTGGGGCAGGGCGATGGATCGCGATGCCGGCTCAGCATCGTACGTTTATCGGCCATTGTCGATGGACGATGGCATTGTCTATCGGCCCAACCCTAGTACTCACTATTTACTCTCCATTAAGTGGTTGCAAACCTTTACGAGTTTCTTTTTTTCTGTAGAACACAAATAAGATTATTTGAATAATGTAAAACCTGTAACCATTGACTTCCATGGTAGAAAAACAAATGCTATAGAAGTCAATTGAGACAGGTTATTTTAAGTAAAATATGACAGAAATATCAGCTTTAGGTAAACCATCAATTTAGGTGAACCCCAAGGCTAAATAAAAAAAAAGGAAAGAAGAAATTTGGAAACACTGCATTTCAAATTGTGCTTCACACGGGTGAGAGGGCTTGACAAACCACCTGTAGAAACACTCTTCTCTCTTATGCACCAGACACTTTATCTAAACTCCATCTTACAAGGACTTTTACAAGGTTTTTGAAATTGACCTTCTATGTAGTGTGTAACACATCTCTAAGTGAAGTGAAATATCTGGCTAAAGCTTAAATCTAAAATGGACAGTTTTTAAAACTATTGATTCATCTAAAAAAGAGTCGACTCATAGTGGTTGGAATGAATCGTCTTGATAATCAGTCTTTAGCCGTTTCGACGTGACGTGGATACGAAACATAATGGTTGCGCGCAGACACGGCAAAATTTAAACCTGCGGCCCCGCCCACTAACACAGCAGGAAAGACAAACATCCTGAAGTCATGAGTCATGAAGTCGCTGTGCTTACCTGCATATTATTGGAAGTGTGTGGGAAAGAAGTGCTTCAGCATCTACATGCTTACAATGAACTTTCAGTACACAGCTCATGGATTAGTTTCTTCCTCCATTTTCTTACACCAAATTATGTGACCATAGTATTCTGTGACCCTAGGCGCTGTTCTCACTGTTTGGCTTGAACTTGCTCCCAAGACAGGCAAACAGCGTTTATACTGTCATGTGATTGACAGCGCACATTGAGCACTCAAGGTCACTAAGCTGTTTGAATTTAAAGAACATTAAATTTGTCTGTGTGAAATACAAGGGATTTTATATATACTCGTATCGAACAGTTCATTCCAGTGCATTCACGTGAGAGTATGTATGCTGTGGGAGCGAGTTCAAGCCAAACAGTGAGAACAGCGCCTACTATGGTCACAGAATACGATGGTCACAGAATTTGGTGTAACACGTGCAAAATCAGGACAGTTTATTAGGTACAAGTTAAACAAAGGCATGCTGGACTTCGGGCTGGTGCACAGCACTGGAAAGGAGATGGGAGCCCGCAAAGATAGCTTGTCAGAGAACAGAGGAGGAGGCTGGTAAGCCTTACAACCCCCCGGCTGAGGATGTGATCGTTGGGCAAATCAGAGTACAGGTAAGCCCTGAGAACATATAACATTTCACGCAAGAGGTGCCACCAGCAATGGTTGCAAATAGAAATAATCTACAGCTGAGAAGCTAGAAAAGCTCCAAAATGAAAGATAATTAATGAAATCAGACCTGGCCCATGACACATTTCATAAGTGTAAGTAAATAGCTGCCTCCTTGTTTTCTCTAGCTTGTAAAGTATGTATTTAATTGTGTTGTTACTTGTAAACGCTTGTACTGTATCAGGTTAACTCTTTGTTCCCATATCGCGTCTAATGCCACACTGAAAATGTGACAGCGTGCTGCTTTGTTTACGGATTTAAATGCATTTGTGGTGTTTAACTGCACTGCTTTCGGGGGTGAGGTGTCTGAATAACACTGTTGAGAACCGGGTACTGTTTACTGTGTTGTTAGTAAGTTTACTATGAAGCGCGTTTCGAGCGACTGCTGCGATCGGATCCTATACCAATGTTGGTGACCCGGGGGCTTGATAAACCACGCTGGGCATTTTACTGTCTTGCGTTAAACGCTGTCGACCAATCGCAACAGGCTGTCATCGGTCCAATCAGCACAGAGGCGCTAAGGAGGGGTTTGGGAACAAATGAATCACTGAACCATTCATATGGGAGTCGCTGGGATAATTAGGTAAAAATAAATGCATATTATAAGACCATGAAAGTGTTTTTTGACCTTGCATGCTTATCAGCCTGTTGTTGGAGACCCTTAAAACCCAAATATGACCCTTTTTAATGTATAATAGGGGCTCTTTAAATACCTCTTTTGCACCACATTCACATGTAATACCTCTCTTGCAAAATATCCTGCATAACATTATTCAGTCTCATGTAAAAGTACTTGTATAGCCTGTCTTATTTGTATAGTTAAGTATCATGTAATATATGTTAGTTATGCATAGTTTTTTTAATAGCTCTTACGTCCAATGTTGTGTTTGTTTTAATGACTATTTATGTAGCACTGTTGTCCTGCGAGACATGACATTTCGTTCCTCTTTATGTCCACAATACATTACAATAAAGCGCGACTTGTCGTGCCCTTTGCCTAGTTGTGCCACAGATTTTAAATCAGCTTCAATTAGCAAATTAAACTTCTGTAATGTATACATATTCATAAATAAAGCTATAAACAATAAAAATCCCAAGTATGATCACATGATTATAGCTGTCTATTAATATTTAGCCTTTGTTTTTAGTTTTATATTTTACATAAATTTTGCTGCTTTAAAGAGCCATGAAAACCCCCTGTCTCAGTAGGGTGTTTTCACACCTCTAGTTTGGAAAAAGTCAGAAAAGGGGGTGTGTCCAGCTCTGTTTAGGTGGTAGTGTCGGGGGAGGGAAAGAGGGAAGGAGACGCAGAGGAGAAAGACAGTGACTGTTAACATGGACATCAGTAATCAAATTACTTGCCAAATTATTAATTTGTCGACTTTAACTGCAGTTTGGCACTTTCACTTTTTATTCAGGAACATTTCCTGCATGTCCCCCGTGACAAACGAGATATTGAAAGTGAGGAACTGCTGGAAGAGTGGCGTTTTAATGGCGTGTTAGATGAACTTAGATGCAAGCGGTAGGTAGCGTCAGAAAGCCGTGTGTGTGTCTAGACCATCCTGTCACAAAATGGGGCAAAAATCCTGCACGACGGGAATCATTTTATTAAGGTGTTTACATTCGGAGAGCAGCATTTACAGCGGATCTTTCAGTCTATAATATTGTACTACAATATTGCAGTGTTATTAACATACTGTAAGCTTAGTAACTCATTTTGACTATAGTGTGTCTTTAAAAACTGAAAGAGCACTGCTGACGATATAAACTAACTTTGCCATCTGAATAAACAAACAAAGGGCACTGCTCTCAAACACTTACTAAATCTGTAGTGACAGGACAATCAAACTGGAACTGTGTCTTTTTTTTAAAAGGAGACGAGCGGCAAATACGGATTTCATCATTTCCAGATGTGAAAAGCTCTCGGGTAAAAAATGTTCCTTACAAACGCATTTTGTTGCGTGTCGCGTGCACTGTAATCCACATGTGAGTCCAGCAGTGCTCTCATAGAGGGAAAATGCAAACAAAACCTTTGTTGCAGCACATTAATAAACGCAGCACACTAATTAATGCAACACTTACGACCCATGTCTCCAAATTCATGTTTTTTCACTTGTTTTCGAAACACCGTGGCGTCTCTCTGTTGTCTGAACACTGTAACAGTTAAACAGTCTTCGAAGCTATCATGCATATTAATAGAGTTGCACCGCATGCACAATAGAGCGTGCTGATTGGTTTGAACAAAGTCTTTGTCATGAATTAATGCTGCACCCTCAGATACGTTATGATGTACTCGCAGGTACAGACATCCACTCTCCACACTGGATTTGCACGCAAATATCTCATGGCCGTGATGCAGCTTCAAATATTCATTTTAAACTGGAAGAACGAATTTGCTCAAAATAACGCAAAAACAACCAATTTTCACTTTTTTGTGCAATATTTGTGTCTTAATAGTGTAGCAGCGTGAGACACATATATGTCGGCAACAGCTCAAAAAATGTGTTTTGGTGTTTCGTGACCCTTCTTTACCCTAATGTATCTCATTTCCTCTTTCTATGCTACCTCTCAACTCACTTGTCTTCCCCTGAAATGTGTGATGTTTGTGTATGGTCAGAGGGGTCCAGTTTCACTGCATGTAACAGTGTTGTGACAAATAAAGGCTCCTCGTCAACAAAAGGATGGAGCATATATCAAAGTTCTCTTGGAAGTTACAGTAGATGTAACTTATTACAAAAAGAAACTCAATACCCTATCGCTCAATCCACTCATCTAGAAGATTAAAAAAATGTAAAAAAAAAACGTGATATTATACTGTTTGAATAAGATTGGGTTGTTATTTACAATCATAACACAGAACTGGCTGGGACAACAATTAAAGCAAGGTATGCATGGACAATGAAAGCAAAGGAGACGAGTAAAATAAATAATGAAATACAAAATAAATAAATCAACATAATATAGTTTTGTAAAAATCTATAGCAGTTCAGTCTATTTGCAAAAACAGTGTGAATGGTTCCTAAATCTTGTTAAAAATGCGCAGTTTGTAACTTAGTGTGAATCTCAGTTCTTCTATGTGTAACATATTTTCAAGTTTTCTTTGGCCCACATTTCAAAAGTCGGGACAACATCAGATTTCCACATTTGTAGAGTTTTTATTTTGCAGTACACATACCAAATAGAGTTGCTTGTGTTTGGTTTCCACTACAAGAACTGTCCTCTTATCCTAAGTCCAATACCAGGATCAGGCTCCAGATTCATGGAATACACAGAAAGAAATTTAAATATATTTTCCCAAAATGGTTGATTTTTACTGCATAACCACAAATAAGGAAACAGAGTTCCTGTTGGCACTTATTACAACAAGTGATTGTTGGAAATATTTTATAAAGATTTGATTTAGAATAATGGAGCCTATGAATGACTTTATATTGGATCAGATGATGTCTTGTGTTCACAAATGTTAAAATCCATTTTCTCCTCCCAATCATGTCTTATTTTATCTGTACTGCTGTCAATAACTTGTAAAGATTAGATACTTTACCAATAATTCCAGGATATACATTAGCAATTGTGTCTAAAGTAGGATCCAACTTTTTGGTTAAAGTCTTTAGGATGTTTCTAACAAAACCTCTAACTTGTAAATAATGAAAAGCTGAAGTACTATTGTAATTTAGTTTTAGTTGTTCAAAGGGGCTAAATGTACCTTCTTTATAAAGATCCAGAATTGTTAAGATGCCCTTATCTTTCTATTTGGAAAAAATGCATCATTCAATATCCTAGGGAATGCATGATTATTACAAACTGGAAAGTTTGAGTATATCCGGAATTTTCAAGTGTGCTTAATAATTTGTTTCAATATTTTAATTGAATCAGAAATAACTGTATTACCTTTGATATTTTTTGTATCTGTTTTAATAGGACTGTTATGCAGGACTGGTAATGAGGTCATATTGCAAGAAGCGTCTTCAATAGCTGACCATTCTGTTTGTCTCTATGTTCCACCAAACAAAGCTTCCTCCACCACACCAGTGTGTTTAAACTTTCCACCCATTAATAATATTTCAAATTGAGAAGACTAAATCCTTCTAGATCCTTTGCATTATTTAATTACTTTTTAAATAAATCTTAGCAGTCTTATTAGCCCAAATAAATCTTAACCTAAATTGACACCCTCTGCCAATGCATTGATGAAACTAACAGTTGGATGTGCCAAAACATTCTTCAGTTAAACAAAGAAAAAACTGAAGTCATTGCGTTTGGGAACAGAGATGAGGTTCTCAAGGTGAATGCGTACCTTGGCTCTAATGGTCAAAAAACAAAAAAATAAGGTCAAGAATCTTGGTGTGACTCTGGAGTCAGATCTGAGTTTCAATAGTCATGTCAAAGCAGTTAGTAAATCAGCATACTATCATCTCAAAAACATTGCAAGAATCAGATGCTTTGTTTCCAGTGAAGAAACTTGTTTATGCTTTCATCATCAGCAGGGTGGATTTCTGTAACAGCCTCCTCACCGGCCTTCCCAAAAAGACAGTCAGACAGTTGCAGCTTATCCAGAATGCTGCAGCCAGGATTCTGACCAGAACCAGAAAATCAGAGCACATCACTTGTCCTTAGGTCTTTACACTGGCTCCCAGTTACATTCAGAATAGATTTTAAAGTAATACTACTTGTCTATAAATCACTAAATGGCCTAGGACCTCAATATATTACAGATATGCTCACTAAATACAAACCTATAGATCACTCAGATCTTTAGGATCATATAAACTAGAAATTCCAAGAGTTCAGTCAAAGCAGGGTGAATGGGCTTTCAGCTACTATGCACCTCTCTGCTGGAATCAGCTCCCAGAAATGATCAGATGTGCTCCAATATTAGGCACAAGTCAAGACTGAAAACACATCTGTTTAGCTGTGCCTTTAGTGAATGAGCACTGTGCTACGATCGATGGCTGGCTCCTATACTAGTAGGCGGTGCTTTATTCACCATCAAAGTCAAAGTCAGCTTTATTGTCAATTCAACCACATGTAGACACATACAGAGAATCGAAATTCTGTTACTTTCAGACCCTAGGTGCCATATAATATAACATATAATATAAATACAAAAATACAAAAAATAGAGTTGTAAAAAGAATATACAATAAATACAATTATAGAATGTAGTCTAAAAATATATGCATTAATATATATATATATATATATATATATATATATATATATATATATATAATATAATTCTTTTCTTTTTTAATATATATTTTATATTGTATTTTTCTGTTACTTGGGATATATTTATTTTATCTGTGTGAAGATGTTATACTTGAGAAATGTTTATAACAATAAGGTCTCTGCAATATGTCAAATGTGACATGTAGTGGAATTTATAGTTCATTTAAAGCAGGGGTGCCCAAACTCTTTCATATGAAGGGCCAAAAACCAAATATCCCTGAGAGCCATAGACCAATGATAAATATAAAGAATATACCGAACTATATTACATTAATCTTGTCATAGGTAATTTTCAAATTTATTTCATAATATTTCAAAATGAATAGAAAACATTGCTTTAAATTGTATAAACCAATGCTGTAAAAGTTTTGAAATCATAACTTATTGAGATAAAAACATAAACAATCACATTTATAACACAGTGGAGTTAAATGCTGAATAGACTAGCCCAGCAAAATCAGCCTTTGACTTGATTTGCTCACCAAAGTCTCTGCATTGTCAGGAGACATTAAAACAAAGTCAGATCAATTTATACCATTTAATTGAAACCTTTCATTTCAGTTAGTAACAAACAAACTAACTAACTAACAAAGAGTTACATTAAATTTGAACTGACAATCTCAAAACCATTTCCATCATTCTCCCTTTCTTCTCAGATGGGATGGCAGGCCAAAGTTGGCCCATGGTAACCTTTAATTTGGCCCTAGTTTGGACATCTCTGATTCAAAGTCATATTTCATTCATTTTCTTTTCGGCTTAGTCCCTTTATTAATCAGAGATTCCGCCACAGCGGAATGAACCGCCAACTTATCCAGCATATGTTTTAGGCAGCGGATGCTCTTGCAACCCATCACTGGGAAACATCCATACACACTCATTCACACACATACACTATGGAAAATTTAGCCTACCCAATTGCATGCAAACAAGCAACATACAAACTCCACACAGAAACGCCAACTGACCCAGCTGAGGTTCGAACCAGCGACTGCGTCACCGCAAAGTCATATTTTGTTTACTATATTTATAAGGTTAAAAGTAAAATACTAAATAATCAATAAGATCAAGTCTTTTTCATTTTGTATTATTTTTTCAAGCTTACTTATTATATGAAGTCCTTTTGTAAAATTTGTGGTATAACTACCTTTATAAAAAACAACAGTTAAAGTCAGAATTATTAGCCACCCTTTGATTTTTTTTCTTCTTTTTTTTATATTTCACAAAAGATGTTTAACAGACCAAGGAAATTTTCACAGTATGTCTGATAATATTTTTTCTTCTGGACAAAGTCTTATTTGTTTTTTTTTCAGCTAGACTAAAAGCAGTTTTAAAAAAAACATTTTAAGGTAAAAATTATTTTTACCATTGTTATACAATAACTTCTCTAATTACCCTAACCTGTCTAGTTAACCTATTTAACCTAGTTAAGCCTTTAAATTTCACATTAAGCTATATAGAAGTGTCTTGAAAAATATCTAGTAAAATATTATTTACTGTCATCATGGCAAAGTAAAAAAAAATCAGTTATTACAAATGAGTTATTAAAACTATTATGCTTAGATATGTGTTGAAAAAAAATCTTCTCTCCATTAAACAAAAAATTGGTGGAAAAATAAACAGGGGGGCTAATAATTATGACTTCAACTATATATCATTAAAGATTAGGATTAATTAAGATTAATTACAGAGATGCTGAGATGCTTAATTACAGCGTTGATGTTTATTTCTTATACAGTAAAATACAATTTTGGTCCCACTGCCTAGCCCCGGTACACAATATGCAATAATAATGTGTTACATCAGTGAATCAAGTAGATTATCTGAACATATTCCATGCGAAAAGACAAATTACATATAAAATGTTACAAGTACGTCATTCTGGTTAATATGTAAAGAAACTACTGTTGTTCTGTGACTATTGAAGTTGGTGTTGTCTGAATATTTACTGCCATCTAGTGGCACTCATGCATTCTCACCATCTTTGAATGACTTTACTATTACAGTCTACTGATTATTTAAAAACTCATATTGAGTTTCCACCAGACCTTTTTATGAAGAGAAACATTTAGTGATTATATATGTCTATCATAACACGAGCTTAACACTGAGGCCTTTTATTCTCTTCAGATCATGTGACACACAGCAATTGCCCTGGAGTTGCTTTGACCCAGAAGAAGCACTTCATGAAGAAATGCTGATAAACATTATACTATACAATTTTATAGTGAGGAGAGTTGTTCAGACTTCTCTCAATTAAAGCCAATAATCGTCTCTGACTCTTAATTAGCGATGTGAGTTTAGAAAGTTTCCTGTGGCCTGTTGCACAAAGCCAGTGTGGGTTTTACCCCACTAAGTTTGCAGTTAGTTTGAGCAAACTCTGAGTTTTCGCTCTCAAAAAGGTTTTGATAAGGTTTCGTTGCCACGGTAAGTTATGCTATTCTGGGTTAGAGATCACAAACTTAAACTGGACCAATCAGCTGTGAGTAAAGTCAAGTATATCAGATGCAATAATGCCACTCCCAGTCTCTGTGTAAATAGCATAAATAGTCCCCTATTTATTTATACATATTGATGATTAAATATAATAAAATAATATATAACAATTTCACTAGGAAATATCACATGGAAAATCAATATCACATGTAAAGAAAAAAAGTTCAGCACATTTTAGAAGCTTTTTTGCTCAAAGGTTTGGACATATTATTAAAAGAAAACATACTGCTATATACAGGGTGGGCCATTTATATGAATACATCATAATAAAATGGGAATGGTTTCCTGAATACAGTTTTCTGAAATGTGGATTGGTCGTCGTGGGCCAGTTGAATGGCCCCCAAGGTCTCCCGATCTGTTCCCCTTAGACTTTTATCTTTGGGGTCATCTGAAGGCAATTGTCTATGTAATTTATTAAGGTGTATCCATATAAATGGCCCACCCAGTACATTTTCTTGAGAGTGCTAAATATTGTACGTCCCAGAAGGCATGTGTTTTTGCATTTTTTGTTTTCGCGAATCCACCAGAGGCCGCTGTCGACTGACTGACTGACCCATCCGCTGCTTCCTTAAACCCAACCAATAGTGTTTTCAAAAGTACCAAAAATGCAGCAATACGTACTGTAGCTCTGGCTACATAATTCTCAATCTCCAGATATGTATATAGGGCTGCATTTTCAGAACTAGGCTATGCTGCAATGATGTGACAAGCTAATTCAAATCAATCAATTAATACAGATTTACAATGAATGTTTCTGGCTTTATGAAGGTGAAATTTACCCAGAAGACAAAGCAATAGTACAGTATGTTCAACATTTCGGGGAGCAGAGCTTTCAGTTGCACTGCTCCCAAACTCTGGAATTCTCTTCCTCCTGACATCCGCAACATTGACTCTTTCCCTCTGTTTAAATCCAGATTTAAAACTCATCTGTTCAAAATAACTTACTCTTTATAACTGCATGCTACACTATGTATCATGTCTTTGTATTTTATCATCTTCTCAATTTTTATACTATTGGTTTATTTTTAAATTATTGAATTGTGTATATGATGTTGTACATAGGCCTGTCACGATATCTATTTTTTGTTGTACGATATATTGCACCAAAATATATTGCGATAAATAATATTATTGTGATTTTAAGACAATTTTATGCCACTCATTATATAATGCCAGTATAATATCACAATGATAATATCACAATGCAAGTACACTCTTTCAAAAAACACACAATATTTAATTCTTAAGATTATTTACTTTAATTATAGTAATTTTAACAATTCAATAATTAGGCATTGGAATCAGAATGTGAAAACACATATCCTAAATAAATATTAATTTGTGTTAAAAAAGAGCAAGGTGAAAAGTAATATATCTGCTACCAGATCTATTTTCAGTTGTCAGACATCCACATGAAAATATACTATCGTAATTTATAGTAAATACTATAGTGTTTTTAACCATACTGACACCTCCAGTAGAGGTAGAGATGTTGCACAATCAGTTAAAATGTTGCTAAAATTGTTTTTATGTATGGGCAATATATATTGCATCACTAAAATAATTGAATTGACGCCCATGTGTTGTGCGATAAGTCGATATATTGATTATTGTGACAGGCCTAGATGTACAGTGACCCTGGGTTTCTTGAAAGGTGCTTTAAATAAAATATATTATTATTTATGGAGACAGGTAGGGACTGCAGGCAGGCCAGTCAAGTACCTGCACCTTATGTTTCCACAGCCAGGACTCTGTAATGTGTGCAGAATGTGTTTTGCATTGTCTTGCTGTAAAATGCATGGGTGTCTCTGGAAAAGAAGGCAAAATTGTGCTCCAAAATCTATGTACTTTTTTATTCATCTATAAGTGATATCACCACATGGACACTGGACTACTTTAGCAAATCTTTGTCAATACCCTAATATGTAGTTACATCCACAAATGCCGTTGAGAACTGTACTGTGCCAAAAGGAAGCCCAATGTTAACAGTGTCCACAAGCTCTCACTTTTTTATTATATATTCAAACACTTTTGAATTGTCATTTAATATTAGTAATGCCTTTAAATTAACATTTTACATTTAAATATTAACATATAAATGACCTTTTATATATAAAGCTTTTAAAATCACAGTCGTATGAGCTGTTTGTGAAGCAACAATATTACAAACTCAACTTATGGATATTAGAAACAAACTCATGAACATTATGCAATCTATACTCACAAAAAGCACATGATGCCAGCAGTAAGACTCTTCACAGGAAAAAAAAATCCAAGAAAATCACACAGTGTGCCTCATTTCTATATATATACGTGTTTGAATCATTTGAATTATTATATAACCAATACGACCAGCGGCTATAATTCACATGCATTCATGTTTAGAGCTAATGTAAATGGGTCAGTTGTTTTCGAATATGACACACATTGAAAGAATGTTTAAATGTGATTGGCTGTGCAAGTGATGTGCATTTACAGTTTTTTTCAGTCGCTTTAGTACATTTCTCAAATTTTCTTAATATTTCTAAAAACGATGTATAAAAAACACCACATAAGGACCTGCAAAAGTGTGTACATTCTCAAAATTCTCAGTTTAGCTCTAAGAAGATTTTATTTAAATTTATTTCAGTACTATCAGTAATCGTGTTCTCTGTTATTATCTGATATAAACTAGAGATTTGGTTCTGAAAGTGCACATTTTTGTGCATATTTTTTATGTAGGCCTAGGGCTTAGCTAATTGTAAACACACACACACACACACATGCACACACACAAACCAAAATTGTGGGAAATTAGAATCAAGGATGTTAAAGATATTTTAAGGATTTCTGCTCAGCTTAAGTTTAAAGAAAATGTTTTAAACTCTATTTAAAGTATTTATTGTAAAGCACTTATTTAGAAAGAATTTCAAGTAGGGTTTGCTGTTGCTGATTTTGGCAGCCTGTTTAAAATTTTAAGTTCATGTTATGTGAATAATCTTGTGTGCTTTACACCTACTTTAGTGAAATAGAAAACATTTATAAAAATCAAATGCAGTATAAATCAAACTGTGGTAAATTAGATAATAATATTAATTAGCAAATTAATAATAATAATAATTATAGGGCTGCACGGTGGTGCGGTGGGTAACATGTTCGCCTCACAGCAAGAAGGTTGCTGGTTAGAGCCTTAGCTGGGTCAGTTGGCGTTTCTGTGTGGAGTTTGCATGTTGCATGTTTGCATGCAATTGGGTAGGCTAAATTGTCCATAGTGTATGTGTGTGAATAAGTGTGTATGGATGTTTCCCAGTGATGGGTTGCAAGGGTATCCACTGCGTAAAACATATGCTGGATAAGTTGTTATATATATATATATATATACACACTGAACAATGAAGCATTACAGTAAACAAGTGGAGTTTGTGAACATTTGTTTATAACATATCTGCTCTAACAAAGAAACGTTTGCATTATTGAGGACACCAGTACTAATGATTTAGTAACAATCAAAGTTGACCAGTAAAATTCATCAAACGTGGGTAGAGTTAGGTGTAGGGCATTAGAAAGTACAGCTTATACATTTTAAAAACCATTATGCCTTTAAAATGTCCCCATAATTCACAAAAACACCTGTGTGTGGTAAATAAAAAAAATTGTGGGGACCAAACGGTCCTAAACTATATCAACGCCTTGTGCTTGTGGGGATTTTTTTTGGTCTCCACCAGGAAAACGACTCATAAAACACACATAATAAAGTATTCTGAAATGTAAACATGCAGTCTTTTCTGTGAGGGTGGGGTTTAGGAGGAAGATGACATACACTGTAAAACCCAATAAGTTAAGGTAACTCAAACCATTTTTTAAGTTCAAAAACTAATCTGAATGAGTACTGTGAACTTAATCCATTTATTTACACGCAGCAATTTTAGCACAATAAAATCCAATAAATGAAGAGAACTCAACCAATTGAGTACTGTAAACCCAATAAGTTAAACAACTCAAACCGTTTGAGGAAACCGATTGCTGCAACCCAGTATTGTGAACTTACTCCATTTAAGTTGAAGTAATGAGTTAATTAAGTGATTAAGTAAGGGTTGATTGAGCATTAATGACGAACACCTGTTGTTAGCAAGCAGAATTACTGACTTCAGTCACAGCCTTAAAAAAAATAAAACACACTCAATCTCTCAACATTTGAGCAGAGGATCATTAAACAACTCCACAAACAGTATCAGCAGCTTCACTTATTACTAACCTCCTTAAGTTTATCTTTGTGAGATGTCTACTGAAATTCTCTGAAAATCATAATTTTCTTAGACATCACCACTGATGTGAACAGTGTTTGCTCTATAAGGCCCTTTGACTACCTCACGTTAGTTTTTTTTTGGCTTCTGTAACTGTGTGTTATGGCAAGCGTACTAAAAAAAGAAAAATAAATAATAATAATAATAATAATAATAATAATAATAATAATAATAATAATAATAATA
>CAIGQZ010032975.1:507818-531637 GCA_903798205.1 Danio tinwini
TGTGTGTGTGTGTGTGTGTGTGTGTGTGTGTGTGTGTGTGTGTGTGTATGTGTGTGTGTGTGTGTGCGTGTGTGTGTATGTGTGTGTGCGTGTACATGTGAGAATGCCTAAGTGTGAAAAAAATTGTTTTCATTTGGTACTGCAGTAAAAAACTTCTATTGATAAGCATAGGAACTTGAATTCTCTCCCTCACACACACACACACACAATGCACTAAGTAACAAGCTGGTAAACCAAGACCACAGTAGCTATGACATCATGGCCAGCTGAGCCTCACCCTTTAAGGCATCAAACACCCTCCAAATCTTCCTTCAAATCCCTCTTTTAAAGGAGTGCACTGGGTTCAATATAAGCTGTAGTTTGTGGTAACATTTTGATTAGGAGAACACTTGTCCCATGTAGGACAACAATCAAGATATTATTTATTCATTCATTACATTCATTAATTTTCCTTAGGGTTAGTCCCTTATTTATCAGGGATTGCCACAGTGGAATGAACCGCCAACTATTCCAGCATATTTTTAGGCAGCGGATGCCCTTCCAGCCGCAACCCAGTACTGGGAAACACCCATACACACTCATTCACACACGCACTCATACACTACAGCCAGTTTTGTTCATGAATTGATCTATAGCGCATGTGTTTGGACTGTGTGGGGAAACAAGAGCACCCAGAGGAAACCCACACCAACACGGGGAGAACATGCAAACTCCACACAGAAATGCCAACTGACCCAGCCGGGACTCAAACCAGCGACATTCTAGCCGTGAGGTCTACGTCAAGGTACACATCAAAGTAAATCAAGGTAATATATCACCACAGTAAACAAGACCATACTGTACACTGAGATAAACCCAAAATCCCAAGGTTCCACAATCCCAGCCGTATCTTGGGCAACTGCTGTGGTGGTCATGGAGGAGTGAAGAGCATGCGTCTGATTCCTGTGATCTCCAGGGACAGCCGAATCTTCGCTTCAGCCTCCGGCACCCTAGACTGCAGCCCTGCACAAGACATTTGGCCATAGGAGAAAAGGTTGTGCCCAAGTGAGCCTGGTTTCTCTCGAGGTTTTTATCTTTTACTTATGCCAATTGGTGAAGTTTTTTCCTTGCCGCTGTCACCACTGGCTTGCATAGTTCGGGACAAGGCTGTGCATCGATAGATTACTCTTCAGTGTTTGACCTTTTAGCAGTGAATGTTTAACCAAACTGACCTGAACTGAACTGAACTGAACTAAACTGAACTTAACTTAAACTCTGAAAACTGAACTGACACTTTCAATTCACTATAATCTTCTATTGTGAAGCTGCTTTGACACAATCAATAAAGATGAATTAAATTGAATTGAATAAACTAATGTGACAACATCCAAGAGAAAGTTTTTGAACACCTTTCAGAATTGGTGAACGTGAATATTAGTAGTGGAAAGCGGGGACAAAATTAGGGCAGGGTGAAAGTAATCAAGAAAAGTGATTTTCTCAGAGCTCTCTCACAACATTTGCTTTCCAGGCTATAACTGCACATTCTACATATAACCTTGATGGAGCTGCCAAATGTCATGTGATTTTACCACTGTGTCCCACGGTTAAGCCTAAATTTCTGTTTTTAAGTGCAGAAAGTCAATATTTTAGTGGTACATTTTAGTGGTTTAGTTTGTCCTTATTCATATTCATCGTCCCTATGCCCTATTCATTTAGAACATTCTAACATTTAAACTAGGAATTATTAAAAATAAAAAAGCATTAAGGTCATCTCTCTTAGGTGTAATTTGCTTTCAAAGTATACAGTTCAGCTTTAGCGATCTTTATGTTTACAATTGTACTCCCTTCGCAATGCACTTTGAAAACATTGATGTCATTTTGAACACAGCCTCATGACGAAAGCTATAGGTAAGCTATTTTTTAGAAAGGGGAATTTATGTTACGTCTCCATAGCTTGTGAAAACAAAAAACATAGAATACATTAATGCTTTTAATTTATAGTGGGTTATTTATTAATTTTCTGCACTGTATATGACATGGACCTGTTGGTTAGAACATTTCTGCCATGGTTTGCATGTGTCACATTGTAAAAGTAGACAAAAAAAAACAATATCCTACTTAATAATAATCATAATAATAATAATAATATTAATCATCATCATCATCATCATCATCCTTAATATTATTAATTTTATTAATAAAGTAGGATTTTTTTTCATTTCCTAATAAATAATAAATATAAAATGTAATTTTTTAATAAATAGCCTTATTATTTATTTATTTATATTATTTATATATGATATTAGAATACGTGTTTTGTAAGTGATTTTATGTTTTAGAATAGAATATTCTCAATAATTTTTGTAAAGGAAACACAGGCCCTATATGTACCATTTACATATATTTCAATTAATATGGAAAACAAGTGCATGTTTTTAGCAAAACTAATATTGGATTTTATTTTAAATGCGTGTTTGTGTAAAACTATATAATTTGCACAAAGAAATTATCTTCTCTAAAGAACAGTTACTCCACCCCGTTTAGAGCATCATTATGGGTGTTTTACGTTATAACTAACGTGGTTCAAATGATGGATCTGCGTCAGAGAAACTACAGGTTTTAGGAAACACTCGCCACTACATCGTTCTTTACCCAACCGATGCATGGTAGTTCAGCCGCGACTTACGTCGTTGTTTGAAAAACGCACCCCTGGTAAGTAGCTGTTTGTTTCTATTCTAACACCTATATATGCCGGTTATCATGCTCACTCCAATACTTAATTTGCATGCCTTGTTTAGCCATCTCCTCTCCTCCTAAGAAGACATTATAAACAGGACATCTTTGTCTGAAACTAGACTTGTGATAAAACTCGCAGACTGCAGACCTCCAGTAGGCTCGTGCAGACTCATGGACTTCTTGAAGACGCTGTACAACTGCAGACTAACCAACACGCCTCAATAAAGGACTTCTGCTTGTTTTTAAGTCTCCTGGACTGGGTTCTTCTCTTCTATCATTTTTTTTCCCAACGCAGTGATCATATTCACAAGATCATTGTCAGATATATTTAAAATAAACTAAATTGAGCTATTAAAGGGCACCTATGGTGAAAAATCTACTTTTCAAGCTGTTTGGACAGAAATATGTGTAGGTATAGTGTATAGACCGTCATATTGGGGTGATATAAACATACCCAGTCCTTTTTTTTAAGTTAACAACATAAAAACGGTGGACCAATTGGAGCGGTTTTCAGACCGACGTAGGAGTTCTCAACTGGACGAAGGAGTGCGGTCTCCCCACCCACTGAATTGATTGACAGGTGCGTATTAACATGTCTCTCTAGTAACGTGTATAATCCTATCAACAAGACAGGACGTGCGCAAAGCAACCGGGAATAAAAGGTCTGTTCAGTTTGCTAGGATCATCAATCATCATCAAATGTGATCAAGAGTGAGTTTTACAAGCTTAAAATGTTTTAAAACAGTGCATGTGTGTAATCAATTACAGCAATTTACTTTAGCTTTACTTCATCAACACAGCAGCATGTCAGAACAATAATAAAAGACGACGCTTCAATCCCGGTTTGTGGATGTTAAATCAGGTTTATTTTGTACATTAACATAACAGATATCTATACAGCAGTGGATATTAACCTGTATGCTGTCACATTTGCGTTCAAAAAGCATGCAAAGCTAAACGTGCAGGCTGTCTGTGTGTATGCGTGTCCGCGCTGTGTGTGTGTGTGTGTATCTAAGTGTGTGCGTTAACTTTGTAACGTCATTGTGTGTGACTCATCGTTGCAACTCCACAACAAATGCATTAAATACTCATAGTTAAAGTTCTTACTGTAGTATTTTTCACAAACGTAACGTGCAGGGCCAGATTAACCAATGGGCATTATGGGCACAGGCCTAAAGTGATAGTGACTATTTAGGCGAAGAGCAAATAGTGCACCTCGTTGGAATAAACTATTTGAGTGATTCACGCCCATCACCATTTGATTGACAGAGACAACATAAGTAATGAGCGCAGCAGTTGTCAGCCTGAGTGGCGTAGCTTGTAAAGTGCATGGCAACATGTTTTGACGAGATTGATTATGAACCCGGTTCGAATCCAGCGTCTGATGAACACGTTCTTCTTCTTTTTTCCCCCACTACATATCAGATTTAGCATACTCTTCATCACGAGGAAGACAAGTAGGAATCATTAATAAGGGTGTGTATTATGGAAGACTCAGATTCATGGAACTGGATTGGAAAGTTATATCCAAATCCTATGCATTATAAGTTTGTAGAAGTTATAGATTAAAAATACCCTTAAATATGAATTTTTAGTACTGCTTCAGAACGTGAACAAGTATATTAAAGTCCATTCATTTTCACTAGTTTTATTAGTACTTTGTTGTTTCAAAGTATGCTTAAAATGCTTTAAAAATAAGTAAAATCTTTGTAGACTAGAAATATATACTGTTAATAATCTTGTTTTTTAATTCAACTATAGGGGTGCGGCCAGGTAGGGGGCCTACAAGACATTGTGCCCATGGGCCACTGAATCCTTAATCCAGGCCTGGTTACGTGAGATCTGCTTCCTTCTTGTCTGTCTGTTGTCTGATGCAGCCGAGGGCAGTGATTAAGGCACACTGACAGGCACGTGGAAATGGTAGGCGTGAAGAACTAGCCTTAAAGGTGCAGTACACAAAAACCGCTACTTGCTGCTCAAAGCTATAAAATACAAACTTATGAAAGGTATCATAAAAAATCTGATGGGTGTTTTGAGCTGAAATTTTACAGACACATTCTGGAGACACAAATGACTTATTAAATCTGGAAAAAATGGTAACCTAGGTGCCCTTTAAATAGAGCTGTGAACCTACACTAGTCTCACAGTTCGGTTCGTTTCGGTTCAGTTACGATTATCATGCCATCGATTCGGTTCAATTCGATATCTCGGTGCATCATGGTGCATTGACGATTCTTCCATACACAGTTTTAAATTTTCTTCACAGCACAGCAATTTTTGTATTAAAATGTATAAATGTATTTATATTTCTATACTATTTATAATACAATTTTGTCCTTTTAGACAAAATGTCAGATACATAAACTGTACCTTTAAACAACACGAGCATTTATAGCAAATAATATAAACAAATATGAATATCCCGCTCGATTTCTGATCCTTGTCTACCAAGTTCTCTTACACCCCTATGATTGGTCACACGCTCAACAGAAAGGGCTGCGATTGGCTCTTGCGCGCTGCGCTCCTCACAGATGAGTGACACTGTGCCACAGGGAGAAAGAGAGAGAGAGAGTTTACTTTCATTCTCTTAATCTCAGTGAAATAGGGGCTTCTGCTGTAAGTGTCAGTGAAAGACTGTCCAGCAAACACACACGCAGTGAAATTGTGCAGTTTCTGCGTTTTTAAGCAGTTAGAGTGTTGTAAATACTCGCGCTCGTCTCTCTCGCCATAGTAAGCTACGGCGACAGCGCATATGAGATAAATGACGTCAGTACAAAATAACCGGTTATGATTATTACTGAACCGATACTGAATTGTCCGCATCTGCATCACACAGAAAAAAACTATTAATTTTGACACCCCTACCTTTAAATCCAGCACATGTTGTGTCACTAACAGGGTTATACTGTAAGTAATGTGCAAGTAATGTTTAAGGTGAAATTATTTAGGTTGTTCTACATTTGTTTAAAATACCACCCGATATTAATAGACCACACTTTTTAGTTAGTAACCACAGCAAAAACATACTCCTTATTCAGCTGTAACAAATGACAGTCATTTTTTAGGTTTGGACCAAAGCAAGATTATACTTTGATCTAAGATTTAAAAAGAGTGTTTCTACCTTCTACTCTTTAGTGTCTCTCTATTAAACAATATTTTTACTTTGTGTGAAAATATATTTTTTTCTTGACAACAATAAATATTTTTGATTTAGTTTAAATTTAATTTTACAGTTTTAACCAAAGTTAAATTTTACTTTGAGGGAAAAATAGCTGTAACAAATTACAGTACACCACTCTAAGCTATTTTATTTAATTTTTTTATAAACTATGGAGAAAAGGTCAATCAGGTGGTTACGAAACCTGTTTAAAGTGTAACCTTTGCAAATCAGATCCCTTTACTTGACTTCTCTTACCTGACCACAATGTGTTGAGCTAAAAAAGAAATGTCATTTGCATGTAGCATGTGCTGTAAATTAGGAAGCTTAGTTCAAATCAATTCAATTCAAGTTTATTTGCGTAGTGTTTTTCACAATATATATTGTTTTAAAGCAGCTTTACGAAAGGTGCACATTATTGCATTACAGTCCAAAGCAGAAATGTTAAAAGGCACTTAGTTTACCCATTTTTCCAGATTTAATACAAGTCTTTTGTGTTTCCAGAATGCATCTGTAAAGTTTCAGCTCAAAACAACCATCAGATTTTTTATTATACCTTTTAGAAGTTTCTATTTGATAACTCTAACCATCAGGTAGCAGTTTTTGTGTACTGCGCCTTTAAGGCTGAGTATTTGATGCATTTGTTGTGGTGTTGCAACGATGAGTCACACACAACTGCTGTATGGATATCTGTTATGTTAATGTACAAAAAAACCTGATTTAACGTCAACTAACCGGGATTGAAGCTTCTTCTTTTATAATTGTACTGACATGCGGCTGTGGTGATAAAGTAAAGCTAAAGTAAACGGCTGTAATTTCATTAACATGCACTGTTTTAAAACATTTTAAGCTTGTAAAACTCACTCTTGATCACATTTGACGAAGACTGATGATCCTAACCGAACAGACTTTTTATTTCCAGTTGCTTTGCGCACGTCCTGTCTTGTTGATAGGATTATATGCGTTACTACGGAGACATGTTAATACGAAGCTGTCAATCAATTCGGTGGGCAGAGGGACCGCACTCCTACGTCAAGTTGCAGGCAGTCTCAAAACCGATCCAATTGGTCCACCGTTTTTATGTTGTTACATTGAAAAAAAAAGAGGACTGGTTGTGTTTATATCACCCCAATATACACTATACCTACACATATGTCTGTCCAAACAGCTTGAAAAGTAGATTTTTCACCATAAGTGCCCTTTAAAGGGTCACAAAACATCAAAACACAGATGAGATGTTGATAGTCATATATGTGTCCCATGCTGCTATAAACACTATTAGGACACATATATTGCACTAAAAAGAGAAAATTAGTTGTTTTTGCGTTATTTTGAGCAAATTCGTTCTTCCGGTTTGAAACGAATTTTTGAAGCTGCGTCACGGCGATTAGATACTTGCGTGTAGTCCAGCATGGAGCAACATGTCTGTACCTGTCAGTGCATCGTGACCAAGAAAGACTTGGTTCAAACTAATCAACGCGCTCTATTGTGTAAGCCATGCAACTTCATTAATATGCTTGATAGCTTCAAAGACTGTTTTACCTGTTACAGTGTTCAGACGGCAGAGAGACGCCACGGTGTGTTGCCAAAACAAGTGAAAGAACAAGAATTCGAAGACATGGGTCATCAGTGTTGCATTTATTAATGTGCTGCGTTTATTAATGTGTTGCAACAAAGGTTTTGTTTTCATTTCCCCGCTATGAGAGTGCAGCTGGACTCACGTGTGGAATACAGTGCACGCAACTTGCGAGAGAAATACGTTTGTAAGGAAAAAATTTTTACCCGAGAGCTTTTAGCATCTAGAAATGATATAATCCAGATTTGCCACTGGCCTTTTTTTTAAAAAGATACGGTTCCTGTTTGTGTTGATTGTCCTGTCGCTACAGATTTGGTAAGTGTGTGTGAGATCAGTGCCCTTTGTTTGTTCATTCAGATGGCAAAGTTAGTTCATATTGTCAGCAGTGCCCTTTCAGTTTTTAAAAATATACCATAGTCAAAATGATTTAGTTACTACATTTACAGTATGTTAATATCACTACAAAATTATAGTACAATATTATAGACTGAAAGATCCGGTGTAAATGCTGCTCTCAGAATGTAAATATGTAAACACATACACACACCGCTTTTTGACGCTACCTACCGAGTGCATCTAAGTTACCAAGAAATGCAGAGGGTTTTTTCTCCCATTCGCTGTACAGTCTTAAACATTCCATTAAAACTCCACTTTCCAACAGTTCCTCGCTTTCAATATGTTGTTTGTCACGGGAGACATGCAGAAAATGTTCCTGAATAAAAAGTAAAAGTGCCAAACTGCATTTACAAACTGTTACACTATAACAAACAGGACTGACAACCTCTCATCCAGCCAGCAGAGGGAGCCCTCACCTGAATTCTGACTGCCAGTTCTTCGTTGGTTACTTCCTGTTTGGTGGCCATCTTAACTTGGCCACACCAAACAACCAGTGTGAAGCATTGCCAGTATCTGCAGCCTTACCAAGCGTTTTCTCTCTGTTTTGTTCTGCCTTTATGTTATGACCTGTTTTGTTAACCACTGATTTTTGGATTACTGTTTTTGCCTTGACTGCCTGGGAGGACTTACTGTTTGTTACTCTGAACTTGCATGCTTACCGACTACGATTTAGACTGGTGGTTTGGATTTGTTTGCTGAGCACTAATAAACTTCTTGCACTTGGATCTAATCTGTCTCCATGTCGTCACCACCGCCATTGTCACAAACACAGTCACTGTCTTTCTCCCCTGCATCTGTGTGTTAGTTTTGCCTCTGTAAAAATCAGAGTGTGCCCAAAGGGAAACTCCCATTTTTGCAAATCCTTCCCTCTTTCCCTCCCAGGACACTTCCACCTAAACAGAGCTGGACACACCCACTTTCCTGATTTTTTCCAAACTAGAGGTGTGAAAACACCCTGCTGAGACAGGGGGGTTTCGTGGCCCTTTAAGGTAGTTACCATGACTTTATTAGTTACTAATAACTAATACTATTACTAAGGTTATTAGTTACTAATAAATGTTTTAAAACATTTGATATATTAATTCCGCATCTAATAATCATTAACTAAAATTAAAAGGTTAACATTAATTGTCAAAATGTAATAACTGTGCAGCTGGCTTGAATATAGATTTGACTTTTCATCTGCCAGTAATGATTTACGCCAGTCTAAAAAGGCAGATCATGAAACCACCTACAGTTTTTTTTTTTTTTTTTTTTTTACCACAAACAGAAACTGAAGAGTGTCCCTAACTTTCCTGTGCTGAAGTTGGCAAACCCAGTAACATTTACAACAAAGCAATGTAGGCAAAAATCCACCTGTCAGTTTGACATTTGTTTTTATCCTCACAGCTGAGCTGAGAGTTGAGTCTGCATGATCAGTCTGCACAACAGGTGCAAAACGAGAAATCAGACCAGAAGGACAACTCAGCTCTAGTGTTTTCATGACAAATGTGGAAGAGTCCACTTATAAATAATGATACGCACATAGTTTTGTGGCTTAAAAACGTCAGAACTGATGATTCAGCTCTGATCAGCCAAATGCATTTGCAAACTCTACTGATAAGACTTTCTATGAAGCCTATCCTCATAATGAATTATATGGGTCTGTTTAATATCAAGCATAACAATTCTATAAATATATCAATAAAGACACAACAAAACCTATTATGTATTATAATGAGTTACAGCCATTACATTTATAATAGTGTTAAAGGTGCTGTATGTAAGTTTTTGACTCTTCTAAAGCATAAAAATACTATAATATGTGTGCAGATATTTAAGAAACATCCCAAGTGAACATACTTGTTTAACTGAAAAACAATGCTGAAGTCAGATATTCTGCTTGGAAAATGTTTTTTTTCCGTGCCGGCACGCTGTCTTTGTTTAGGTAAATTTAACCTGCACAATGCCAGTTTAGCCAATTATAATTCAGCACCCTGGGTTGCCTTGTTGGAAATCAGCGTATTACATTAATTCATTCAGAAAGGCTCTAAAAGCATGCGTCCGTGACCAAAATAGACAGTATCCGACGTCAAAATGAGACATATTCACTTCCACATGAGGTTATTATTTAGCATAAAATTTTATGATATCAAATTTTATGATTTTATTTAGATATAAATTTTATGAACGTAAACATTAGATGAGCAGGTTACATTGTAACCGCGTGTCCTAACAACACGCTGTGACGAGATGCACACTGATGAGCAGTTTGGCTGTTTGCACCAGACGAAACATGACAGAAATTTAAATACAGCCTTTCAGAAGCACAGAATAAGCACTCACTCACAAAACGGTAAGGTTTAGAATCTATTCAAACTCACATTGTTAGAATTTAGCACTGAATAAAACACACAAGTTTTACCTGAGTTGATCACTGTCATAGGTTTCACATGTTCAGCTGTGAGAAATAGAAGCCGTTTCTAATATATCAATTTGAGGTGTTGGTTAGCATAGATATACAGTATACACTAGATATCACATAAGGACCCTGAGCATGCGTTAATAACGCCGCCACATTGGTACAGTGCTCCTAGGACAAAGGTCATTCAACCGCACTAGTCAAGACAGTGTGCCAATGTGAAGATGCTGGACTTTAGCGCTGTGTACGGGTGTAGTAACGAGCAAAAAAAGAAAACAAAGCACAAAGTCATCACATTTCATAGGTAATATTTTGTTTTTTATGTTTATGTATGTTATGAACTTTTGTGCTTAACAAGTAATGTTATTGATGATAATACAGTCTCTTACTGCAGTGACCAAAAGGCAAAGTAGCACCAACTTGCACCAAATTCTAAGCTTATGCTAGTTTTGTTGAATAAAATAAGCAAACAATGTTATGAAATATAACAACAAGACGCGGCGCTGCCAGAAACTTGTATTATTGTCAACTAAGTGAACGAGTCGTTCATAACAGAGATTCATTCACAAACGAATCGCTCCCTCCGTCAGAATGAGAAGTGAAAGCAGGAGAGGGGGTGTGTTTTAGAACATAGATTAGATCAAATTAAACAGGGAAGGAGGGTAATGTATTTCCATGCACACAAACACTCACTCTTTGTCAGGAATGCTTGTGCGGTCACATTTATCAATGTAGAAAAGTGATGTAAAATTATAATATTTCATAACTTAAAAAAATATTTGCATACGGACCACTGGGGAAAACTCCCGATCATAGATATATGTGTATATGTGTATTTCTCTGGCTTTGGATGGCCACAGTCCTCCACTTCACCTTGGTCCTGCTTTCATTTCAAAGGAGCGCTACCCTGTACTAAAATGGCGGCTCTACTGTATTGACGCATTCCTTCTAATAGACAACTGTAGGGTAGGCGACATCTAATGTATATATCTATGGTTGGTTAGAACCAATACTCCTTTTAATATAGAGAATATTCCCTCTATGGCGTGTCGTTGCTTTTATTTAGAACAGTTTAAATCACTAGCTCCTGTACTCAAACATGGCATGGTTTGCGTTTATTTTGATCCAGGAGTGCAATACCTAGTTCAACCACTGGGTGTCAAACTTACATACTGCACCTTTAATAATACTCAGTTATGCATTTTCAAATTGCACGTTCATAACACATTAAACACTCATTTATAAGTATTAAGTAATTAGTTGTGATTCATAAGAGCATTCATAAGGTTTGATTGCATAATTAATTGACATTTTAGATATCTAACACTAGTACTGTACATATAGAGTTTCAGTATATATTCAAATGCAAGGTAATGTATGTTAGGTAGAACCACACTTTACATTAAATATGTTTTATATGTTTTTCTGTTGTCTAATTGTTATAGCAGACTTGCTCATTTCAAAGCTAAAATTTTCCAAGAGAGCCTTGAAATAAAAAATAATTAAAATGACAAGACATGAAAAAACTAATAATAATAAATCAAAACACATGCACAGCATTGATTCACAGCAGAAATTCTTTACATACAAATCTATAAGGCAAAGGCAAACATGATCAAACAATAAACTAATAATAGACACCTATTCATATTTATATGCAGTTTTATTTAGTTTTGTACTTGTGTTCCCTTCACAGCGAATACTCATGACGCATGATGTCTTAACATTTGCATGTGGAAAATTGCATCCTGTTTTCATTTCAATTAAAGTCCTCAATAATGCATTTATACAGGTTAGTAACAATATTATTACTTACAATAAGTGTTTATAAGGCAACATATCTCTTATCAATAATATCAATCCCTGATCCTACTTGACATTATTTAACTTATTTGACATTATTATTAGTCAGACATTATTTTAACTGATATTTTGACCCTAATCTGTGTTAACTTACCACTAATGTTTCTTTGAAACTATAACATGAAGTTTAATCATTGCAGACTGCAATCAGTCTATAATGTGTTATGGACACAGTTTATTAACTCATTAATTAAACACAAAGATGACAGAAACAAAAACAGCTGCTGGATAATACACTAACTTGAGCATTGTTCAGTCACAAGATGGTGCCAAGCAGTTAAAAATGCAAAGCAGACAGAAATGAAAAGAGCTGCTGGAGTATACCATCACAAATGCAAAGCTTATAGAAACGAAACCAGCTGAACGGAGCATATACTGACCTGCATATTAATAATTTACAAGACGACTCCAAATCGACTAAAACAGTCAAAAACCACAGCGTGACAGTCAAGCAAACGTAAGTGTTAACATAGCCCTATTCATTGACGATCAAGGGGGTTTATTGCGCCCAGATGAGCCTGTGTTATTCAGCGGTTGTTAACTGGGAATAACATGCCTTAGAAAGTCACAACTGACCAATCAGAATTGAGTATTCCAGACAGAAGTGTAATAAGTATTAATAACACTATTATCAATGTAGCTATTACTCTAATCATAATACATTATACTGTATGTTTTGTTGTGTCTTTATAGATGCATTTATAGAACGTTTATGCTTTGTAACTTATTATGAGCATGTGCTTCATAGAAGGTGTTACCACAGGGTGGACATGAGAGAGTGGGAATTCTCTCGGTTAAAGAAAGAGCAGCAAACAAAAATGAGTATGCAAGAACAGGAGGCACAAACTGAGCAGCTAAACAACTGGAAGAAAATCTGATTCCGTAACTCGACTCCAAACTACAACTGATTACTCATGTTTCCCAGCCTTCACATCAGCCCCACTTTCAGTCTCAGTCAGAACTTAAAAAAAATATGATAAAGCAAAAAACAACTATATTGTTGATAGATTATATAGATATATATGCGACCCTGGACCACAAAACCAGTCATAAGTGTAAATTTTTTAAACTAGATCTATGCATTGTCTAAAAGCTAAACAAACGTGCTTTCCTTTGATGTATACTTCAAATAGGACAATATTTGTCTGAGGGTTCACAAAAATCAAATGTAAAAGTTGCTGAGATTTTCAGTAAAAAATTTAGTTAAGTTAACAAACACTCACCGGCCACTTTATTAGGTACACCTTACTAGTACCGGATTGGACCCCCTTTTCCCTTCAGAACTGCCTTAATCCTTCGTGGCATACATTCAACAAAGTACTGGAAATATTCCTCAGAGATTTTGGTCCATATTGACATGACAGAATCTCCTGTTCCACCACATCCCAAAGGTGCTCAATTGAATTGAGTTCTGGTGACTGTGGAGGCCATTTGAGTATAGTGAACTCATTGTCATGTTCAAGAATCCTGCTAGAAGTAGCCATTAGAAGATAGGTACACTGTGGTCATAAAGGAATGGACATGGTCAGCAACAATATTCAGGTAGGCCATGTTCAAAGTCACTTAAATCACCTTTCTTCCACATTGTGATGCTCGGTTTGAACTGCAGCAGATCGTCGTGAGCATGAGCATTTAGTTGCTGCCATGTAATTAGCTGATTAGAAAATCACGTTAATGAGCTGTTGTACCTAATAAAAAGGCTGGTGAGTGTGTATGTATGTGTGTATATATATATATATATATATATATATATATATATATATAATTAATTTGTTTATATTTATTTCACATTTTGCATAGTTTAATTATTCTTTTTTGTGGTTGAATTTAGGTAAAATAAATGAGTTAGTTATATTAATAATTTGATTACACCACCTAAGGCGTACAGGGTACCCTAGCAACTGCCTAGCAACCACTCAAATTACCCTAGCAACCGCCTAGCAACCACCTAGCAACCGCCTAGCAACGGCCTAGTAATGGCTCAGTAGGTGCCTAGCGACCACTCAGGACACCCTAGCAACCGCCTAGCAACGCCTTAGCAACCACTCAGAACACCCTATCACCGCCCTAAACTGCCTAGTAACCACTCAGAACACCCTAGCAACCGATTAAAATGCATTGTACCCCATCGATTTGCCACGAAACCCCATTTACATTTTCTTTAGGAAATGTACAATTCTAGTTAGAATTAGTTTTTTGATGGGGCAGGTAAAAAATATTTCTGCTGGGTCATAAAAAAAATTGCTTAGTGTTTAAATTTGAAAAATTTGACTTTTGACCCTGATTTATCAATGCTTGTGATTTATTATATATCATGCAGATTCACTCAAAATCATCTCAATCAGCCGACATTAATTAATTCTTTCCAAATAGACCTTCTCAAGCCATCTGGCCAAACTGTATTCATATCGCAATCAATATCACATTCATTCATTCATTCATTTTCCTTCTGCTTAGCTCCTTTATTCATCATGGGACACCACAGTGGAATGAGCCACCAACTAATCCAGTATATGTTTTACACAGCTGCAACTCAGTACTAGGAAACATCCATACACACTCTTTCACACACGTAGACTACTGCCAATTTAGTTTATTCAATTCCCCTATAGCGCACATGTTTGGACTGTGGAGGAAACCGGAACACCCGGAGGAAACCTACGCCAACACGGGGAGAACATGCAAACTCCCCACAGAAATGCCAACTGACCCAGCCGGGACTCAAACCAGCAACCTTCTTGCTGTGAGGCGACTGAGTCACCTTGTCGCACATCAATATTGCAGAAAAACAAAATATTGTAATGTCCATTTTCTTCAATATGGTGCCACCCTAGACTGAAGCCTGTATTGTTCATTGTTGCGTCTGTCTGTGTGAAGCTTCACGGTATCTGCTCAGCAAAGGAACATTCTGATATCATTTCAGGCTTAGTGATGAAGGCTACGTGTGTTTACTGTTAGACTGTGTTTCTATGGCAACCGTCTGGGCTGTGAGTAAGCGTGCACAGACAGCACCTGATCTGCTACTCCCTGCGCACGGAAAAAGGGGAGTTTCTGCCTGACGATTCTGTGCAAACTCTTACTTCCTCTCTGAATCTAACAGAAGTATTTATCTCCTCCAAATGAGAAAACAAAAAAGCCCACACAAACCCAGTGTGGGAACGCTCGCTTTCACATGGCCTTTCACTTATAGGGTTTTCAGATAGCTGTGCACTTACAAACTAAATATTAAACCTGACTTTTGTAAAAGTGTATCTTTGTAAACAGAAATCAAACAGAAGCTTAAAGAGACTGTTCACCAAAAAATTTAAATTCTGTCACCATTTAATCCTTTAAGAGTTTTTTTCTTCTGCTAAACACAAAAGAAGATATTTTGAAGAATGTTACTGTTAAATGGTAAAAAAAGTTACCTACTATGGAAGTCAATAGTTACAGGTTATCAGCTTCTGCTTTAGTGTTGAGCAGAAGAAAGAAACTGTTTGCATTTGCCATGTTTGGCTTACATGTACACTGATACATGTTTAGATTTTAATAAAAACATAAATTAAATCATAAAAAAATGAAATTAAATCACATAAAGGGAAAAAAAGACTTAGAAGGATACGACAGTGACTAAGTGATGATTCATTTTCCTTCAACTTAGTCCCCTTACTTATCAGAGGTTACCACAACTATTCCAGCATATGTTTTACACAGCAGATGCCCTTCCTGCTGCAACCCAGTACTGGGAAACACCCATACACTCTCACATTCACACTCACACACACTTCAATTTAGGCCCAATCCCAATTCTATTTTTGTACCCCTACCCCTTCCGCTTCCCCCTTACAACAGAGGGTTAAGGGGAAGGGCTTCAAAATTTCTTCCCTAAGAATTGGGACAGCACTACAGCTCCTGAACACATCATCATATGTCGTCACGATCTCTTGCTGCATATGTGATCAGACGATGGTGACTGCTGTAGTTATTCCACTTGTGCTATTTTTTAGTATTTATCTTCAGGAAATCACTGAAGGGAGGCATATATAATGTTTTCATAACAATCTAATGTGGCCATACCGTGGCCATATTCATCTATGTAAACACACGAAAACAACACTAACATTATAGCAGACACTGTAAAAACTTCATTCCCAGCCACTAGACTTTTCTGACAGGGTATTCGAGTGTCATCGAGTGTCAGAATGTTGTGGGACTGCTGTACAGGAGTTATTATTACGGATTATAGATTGCGAAAAGTAGAGGGTTTTTTTGCGGGGTTTTTTTTAAGCATGACGGTAAAACATGAACGCAGCAAAAAAATACTAATTTGTTGATCTCCTTACTTCCGGGTTCAGCAAAACTGCCGCTGTGGCTGGTGTATTCTGGGAAATTTTCTTATACCTTGGTTTTGAGTGTGGTCATGAAAAATCTTTCCTCCTTCCCCTTAGCCCTACGCCTTTAAGCTAAAGAGAATTGGGTAAGGGGAGGGGCTAAGGAGTAGAATTGGGATTGGGCCTTAGTGTATTTAATTCACCTATAGCACATGTGTTTGGACTGTAGGGGAAACAAGAACACTCAGAGTAAACCCATGCCAACATGCAAACTCTACACAGAAATGCCAACTGACCCAGCCGGGACTCGAACCAGCGACCTTGCTGTGAGGCGACAGTGCTAACCACTGGGCCACCGTGCCACCCCTCAGTGATGATTTTCAATTTTCAATTTATTAACCCTACATGGTGGCTCAGTGGACTGTAACAGAGAATGCGTTTTAGGAACTGTGATTTGTATTTTGTTATGATAATACGCTACAGAAAATAACATTTAAATGTAACACTGATGGTGACGCGGTGGCACAGTGGGTAGCACGTTTGCCTCACAGCTAGAAGGTCGCTGGTTCGAGCCTCGGCTGGGTCAGTTGGCTCTTCTGTGTGGAGTTTGCAAGTTCTCCCCGTGTTCACGTGGGTTTCCTCCGGGTGCTCAAGTTTCCCCTACAGTCCAATGACATGTGGTACAGGTGAATTGGATAAGCTAAAATTGACTGTATTGTGTGAATGAGTGTGGATGTTTCCAAGTGATGGGTTGCAGCTGGAAGGGCATTTACTGCGTAAAACATATGCTGGATAAGTTGGTGGTTTATTCTGCTGTAGCGACCCCTGATTAATAAAGGGACTAAGCCGAAAAAAATTTGAATGTAATGATACACACTGAACTCACATGCAAAGCTGATGATGTTAAGACTAACAATTTCCAAACAAAGTATGACAAAAACAATTTGCCTGTTTTTGTTTGATAAAAGCTCTTTGACAATCATTAGGTTTAAAAGCCATCTGTGCGTAGAGTGATTTATTGAAAGTTTCTTTCCCTCCATTGGACAGATCAAACATTGTCTTCAGTGATTCAGCTGTAATCATACGAAGTGCATAAACATAAAAACCCCTGTAAAAATGACTTCTTCACCTTTATCTTTTCTTCTGCATCAGATAAGGCTGGAGGATATGACAAAAATCCCATATCATGATAAAAGTTATCATATCTTCATAGTGATATATATGAGCAATATCACACGAGTAGCAGTGCGATATGGCTGTATATCAGCACTGGTGGCCTCATCAGGGGCGGACTGGCACCAAAATTTGGCCCTGGCAGCGGACCACCAACTGAAGAGCGGGGGTAGGGGGGTAGGGGTGGAGTGGAATACCCTTTTGTATTAAGAACTACTTTCTTCCGCCATTCATTCACATCTGCAGCTGATGTCAAAACAGTAGAAACCGTTTCTACTTCACCAACCTCACTTTAGAGCTAGTGTTTGAATGATCCTCAAGCGTAATGAATAAAGTGATGGCAAAACAGCTGATTTTGCTGACATTTTAAGACTATAGGACTGAACTTGACATGAAATGCCCTCCGTCTACAGAGATATGTTCTTACAGTGTTACAGTCTACAGTATTTCTCTGTTGCAATTGGGTTATTACAATAATTAACCCCGAAAAAAGCAGCGCAATCACTACCAAACTGCTGTTGTGTTTGCTATTGGGGGGGGAGGGGTGTTCGGGGGTCAGGTCTCTGAATAACACTGTTCAGAACAGAGATAGGAACGGAGATAGGAAAGTAACTGTATTAAAATAGGCACTGTCCCTATGAATAAACGGCATATTTGCAATCTATACAAAAGAGAGAGATTGACTTAGAATATCACTCACCAGTTTAATAATGATTTGATCAGCTGTAGTTTTAATCTTCTAATGAAATCACACAGTTTTAATCTTCTAAACAAGGGCTTATTATGTGGTCCTGGCGCCATCTTGTGGATAGACAATGTCAACCGTCTTTGGCTAATGGACGCCGACGCGCTGTCTCTCAGAAATTATAAATATATTGAAATAGGCACTATCCTTATAAATAAACAGCATAGTTGCAATCTAAACAACTACATTCGCGACTTAAAAAGGCCCCAAAAGTACATGATGTTGTCCAATAGCTGCAATATTTGTGAAACTGTAGAGAGTTTATTGATCTGCCATCACTCTATGTGGGCAGAGTAATACACAAAGTTGAAGGCGCTGTACGGGTGCTGTTATTGCAGAATATCACACTGCTATCAGCCAATCAGATTCGACAACCAGACAGAACTGTTGTATTAATCACAATATACACATTCTATAAATTCAATCAATTACTAGGTTATGTATAGACCACAAGTAAAGGACTTTTTTCCATAGTACTTACTCTTATCATTCCTAATTCGTGATTAAACATCTCACTGATGCTCAGGTATTTTAATCTTCCTTTTAACTTGAAGCAAAGAGTGCAAAGGACCATCAGTAAATAGGGGCCATAAAAGCACACTCTACGAGAGTAGTAAATACAGGGCAGGTGTGCTGTGGGAGAGGAACGGGCTGTTGGGAATCACATGCATTTGTTGAACCTTTTCTACAATGGTTTGCCATGAACTTGGCATGAAAAGACCAAAGAAAACTTCCCTAATCCCACCAAGGAAGAGGGCCGTGAGGATCAGGGCTGGCCAGAAGGTTATTCTGAAAGCATTCAGCAAGCATTAGCGTGAGGATTATGGCTCTGCACGCTTCACTGCACTCCTCGCCCATCCGGGTGTCATCTCTGGATGGCTTGTGGAGCCAGAAAACCTGTTCATGGTGAATATTCTCTGCTCCAAAGCAGTGAAGACAGATGAAGCCAACTGATATTTGGGCTCAAGTAGACATAATATGATATTCAATAATTTAATATATCGTGATAATGAACATGCACAATACTGATATTGTGGGCACTTTAAAATATAGTGAATTACTATTTAGGCTTTCAGAGTGCATTTTAAGAACATTCACATTTTAATGTGCAGTAGTTATTCATAACAGCAACAAACGCTTGGAGACTCAAGTGTTTAATTTGCTGAAACTTTTATTTCAGTATGTTGATGTACTTACAATTGAAACTGAAAATTCTTGGAGTGTACACAAAAAAGCAATATACTATTTTATTATTATACTTGTTAAAATAACCCCTTTCTAGCTTGGCTCAATATTATGACAATACCGCATATCATGATAAAAGTTTAAGCAATTAATTGTAACATGAAAATCTGATACCGACAGAAACCTAGCCTCAAGAGGTCTAATGCAACACCTGCCAACACCCCGGACAGGTGAGTGATCTGTCGACTGATTGTTCATCTGTCCTTCTGGCTTACAAGCTCATATCTGTATAGACATACGACTTCTGAACCCCACCAGGTCACGGAGACATCTGCTGCAGTATCTAAATATACAGAGAATAAAAGTATAGGCCTACCCATGGCCACAGCTGTCATGACAGACTTGCACATGTCTAATCATACACAACTCAAACGAACTACTGCTATATACTAAAAACAAGATCAGAAGCCAGCCCAGACCTAAAAGACTCGATAAGCAGAGCTCTGAGGGAACAGCTTCAGTTTTTTGTCTTATACTCTTCAAAACATATGAGAATCAGTGTCACACTTAATATTAAAAGCTAAGAAAGAAAATCTTCAAATAGACTGAACTGTAGGGCAATGTTTCTGTCAGTTTTAACAGTTTCTGTAAATTAATAAATCCTGAGAAAGTTTCAGTACTTCAGTACCAAGTTTAGGAAATTGCATGATTTTGGACTCATATATAAAGGAGTGTCAAATATGTGCATAATACATATTAAGATCTAATAGTGTGGTCTGTAATATTGCTTTCAAAATGTTGGTGTTATTCATACTTTATTTACAAGTTGTCCTAACATATCTGCATTTTACTACAAGCATTCTTTAGGCTATTATAAGCACATTTAAAATAATGTTCCCATAATTAATAATCAAATCATACAATACAATGTTTCCTGTTTCCTAACATTGTCAAAAAACAAGAAAAAAAACAATAATACAAATCATCATAGAATTTGTAATGTTTTTAATAATTATCATATAAATACACAGAAAAAAGGTTCATTGCAAATTGTTGCAAACAATTTCTATAAGCTGAATTTAAACAAACAATTTAAGTTGAACATTACTAAATTTAATTTGTTTAAATGCAGCCCATATAAAGTGTTTACAACCAGAATGTAGTAAACTTAACTTAATAAAATTGAGTAAATCCAATGAATCACTTTTTCAGTGTAGTACTGGTTTTAATGGAAACTGAAATGGTCCTTTCTTAAATAGTAATTTATTTTCCTTCTAATTGGTGGCATGTTAAAAACCAATGAATCCCAAAGGAATCTGTCCCAAAACACAGTATAGAAACCATTAAACCATGCATGTTTGAGGTTAAAATCTAATGGCTTGAAATGGTTTTAATTAGATTTCCAAAGAAAAAACATTAGAATTTATGTGACGGTTTAAGAGAATTAAAAAAAGACATTCAGAGAACAGAAAACATAACCAAATGTTGAATTAAAGGTAATTCAAAGATTTTGAGTATATCCATTTTGCCCACTAACTAAGGTTGACATTGGTTATGATGATTTGGCACATGCTTAAATAGCCAACATTTGAAGTGTATCAAAATAAAGTGGAGAGAACTATTCAACAACACACATTCGCGTCATAAGACAACATTGCAAAACTTTTTTTGATGTTGACTACTGTATATTCGCTTTATGTCGAAATAAACAGTACTCACCCTGATGCTTCATCTCCTCCAACACTCATTGAAACTGCTGATATCCAGAGAGCAGAAATCTAACCATTGGTCATCGATCAGTTCGATAAATATAAATTCATATATAAACTTCGCATGAAATCATTTGAAAGAATGGGTTTAAATAGACTGAAAAAATAAATAAGTAGCGGTCTCCTATGACTCGTTCGCAGTGTTGTGACACGACATACTCCTCCTTTCTGTCGGATGGGAGAGGTTTGCCGATGACAGATCACCCGGGGCGGCAGTGAGTGAGTGCACTCCTGTCCCACTGAAACCCACAGCAGCTCACATGGAAAATCACGGCTCAATAACCAGCTCTCTTTTCAAGTTATACTGCATGCATGAAAATGCCAATACAAATGCTTACGATAGCTATTGTCAGTTTCACAGGATATATGTTGCTGCTATTATTTAAAGGCAGGGCTGCCAACTTTTGGCTTTAGTTTGGAGTGTGGATTTAAGCCCCGCCCATATACACAAGCCACGCCCCCCCGACGAAGCCCCCCCCCCCCCCCCCGTTTATTTAAAAATACCTAAAGTGATGATAAATATACTATTTTAATAAATACATTTTAAAATATTTAGAGTATTATTACTATTATACAATTATTTTGTTATAAATAAATAAATAAATAAAAATCTATTCTAAATGTAACTGGAAAACAATGTAAAGAGACAACTGAAGTGATATGCAAAGATCATTTAAGAAATCTTTTGGGTAAATATATTAATTTTAGGACAGCATGGTAGCTCGAAGGCATTGTCGCCTCACAGCAAGAAGGTCACTGGTTTGAGTGACACATGTGCTATGGGGAATTGGTGAACTAAATTGGTTGTAGTGCATCAGTGTGTTTTCCAGTACTGGGTTGCGACTGGAAGGGCATCCACTGCGTAAAACGTATTCCAGAACAGTTGGTAGTTCATTCCGCTGTGCAGGCTGTTACCCCTGCCATAAAATGCAGCCCCTCTGAAATGTGCATCTATTAACTTAAATTGATCATTTTTTTTATAATATTATTATAAATATATACAATTATGGTCTTTGGTTTTCATGTAGAATGAGAATCCCAATGAAACTCTATGAAAGGCAGGCCTGGATTAAGAATTCAGAGGCCCCTGGCACAAACCCCTTACCTGCCGCACCCCTATAGTTGAATTAAAAAACAAGATTAATAAAATATTTTTAAATTAAATTAATCTATATTGCATCACTCGCATGTTTTAAATAAAGGATATACAGTACATATATTTCTAGTTAACAAAAATGTAACTTATTTTTAAAGCATTAAGAACACTGAAATAAAAATACTAATAAAACTAGTGAAAATGAATGGACTTTAATATACTTGTTCAAGTTCACAGAAGCAGTACTAAAATTGATATTTAAGGATATTTTTAATTTACAACTTCTACAAACTTATAATGCATATGATTTGCATATGTCACCTCTCCAATCCAGTTCTATGAATCTGAGTCTTCCATAATACATACTTATTATTAATGATTCCTACTTGTCTTCCTCGTGATGAAGAGTACGCAAAATCTGATATGTAGTGGGGAAAAAAAGAAGAAAGTGTTCATCAGACGCTGGATTCAAACCGGGTTCATAATTGATCTCATCAAAACATTATGTCCAGCACCTTATGAGCTACGCCACTCACACTGCTATCTGTTGCTCTCTTTAGTTATGTTGTCTCTGTCAACCAAACAGTGATGGGCGGGAATCAGTTTGTTTTTGATTACATTGCTTTTACCAGCGCTGAATCGGTTGCACATAGAGAGAATAACATCTTTATAAAACGATAAAAGTCTTTAACACCGTCTTTATTATAGCAGAAAAAATATATTCATGGGATGATTTTTCTGCGTAAGAAAATGGATGTGTGGCGTGAGAATACTGTCAATTGCATGACTCTCACACCGAATGCGTGAGAGTTGGCAGCCTTGGTGTGTATATGTATGGATTGTACCATGTGTGTATATGTATAGTGTATCATGTATGGAGTGTATCCTGCGTGTATATGTATAGAGTGTATCATGTGTGTAAATATATGGAGTGTATCATGTCCTTTCGCCCGTAGGGGTCCATCAACTCCCAGTAACTTAGTGTACATGTATGGAGTGTGTATAGTATGCATAGTGTACATGTATAGAGTATATCATGTGTGCATATGTATAGAGTGTGTATATGTCTGGAGTGTATATTGTGTGTGTATATGTATGAAGTGTATCATATGTGCGTATATATGGAGTGTATTATGTGTGTATATTTGTATGGAGGGTATTGTGTGTATGTATGAAGTGTATCATGTCCTTTCGCTTGAAGGGGTTCATCAATTCCCAATAGCTCAGTGGTTAGGTAACCTTTCATGCCAGAGACCCGGGTTCTATCCTGACGTGTGTAAATGTATAAAGTTCATATGTATGGAGTGTATATATATACACTCCATACATATACACACCATACATATATATATATATATACACCATACATATATACATATACACTCCATACATATATATATATATATATATATATATATATATATATATATATA
>CAIGQZ010032975.1:531737-553316 GCA_903798205.1 Danio tinwini
GATATACACTCCATACATATACACACACGATACCCTCCATACAAATACACACATGCACACTCCAGATATATACACACATGAAGTACTCTATACATATACACACTCCATACAGGTGCACACATACTACACTCTATACGTATGCACACAAGATACACTCCATACATATAGACATGATACACTCCATACATATACACACATGATACACTCCATACATGATACACTCCATACATGTGCACACACATGATACACTCTATAGATATACACTTTAAACATATACACTCTAGATGTACTCTATACATATACACTCTATACATTTACACATTTCAGGGTCTGGGATAGAACCCAGGTCTCTGGCATGAAAGGTGAGTTAACCACTGAGCTATTGGGAGTTGATAGACCCCTAAGAGTGAAAGGACATGATACATTTCATACATATACACACACAATACTCTCCATACAAATATACGCACATAATACACTCCATACATATGCAAACATAATACACTCTATACATATGCACACTCCATACATATGCACACATGATACACTCCATACATATACACACATGATACACTCCATACATATGCACACATATGATACACTCTATAGATATACACTCCATACATATACACACTATACATATACACTCCAGACATATACACACTCTTTACATATGCATTCACACATGATATACTCCAAGCATATACAGTACACACATGATGCATATCTATAGAGTGTTTCCTGTGTGCATACGTATAGAGTGTATCATGTGTGCACCTGTATGGAGTGTGTATATGTTTAAAGTATATTGTGTGTGCGTATGTATAGAGTGTGTATATGTCTGGAGTGTATGTGTGCATATGTATGGAGTGTATTATGTGTGTATATTTGTATGGAGTGTGTCATGTGTGTATGTATGGAGTGTATATCTATAGAGTGTATCATGTGTGTGTATATGTATGGAGTGAGAGTTGGCAGCCCTGTTTAAAGGTAGCCTATATCAGAACTTTCAATGAATGCCTTATTTTCCCAAGATGCAGTAAAGTTATGAATGTTAGTACGTCCCCTTGCGTACTTTTATCAGCGATTGTAAATATATTTTACAAAAAACACATAAATATTATTGATGAGTCAAAGCGAGATATGAGGATCACGTGTTCAGATTTGTCACTGTATTTCCGATCAATTCCCCATCTAAACTCGCATTTAATAATGATTATTGTAAAAAAAAAACAGACCCAGATACTGTCTGTAAAATGTAAATGCCTCGTTTAAAATAACAACTCGTAGTTTGCAGTTGACAAAAAGTCTAGGAAGTCTTAAAAAAGAAAACATTTAAGAGAAACTGGCGGACTGACCTCCAGGAGGCGCTGCACTGCAAAATATCTGGAAAAGCGGTCCACATGCCGTTTGGTGTATTTCCGTATATGAACTTTTGAGTAAGGAGCTGGATTTTGCTGTTATAATGCCTCTGAAGAGAGTTGTGATTGTGCCTGGTAACGGCGCAGGGGACATTGAGCATAGCAACTGGTACGGATGGGCCAACAAACGAATAAATGAGGTACGACCAGTTCAACGAGAGAATGAAATTACACAAACACGTCATCTATTATATTGAGGTAAAGTTGGTTTTATATTCGCAAATTAATTCAGTGACAGCTCCATGCATTGTTTACCATGGTACTTTGTAAGTATGACTTCAAAACAACATTAGCACTATTTAATTGACTGTGAACAATGCTGTAGTTTGATGGTTGTTGGCTGCTAATATGATTTTACTATTTAGAATTCCAAATTAATACTTTTATGAGATTATATTATTAATGAGAAAGACCAACCAACGAATATAAAACCAACTTTACCTCAATATCTATTATGATATCTATAGAGACAGGATCAGTTTCACCTGACCTGACCCTGTACATCTAAAGTGGTAAAGCCTAATATCTGAAATGATCAGAAATCGATCAGTTTATTGAAACTTGACAAAATGTAAAATAACAAAAGTGATGCCTGTTTTTTTTTTATTGATAGACTAATTGATAGATTGAACATAAAAAGTCAAACTCAGGAAGAATAAACACCTGTTTCAGGCCCAACTCACACTTATGCAATTATTCGTATTTATGTATGGCCATAAACTGATAGAGGTAAAGTTGGTTTTATATTCGGATATTCAGACATTCTCCTTAATAACATAATTTCAGAAAAGCATTCTTTGCTAATTCTAAATAGGGAAATCATATAAGCAGCCAATGACTATCAAAGTACAACATTGTTCACAGTCAATTATATATATTGTTTTGAAGTCATACTTGCATGCTAATTTCTATTGAATATTCTAAGTAACATGGTCAACAATATAGAGACTTCTAACTTTACCTCTATCATAAACAGATATACAGATATAGAGATTTACAAATATCTTATAAAGTGATCATATCCTTTAAATGAAGAACATATAAATTCAAGTAGTTACTTTGTGTCTCCCATATCCTTAGTTTTATCATTAAAGCTGGCAGTTCAAAACATGTATAAATGTGAAATTAATAAATGTTCCTCGAAAGATTAACGACGACTTGTGGGCTCGGACACATTTTTCCACCACCAAGCAAACAGTGACTGTAAAGACATTGGAAACAAACATTCCTTATCATAAATCTCATGATCACATATAGAAGAAAAACTTACTTTGAACATGATTTGTCTAATTGATAAAAAAAAAGATTAGTTCATTGTGTTTAGTAAGTGTTCATCTAGATATATCACTGCATATTACAACAATATCAAAGGCATTTTTATGTTTACCTCATAAAATTACCAAAAGCAGGTATACTAACAAGCAAATAATTTGAAATCTTTTTTTTAACAGATTCCAGATCTGTCTTGTGCACTGAAGAACATGCCAGATCCTGGTAGTACAAAACAAATTGACATGACTAAATTAGATGAGATGTAAATCATATATTTCTGCCATAACATAATATATTTAACCTGACAGTGACTGCCAGAGAGAGCATCTGGCTGCCGTTCATGGAGAAGGATCTGAAATGTGATGAAGAAACGCTCATCATCGGACACAGTTCAGGAGCCGCTGCAGCCATGAGGTACTGAAGGATTGAAAAACTGCTATCATGCTTAAAACCAACTCACGAACAGAGTTTTTTTTTATGTGATAACTAAAGTCGTTTTAATGTGATTTAAAAACCTTTTAATGAAAGAATATTTTCACAAGATGCAGTAACGATATACAGTTCTTTGCATGCCCCCTTGCGTACTGTACTTTTATCACAGCTAACATGAACATTATTGATGAGACAAAGCGAGATGTGACGATTAGGGCTGCAGAATATATCATTTCAGCATTGATATCGCAGTGTGTGAATACACAATAGTCTCATCGCAGGACGTGCAATGTGGAGTCAAGACTATAGTTGACCAGGTACAACAGTTCAGAACACATTTGGAGTCATTTAAGTTTAACCATAATAAAGACAACGTTTGTCAATTGCTTGTGTTTTTAAGGCCTGTGTAAACATTTTAAGTGAGTTTAAAGCATTTGGGCTCAAGGAAATATTACATTTGTAGCTTTAACAATGATTCATCATCTTTAATTATTCAAACAATGAGGAATATACAGCTTTTTGCATTTACATTTGATTCTTTTATTTCTGTACCTGTTAGCCTACTTAAGTTGAATATTTGCTCTACTTTATTTACTCTCTGCTTGTAATTTGTTTATATTATTTTATGCACACCCTACAAAATCATTTCTATCAATCTAAAATTATTAATTGATTAATGCCGAGTTCAGACTGCATGATTTTTAAAGTAGTCGTGTCACAGATTTTTCACACTGCATGAATATCTGGGATAGCGTTTTGTCGCTGCTTTGTTTACACTGCAAGATGGATCGACGACAGGGGGTTTCACACTGTATGACTTTAAAATAGGAAGAATCGCCGACAAATTTGTCCTAACTACGTCTCACAACCAAAAACACGTAGTATATATTTTGATATTAACTACATAACGAGAAAGAAGCCTTTAATGGTGTAGAAAATGTACATATTTGCTCACCTGGGTTTGAAGGGAATTAGTCATTTCTGCTCAACTTTTTTTTTTTCGACCTGGTTGTGGTTTTGCTCAGATGTGGTTTTGCTCCAGATATTTAGCACGCCAAATATCTCACGGGCATCGGCGATTCACATCTTGTGAAAAGTTGCAATATAAATATAAGTTTTTTCCAATATTGTGCAGCCCTAATGAAGATCATGTGTCCAGGTTTGTCACTGTATTTCTGATAATTTCCCCATCCGAACACGCATTTAATGAAGATTAAAGTAATGATAATTTAGGACTGGGCGATACTGCAAGAACAATTATCACGATATTCATATTTCATATCATTCAGTATTAAAAATTATTAAATATTTTTTAACAATCCATTTAGGAATGTTAGGATTTTTTGTGTTATTTAACCAGTTTATTTTAATTTACCAACATTACTAAGGCAAATAGTTTTAATAGCCAAAAACTATTTCAACAAAATATCTCATCTCTTTATAATTAAAATAACAAAAGTGTTAAAGAGACTCTTAAAGGTGCTGTATGTAAGTTTTTGACTTTTCTAAAGCCTAAAAATACCATAATATGTTTGCAAATATTTAAGAAACATGCTAAGTGAACATACCTGTTATCTGAAAAACAATGCTGAAGTCAGATATTCTGCTTTGAAAATGTCCTTTCCGTGCTGGAACACGGTCTATGTTTATGTTCTTTTAACCCGCCCAATGCCAGTTTAGCCAATTATATTTCAGCAGTCTAGGTTGCCTTGGTGGAAAACTGCGTATTTCATTCATTCATTCATTCAGAAAGGCTCTGAAAGCATGCGTCTGTGACCGAAATGCGACCTCCGGTGGACAGTAGACCCCAAAATGGGACAGATTCAGTTCCAAATGAGGTTATTAATTAGCAAATAATATAAATATAACTAATGTAAACATAAGGGGGGCAGGTTACATTGTAACCGCATGTCCTAACAACACGCTTCATGACAAGATACGCAGTGTTGAGCAGTTTGGCTGTTTGCACCAGAAGAAACACTACAGAAATGTATATACAGCCATTCAGAAGCACAGAATATGCACTCACTCACGAAATGGTAAGGTTTATAATCTATTTAATACACATTAGCCCTCTTTGACATTATTAAACGTAGACGCTGAATCACGTGTTTAGTTCTAAAGTTCAATTTCAAACTGTTTATTTTATTTTCAAGATCTGAGGTGAACGATCTGCTGCTGCTTTCAGTTTATAGCAATAAATGTCCTGTAAAATGGCATTCAAACTCACATTGTTAGCGTTTAGCACTAAATAAAGCACATGAGGTTTACCTGAGGTGATCACTGTCATAGTTTTCTGTTGTTTAGCTGTGAGAAATAGAAGCTGTTTCTAATATATCAATTCGAGGTGATGGTTTTGACAACCTTCTTTTAATATGGAAAATATTACTTCTATCAGGTGCCGTTGCTTTTATTTAGAACACAGTTTAAATCACTTGCTCCTGTCCTTAACCTGGCAACCCGTGCTTCAGTTTGTTTTGATCCAGGAGTGCAATACCTAGTTCAACCACTGGGTGTCATACTTGCATTTAGCACCTTTTAACTTGATAAAAGTTACAAATTGTGTGCAATGGTAAAGTGCAAATGCTGAACAAAGCAAACTTTAAGGTGTGAAGTATAATAGTGATACTGTAAACCTCAAACTCTGTAAACAACACAAATGATCATAATCAAATCTGAGCTTTCAAATAAAAGAACCAAACATCATTAATCAACTACATATTGCAATATTACAAATTGTCATTTACCTATGGTAAAAAAAAATCAGATGGGGTGCTAGTGGCTGGGATGCACAAGAAAAGAAACCAAAAAGACACTCTGGCAACATCCTAGTGGCATTCGGAAAAGTTTAGATGTTTTCAACTGTGTGTACCTGGAAAATGCTCCCATGTGTGCGTTGTGCACGTCGCATGGAAATAACAAACAAAGCACACCCTAAGCTTATTGGCATTGCTTTCAAGGTACGCACTCAGCAGCCACATTTCAATAAAACTATAGCGCTTCATACCAAATTTCTTTTTTCTTTTTTATCGTTATTGACAATGGTGTTCAGTCAGTAAATACCGATTTTCGCCCAGCCCTACGATAATTCTAAAAAAACTGATCTAGTTACTGTTTTTTTATTTACTTAAAAGCATCCTTTAAAATAACTTTACGCTATCTTGTATTTTGCAGTTGACATTTAGAGAATTGCTGTATGTTTCCTGCCATTAATTGATTGCTTGCTATTTGTGGGCTTCAGGTATGCAGAAACACACAAAGTTTTTGCCATTATTCTGGTGGGTGCCTACACATCACATCTGGGAGATGAGAATGAACGTGAGAGCGGTGAGTTCATCATTAGCTAGCTAGGTTTTATCTATGTATTTTTAAGTACATATTGGGATAACATCATAAATGTTGGATGGTAAATTACCACGGGTCATGGCATTTCTGGAATATTATGACATTTAAAAAGGTTTATTCTAGACATTGAAAGTCAGGTAAGTGTTATATTTTGTAAAAAAAAATGTTTTATTGTGTTTCACATCTATTGATAGTTTTCAAGCATGGGTGGGGAAAAACAAAACCAGTAAACCAACAAATATTAATTAAGCAAACCCAACTGACACCATATATGAAAGCCACCACTACAACGCCATCACCAATGACTAAATCACTGAGCAATACCTTAAAAATGGATGTAAACATTGCCGAATTGTAGCTCTGAGAGGGACAAGAGAGTTTTAAATAACTGAAAAACAGCTGCGGGTGCAGAATATGGATCACAACCAGTGTTGGGGGTTAACGCATTAACGCATTTTTAAGTAACGAATAAAGTAACACATTAAAAAATTAAGTAATAGTTGCATGTAAAAAATGTAATGCAAGTAACTTATTTTGTTTAATTAATTAGCTTTAAAGAAATAAGTTGCTGAGTTAAAATTACGGTAGTCACGTTGAATCCCGCACTCAATGAGAAAATTTGTTCATTATTTTGAACGTATTGAAAAAAAAAGAAAATGGGGATTGTCTCAATGGACAGTGATTTTACTTCACTAATAAGATAAAAAGTACAAAAGTAGCAAACTCATTGCTCTACACTGTAGGTGAAGGTGTAGTTTATGGAGTGTTGATAAATGCAGAGCTCTATTAAAAAAAAAAAAAAAACTGCAAGCTCTGAAAAAGATCAAGCCTCAGCAAAGGTAAGAAAAAGTAATGCAAAAGTAACGTAATGCATTACTAACCATCTTGTTACTTTGAGTATATAGTAACACATTACTTTCAAAAGTAATTTTCCCCAACACTAATCACAAGTGCTCAAAGTCTACAGTTTGTGATCAGATCTCTTTTCGTATCTTGTTTCATTCTGTTGAAATGTGATCCAAATAGCTTAAAAGAGATGAAAATATGACCGGTTTGTGCTGTGATTCTTTTGAGATCCCAGTGTAGCTGCCATTACGGCCCTTTTTTTTTGCACAGGTCACATGACTGAAAAGTATCAGTTGTTATGCTTTGGCTATTTCCCATTTTATTCCTTTCATGCTCACCAACTGGCAGTCACTGAAGTCAGTTGCAGTCACTGGATTGTAGCTATTAACTACGGCTAACATTTCAAGATAATATACACCTTTACAAGGGTAGCACGGAGGCGCAGTGGGTAGCGCTCTCGCCTCACAGCAAGAAAGTCGCTGGTTCAAGCCTCGGCTGGGTCAGTTGGCATTTCTGTGTGAAGTTTGCATGTTCTGCCAGTGTTTGCATGGGTTTCCTCCGGGTGTTCCGGTTTCCCCCACAGTCCAAAGACATGCGGTACATGGGAATTGGGTACGCTAAAATTTAGGGGGGTGAACCTACACTGGTCTCACGGTTCGGTTCGATTACGATTATTATGCCATCGACGATGCATTATGCCATTATGTGCATTGACGATGCTTTCCATACATAATAAGATTTTTTTCTTTACAAAATATTTTTTTTTTATTAAAGTCTATAAATATGTTTATATTTATATATTATTTGTAATACAATTTTGTCCTTTAATACAAGCAATAATAAATATGAACTGTACCTTTAATTTTACCTGTTCAAAAAAAAAAAAAACACTCTTTGTGAATGATTTAGACAAAACTCCAATACATGCACAGAAGACAGCACGAGCATTCATAACAAATAAACATGTAAATATTATCCCGCTTGCTTTCTTACACCCCTATGACTGGTCATTGTCTTCACCCGCTCAACAGAAAGGGCTACGATTAACTTTAGAAATGAAAGCGCTGTTCACCCATGAGTGACGCGGGAAAAACAGCCGCGGGTCAGTCTAAATGCTCATAATACGCGGTTATCAGGTAATCTGTAATAGGATAAATACAATACAATAAACTCGCACCACAGGCACGTTTATGTCTGGATCCACAAGTATTGCTTTAAGCCGAGAGGAGAGGAAACTTTACCTTACGAACATGCCAACGGGTCAAATGCTCAACGTGTGTGTGTGTGTGTGAGTGAGAGAGAGAGAGGCAGAGATGGAGTTTTACAGCATTTCTCCCTAGTAGTGAAATAGCGGCTCGTGCTTTACCATTCCTCTCAGTGTCCGTGAAAGATTTGCTTTTTAAGTAGTAGGAGTGTTTTATTTACTCACCCTCGCCTCTTTCGCCATAGTATTCTACCGCAACATCGCGCATAGGGGATAAATGACGTCAGTGTGTAATAACCGGTTATGAACCGATATCGAATTGTCCCCATCTGCATCGCGGTGCACCGAAGAAACTATTAATTTTGACACCCGTACAAAAATTGTCTGTTGTATATGAGTGTGTATGGGTGTTTCCCAGTGATGGAAGTGCATCCGCTACGTAAAACACATGCTAAATAAATTGATGGTTCATTCGTCTGTGGCGACCCCAGAATAATAAAGGGACTAAGCCGAAAAGAAAATGAATGAATGAATGCACCTTTACAGAGGTTTGGCTTCAAAATGACCACTTCAAAGATTCAGTGTTAAAAAGTAGTTTGTAAAACTGCTATCAAATATAGGAGTGGGAACATGCAAACAGTGAGTACTTCAGATTTATTTAGAAATTTGAGGTAAACTATCATTTGTTGTTTATGTATGCTATATAAAGGTGCTGTATGTAAGTTTTAGATTTTTCTAAAGCAGGGGTCACTAAACTTGTTCCTGGAGGGCCGGTGTCCTGCAGATTATAGCTCCAACCCTAACCAAACCAAAAACCCTAACCAAACCCTAACCAAAAACCAATACTGAAGTCAGATATTCTGCTTTGAACTTTCTGCTTTGTGCTTTCCGTGCTGGAATGTCTGTCTGAGTTTTGGTCCCTTTAACCTGCCCAATGTCAGTTTAGCCAATTATATTTCAGCACCCCGGGTTGCCTTGGTGGGAAACCCTCAGAGTATGTGTCCACGACTGAAATTTCAAACATCTGAGGTGAACTATCTGCTGCTGCTTTCAGTAAATAAATGCCAATAAATGTCTTGTAAAATGGCATATAAACCCTCATTATTAGCACATAACACTGAATAAGCACATAAGGTGTACCTGAACATTGTCAGTTTATCCTGTTGTTCACCTGTAAGAAATAGCAGCCATTTCTAAAATATAAATTTCAGGTGTTGGTTTGGACAAAAACTATTTTTAACATGGAAAATATTCATTCTATTATGTGCTGTTGCTTTTATTTAGAACATGACTTTAGCCTTTAGACTCCATAGTTGGGCACGCTCCTGTTGATGTCGTCAATCTGGCAACCTGCGCTTGCATGTGTTTTGATCCAGGAATACAATACCTAGTTCAACCACTGGGTGTCAAGCTTACATACTGCACCTTTAAGTCATGGAATATGACATTCAAGCTAAAATCATTTTAATATGCAAAGCACAACAGCAGCTTATTTTTATGTTTATCATAGGTTATGCAAATTCATATTTCAGTCAGTGAAAAGTCAGGGAATTTGATATTTGGTTTAGAGTAGGAACACTGGCCTCAGTTAAGACAAATAAATTAGTTGGAAATGAGAATATTCATTGATTCACACACAAAAAAAGATCAAATAATTTGAATAAAGAACTGTCTAACAAGACAAATATCTGAAGATGTGGTAGTGCTAGCTATTGTGTATAATCTAGACCAGGGTTTCCCAACCCTGTTCCTGGAGGCACACCAACATTACATATTGTGGATGTCTCCTTTATCTGACCCATTAACTTCAGGTTTTGGAGTGTCTTATATTCTGATGAGTTTATTCAAGTGTGTTTGATTAGAGAAAGGTATACTGTTGGTCTGCCTTCAGGAACAAGGTTGGGAAACACTGATATGCAGTGTATCCGGAAAGTATTCATAGCGCTTGACTTTTTCCACATTTTTTTTACATGTTACAGCCTTATTCCAAAATGGATTAAATTAATTTATTTCCTCAAAATTCTACACACAATACCCCATAATGACAATGTGAAAAAAGATTTTTTGAAATTGTTGCAGATTTATTAAAAATACAAAAAACACATGTACATAAGTATTCACAGCCTTTGCCGTGAAGCTCTAACTTGAGCTCAGGTACATTCGGTTTTTACTGATCATTCCTGAGATGTTTCAACAGCTTAAATGGAGTTCACCTGTGGTATATTCAGTTCATTGTACATGATTTGAAAAGGCATACACCTGTTTATATAAGGTCCCAGGGTTGACAGTGCATGTCAAAGCACAAACCAAGCATGAAGACAAAGGAATTGTCTGTAGACCTTAGGATTGACAGGATGTCTCAAGGCACAAGGCTAGGGAAGGTTAAAGAATGAGCACAGTGGCCTCTATCATCCATAAGTGGAAGATGTTTGGAACCACCAGGACTCTTCCTAGAGCTGACCAGCCATCTAAGCTGAGTGATCGGGGGAGAAAGGCCTTAGTCAGGGAGGTGATCGATAACACGATGGTCAATCTGTCTGAGCTCCAGCGTTCTTCTGTGGAGAGAGAAGAACCTTACAGATGGACAACCATCTGTGCAGCAATTCACCAATCAGTCCTGTATGGTAGAGTGGCCAGACAGAAGCCACTCCCCGCCTGGAATTTGCCAAAAGGGATCTGAAGGACTCTCGGACCATTAGAAACTAAATTCTCTGGTCTCATGAGATTAAAATTGAACTCTTTGGAGTGAATGCCAGGCGTTACGTTTGGAGAAAACCAGGCACCGCTCATTACCAGGCTAATACCAACCATACCATATTTTTTTAGTAGCAGGAACTGGAAAACTAGTCAGGATAGAGGGAAAGATGAATGTAGCAATGTACAGAGACATCCTGAATGAAAACCTGCTTTAGAGTGCTCTTGACCTCAGACTAGGGTGATATTTCATCTTTCAGCAGGACAATGACCCAAGGCACACTGCCAAAATATCAACGGAGTGGCTTCACAACAACTCTGTAAATGTCCTTGAGTGGCCCAGCCAGAGTCCAGACCTAAATCCTATTGAACATCTCTGGAGAGATCTGAAAATGGCTGTACACCGTCGCTTCCCATCCAACCTGATAGAGCTTGAGAGGTACTGCAAAGAGGAATGGGCAAAAATTCTCAAAGACAGGTGTGCCAAGCTTGTGGCATTATTTTCAAAAAGACTTAAGGGTGTAATTGCTGTCAAAGGTGTATCAACAAAGTATTGAGCAATACTTGTGAATTCTTATGTACATGTGATTTTTCTGTTGTTGTTTTTTTTTATATAAATTTGCAACAATTTAAAAAAATATTTTTTCACATTGTCATTATGGGGTATTGTATTTAGAATTTTGAGGAAATAAATTTATCTATTTTGGAATAAGGCTGTAACATAAAAAATGTGGAAAAAGTGAAGCGCTATGAATACTTTCCGGATGCACTGTAGAGCTCGCAATTGATTTATTTTGAAAGGAAAAGCACAACAGTGGATTCCCCACTTGCAGAAACGATCAATAATTTTTATTATTGATAATTTCCATCGGTTTCACAGAAAAGCTGCCTTTATTGTTAATGTGCTATTACAATGTGTTCATACAATTTACACGTATAGCTGTGCATGGAAACATTCATGCTAACATCACTGTTCTCTAATGTGCCTTCTGTTATTATGCACAGGATATTTCAGCCGACCATGGGAATGGGAAAAGATAAGAGCAAATGTGAAATACATCCTTCAGTTCGGTTCTACAGACGACCCGTTTTTGCCCTGGGACGAGCAACAAGAAGTTGCTGTTGGACTAAAGACAGATTTACATAAATACTCGGACCGCGGACATTTCCAGAACACAGCCTTTCCAGAGCTCATCGCTGCAGTAAAAAAGCTCAAAACCAATGGCTAAACATCAATCCTTTGTTTAAAAGGTCTGTTTTGGGGGTCAGATGAATCTTTTGTTACAAGAAGTGAAGGCAACTTATAATTGTTTAATACAAATCTTTAATTTTCAGCACAAGTAAATCTTCAAATACTCAAGTTCTCTTTACAGTAGTGTGTAGAAATCAAAATATCAGAACTAAAATGGCCATGATGGGACAAAATACACAATGCAATGGCACTTTCAGCAGTCTTATAACAGCAACAGCTTAAATCAATGAGCACATCCGAGCAAACATTATCCTCAGTTCAAGTTAAAGTTCAAACATGAGTTTGATGGTCACACTTTACAATAAGGTTTTGTTAGTTTAATGTATTTACTAACATGAACAATGTTTGTACAGCATTTGTTAATAATAGTTTAAAATTTACTAATGCACTTGTAACATAAATGCATGCTTGGCAGCATTAGTTAATGGACCATGAGTTAACATTAACAATGAAAAACTGTATGAACATGAACAAATACTGTAATAAAAGTGTTGTGCATTGTTTGTTCTTGTTAGTAACGCATTAGCATTAACTAATACAACCTTACTGTAAAGTCTTACCAGGTATCTGTATACATAACATTCTTTAGACATGAAAGGTTACCATGTAAATTGTGGTTATAGCACCATTTGTTGAAGGTCAATAAAAAGGTTTCTTTGAAATACACACATTCTCTAATTCAGCTTTCTCTCTGATTTATCATTTTAATAGTGGACTGAAATAGAGCATTTCTTTTTACTCAATCCAGTAATACTGATTTTATGTAAACGACTATATTCTGAAGTCCAATTCAAAAATTAAAAACTATAATTTATTCATCTATATGTTGTTCCAGCATGTGCTAAATATAATGACATTTAAAATATAACACCTTTTTATTGTGTCACTTACATTTGTATGGAAAATAGCATTTTGCAATGCTTTTTTCAGGTTTTAGAACCACATATGGCTGAGTAAATAACAATTTTCTTTTTTAGATGAACTAATAAATACCATCAGCAACAAATGTCAGCGTGTTCTCATAAAACCGCTGTCATAAAAAAAACTTATATTGCTTATTCAATAAACCTGAGAAAGTAAAGTGCACTCAGCAAAACCAAACCATCATGTAAACCAGTCTACGCTGCAAAAAATGAGCTTTTAATCTTGTTTCTAGTCAAAACATCTTAAATCAAGAAACATTTTCTAGATACTGAAAAATAAAATCTTGTTTTGAAAAGTAATACATTAAAATTACATGAGATTTTACTGAAAACAAGCACAATAGTAAAATAAACATTTCAACACAAGATGAATTTGCTTGTTTTAAGAGAAAACTCAATTTATTTTGACATTTCTGAAAACAAGACTACATTTTTCACTCATCTAGAAAATTCTTATTGATTTAAAAATTGTTGGATATTTGGGCTAGAAACAAGACAAAAACTCTTAAGAAAAGTATATATTTTTTCCAGTGTAAGCGTCTGATTTCTCCACTGCAGAGGTCCTACTCTTCTACAAGTGGTTTAGAAAAAAAAACTTCAGAAAAACAGTTTTCAAAAGGTTTGTAACACAAAAATGGCCTTTCAGCAACACGAACACAACCTGTAAATGTGATGCACCCAGAACACAAATCTAAACCAAGTCGAAGTGTGTGTTTGAGCAGCTGTGTGGGTGAGGTATACCTAAGATGAACTCTAGGAAATCTTCTTTTTCCGTCTTCCTTTGGAGTAACCTCTTCCAAACCAGCCCCCCTGAACCACTGGACCTTCGCCTTGTGGCGGTGCAGACTGTGAAACGTCCTCCAAAGCAGAAGATAGTGCTATCTCTTTACGAGTGTGACTCTTCTGCTCTTGCGGACTGAGGGGTTTAGCCAAGCTAAAGATGGGGTCCTGCAATCTGGAATTCAGAAAAATTACAGTTAACGTTTTAAAACATCCCAAGGAATCTATTATTAAAATATTAATTAAAGGCCATTTCTCTAAACATAACCATCACTGGGGCTTAAAGGTGCAGTATGCAAGTTTGACACCCAGTGGTTGAACTAGGTATTGCACTCCTGGATTAAAAAACGCAAGCGCGGGTTGCCAGATTGAGGACAGGAGCGAATGATTTAAACTGTGTTCTAAATAAAAGCAACGACACGTGATAGAGGGAATATTTTTCATATTAAAAAGAGCTTTCGGTTCTAAACAACAGCTCAAATTGATATATAAGAAACAGCTTCTATTTTTCACAGCTAAACAACTATGACAGTGATCACCTCAGGTAAACCTTGTTTGCTTTATTCAGTGCTAAATGCTAACAATGTGAGTTTGAACGCCATTTTACAGGACATTTATTGCCATATACTAAAAGCAGCAGCAGCAGATAGTTCACCTCAGATAGTGAAAATAAAATAAAATTTAGAACTAAACACATATGAGTGATTTAGCATCTACATTTAATGATGTCAAAGAGGGTTAATATGTTTTAAATAAAGAGGGTTAGCATGTATAAAATAGATTATAAACCTTACCGTTTTGTGAGTGGGTGCATATTCTGTGCTTCTGAATGGCTGCATTTAAATTTCTATCATGTTTCGTCTGGTGCAAACAGCCAAACTGCTAATCACTGCTTATCTCGTCACAAAGCGTGTTGTTAAGACACGCGGTTACAATGTAACCTGCTCGCCTAATGTTTACGCTCGTAATATTTATATCATTTGCTAATTAATAACCTCATGTGGAACTGAATTGGTCTCATTTCGACGTCTGCTACTGTCCACCGGAGGTCGCATTTCCGGTCAAGGACGCATGCTTCAGAGCCTTTCTGAAAGAATGAATGAAATACGCTGTTTCCAACAAGGCAACCTGGGGTGCTGAATTATAATTGGCTAAACTAGCATTGTGCAGGTTAAACTGACCTAAACAAAGACAGCGTTCCAGCACAGAAAAAACATTTTCAAAGCAGAATATCTGACTTCAGCATTGTTTTTCAGTTAAACAAGCATGTTCACTTGGGATGTCTCTTAAATATCTGCACACATATCATGGTATGTTTATGCTTTAGAAGAGTCAAAAACGTACATACAGCACCTTTAAGCAGATCATATAAAAAAACCTACAAATTAATAGGAAACAGCCTACAAATTAATAGGAAAAAGCCACTACAGTTAAAATGCAAAACACAATGTCATATACAGCTGAAGTCAATAGCCCTACTGTGAAATTTTTTGTCAAAAATATGTGATGTTTAAAGGGTCACAAAACACGAAAACACATTATATGTCATATATATATATATATGTGTTGCTAAAAACACTATTAGGACATATATTTCACAAAAAAATTGAAAAATGGTTGCTTTTGCATTGTTTAGAGCAAATTTATTCTTTTGGTTTGAAAAGAAATTTTGAAGCAATGTCACGGCGATAAGATCATTGTGTAAATTCCAGCGTGGAGATTGGCTGTCTGTACCGGCCTGTACAAAGTGACGTCTTGAAATTTCAGCATTAATTCATGAGACAGACTTGGTTCGAACCTATCAGCGTTGTCCATTATGAACGAATCGATGCAACTTCATTAATATGCATGATATAGTTTTAAAGACAGTTTTTAATTGTTATAGTGTTTAGAGAGACACCACATTGTGTTGCCAACTGTAATTTAAACAAATAGTAGAAGAATTGTACAGAGACATGGGTCGTCAGTGTTGTGTTTATAAATGTGCCGCAACAAAGGTTTTGTTTCCATTTCCCAGCAATAAGAGCACAGCTAGTGTGTGGTCTGCTAACACACGACAAAAATATGTTTATAAGGAACATTTTTTACCCGAGAGCTTTTTAAATGTGAAAACAGTGAAATCTGGATTGCCGCTAGTCTTCTTTTAAAAAAAAGACGCAGTTCCAGTTAGTGTTGATTGTCCTCTCTTTACGGATTTGGGAAGTGTGTGATCAGTGTTCTTTGTTTATGTTTATTCAGATGACAAAGTTAGTATAGTCAGCACTACTCTTTCAGTTTTTGAAAACATATCTTAGTCAAAATTATTTATTTACTAAGTTTACAGTAATATCACTACAATATTATGGACTGAAAAGCTTCCACTTCCACACAGCTCTCAGATCTGCTGTAAATGTTGCTCTCCGAATAATTTTTATGCAAACCCTTCCCTTTCTTTCGCCACTTAACACTCCCACCTATACAAAGCTGGACTCGTATTGTGCGCGAGTGTTGCTGTCCATGTTTTTATAATTTTAATATATGATGATGTTGTGATATTCAAGATTTTTTAAGCTCTGGATAACTAAAAACAGCGGCCACTACTCTCTCCTCTATTTTTAACAGTTCTCCGTAGTCGTCTTGACAACACAAACACTGCTGTCACCTCAATGGAAACCCCACCTCTGCTTTTATTTGATAAAAGAAAACGCGACTGACGTAACACGCTTTTTCCGCTTAGAGTTCAGCAAAAACAGGAGGCGCGCAGGACACATAAGCAGCGCGTAAAACACTCGCTGTCGTTAGTAAACCATTCAAAAGATGCGCCTCTCAACGCATAAAGTGTATTTGGTGATCGGATCATTATGCGGCCAAACTTCAAAAACATACAAAATAATATTTTTTTATTATTTAACTGATACCATTAATCGGTTAAAAATGCACCCTTTCAGTTAACGTTTAATCGGTTATTTTGAGCATTGCTAGTTCTTTCTTTATGCTTATTTATATGGCAAAGTTAGTTCGTATCGTCAGCAGTACAATTTCAGTTTTTAATGACATACCTTAGTCAAAATTATTTAGTTACTAAGTTAACAGTAATATCACTACAATATTATGCACTGAAAAGCTTCCACACAGCCTTCAGATCCACTGTAAATTCTGCTCTCTGAATTATTTTTTTGCAAACCTTTCCCTTTCTTTCGCCACTCAACACTCCCACCTAAACAAAGTTGGACTCATTGTGAGCAAGTGTTGCTGTCCATGTTGTTATATGTAATATATAATAATATTGTGATATTCAAGATTTGTAAAGTCATACAGCTCTGGATAACTTAAAACGGCAACCACTAGTCTCTCCTCCATCTTTAAAAGTTCTCTGTAGTCGTCTTGACAACACAAACACTGCTGTAACCTCAATGGAAACCCCGCCTCTGCTTTCATTTAATTGAAGAATGAAAAAGACGCGAATGACGTGGCCCTTTAACAGAGCAAGAACAATATTTTTCTTCTGAAGAAAGTCTCATTTATTTTAGTTTGGGTTGAATTAAAAGCAGTTTTTAACATTTTTTTTAAACAATTTAAAGGTTAATATTATTTAAGGGTTTGGAAAGGGTTTGGGGAGAGTGATTAGAATCTAACAGACTTCTTCTCCTGACCATTTCTATTTGTTGTCAAAACTGAAAGCTGGAGGGGCGTGGTTAAGTGTGTTACCACGTCCAATACTTCAGACTGACCTAATCTGAGAATTTAACTGAAAACAAACAGGTTTTCAGATTTCAATTTTAGATTACTTGGGCAAACATTTTTGTTTCTTAATGACACACACAGATGAAATGTTCATCACAAAACTAGCAATGTGAGCTTACAAAATCATTATGGTAAGTACTTTAAAACCTCATTGCCACCATAGATATTTACATTAGATGTCATCTACGCTGTTTTTATCTATTGGAAGGAATGCGTCAATACAGCAGCCATTTTAGTACAGGGTAGTTTGAAACTTTTCTACATCGATGGATAAGGGATTGCACAGGCATTGCCGACAAAGAGTGTGTGTTTGTGTGCATAGAAGTGTATTATTTCCCTACCTGTTAAATTTGGTCTAATCCATGTCCAGAAACACATCCCTCTCCTGCTTTAACTTCTAATTCTAACAGAGAAAGGCGATTCGTTTGTGAATGAATCTCCGTTATGAACGACTCGTGTGAACCATCGATTTCCCTGCATCTCAATGTGCATATCCACCTTTCTGATCTAAATGGTACATAACATTTGTAATATTCACTAATTTAGGGTGGACAGTATGCACACTGAGGCACAGGCACTGTTATGTTATCAGGCACCCTTATAAGTTACTTTAAAAACTAGCTGTTACTTCACTTAGCCGACAATAATACAAGTTTCTGGTACCGCAGCGTCTTGTTGGCATATTTCATTTACACCGTTTGCTGATTTTATTCAACAAAACTAGCATAAGCTTAGAATTTAGTGCAAGTTGGTGCTACTTTGCCTTATGGTCAATGCAGTATGTGACTGTTATCATCAATAACGTGACTTGACACAAAAGTAGCACAAAAGTTTGTAACATACAAAAACATATATATATATATTATTTTTTTTCTATGAAATGTAATGCCTTTATGCTTTGTTTTCTTTGTTTGCTTGTTACCTGTACGCAGCGCAAAAGTCCAGCATCTTCAGATTAACTTTATACTTGACTAGTGCGGTTGAATGACATTTGTCCCAGGAGCACTTAGGGCCTGTTTTCTATATATAGTGTATATGTCTATAATTGCCACTTTAGGTTTCAACTGGTACATTGCTAACATTTTATCTTACAGTATATTTACTCAACATGGATTGTACATTCAAAACTAAAACGTTATTCATATAGACCTTTTTCTTAGAACGCAAAATTTTGTATATGCGCAAGGAGAATGCTAAGAACTTCCGGTCGGCAGCTGATGCGTGTAAACAGTCACATTCGACAGCTTTGAAACTATGATTTTAATCTATTTTATTTGCTTTTACCATCTTTAAACAAATACTGTTGTCGATCAGCACCACCTTCTGGACTGATTATTTAAAAAAAAACTGCTGAGAGTCATTTACCCTTACCGTCAGACTGCATCTTTGTGCGGTTAAAATGGAGCTTTACCATCGCTAAAGCGAACAGTCTTTTTTTAAATATATAGCCAACCTAAACAAGCTAAACAAATGTAATTCACCAAAATGTTTGACACATACACACACACACACACACACACGTCCCGTCCCACTGACACATTGATTGAAAGACTGGCACAAAGTGAAAATAAAGTGGCATTTGGAAATGACAGAAAAACGCATACAATGGTAAATACTGCACAACACACACTAACTAAATGAAACATAAACGGCCCCCGATTAGAATCAACATGCAGGTCAGCCAGCAGAGTATCAGTAACATACTTTCATTAGTCATTTTTGGAAATTGCATGACTTACATACCCGTTAAGTTTTATGCCAGTAATCTGGTTTGCTCTGCTGTATGTGTTTGTGTGTGTTTGAATTGAAGAGCCGCTGAGCTAACAGCTGACAGGTTGGAAACACACAGACACACACTGTATATCTGATGGCAGACACGTGAACTAGGAGAACGTTTTTCTCTCGCGCTTGAACCACATATGACAGATTATAACAGCTTCAACACACACCTTTCAAAGTTGTGTGTCACAAAAACACTCCGTAATCCACAAAAAAATGCTACTGAAACCCATTTTCGGAGCGCAAATTACCTGTTGTAAACGATGTAAAAGGAAGTTCTAAACATTCTCCATGCCCTCCTCGCCCTCCATGCAGCAGCCAAGAAAAAGGTCTATACTGAATAAAAATGTTAATCCAGCAGGTGGCACCTATAGACCAGTAGGAATAACAGTGTTTCCCTGGTTACTGTAGTAAACAAAGCAGGGTGATGTCAAATCTAGCAGGATTTTATCGATTTCATAAACTGCACAGCATCACGATATTCAGATTAAATTTAGGCAAACTTTAGCATTCTGATACAAAAACCTTAATACCTTTTAAAATTTCTCTAAATCGATTTATCAGCTTTTGATACGTTTTTAAGACCCTGCAGACACCCTGTATGTGCTGTCAGTCATCATAGCAAAACAAAGCAACAGAAATTAGTTAATAGAAATTAGTTTATTTAAACTATTATGTTTAAAGGTGCAGTAGGTGATCTGCCAAAATGCTAACGGGTTAGCATAATATCTTAGAAACACAGTCTCTCCCCGGCCGTCTAAAGTCACACCTCCTGAAACACGAACATACGCACCTTAAAGATGACAGCAGACAACCCACTAGTTCATGTCATTCACCAGTTAGAAATGCAGGCGTGCAGGAATTACACTTATTACTAAGCCATACTTGCATGCTATTTCAGAGTGAATATTCAGAGAAGCATGGTAAACAATATAGGGAGCGCGTCACAGGTTGTCATTGTTCAAAAATTAACCAATGTGAATATAAAACTTAATATTAATAAAACATTTTATTAATATGCAATAAATTTTTACTTATGTTTTGTTGTTAAAATAAGTATCAATCTACATTATCGATGCGGTAAAGGTCCCTTATGAAATTGAAAATAGTCACATCAATCTTTTACCAGAAGATTTAAGTGGCTGAACAACACTTCTGTGCATATAACCCATTCACTAAACAACACAATCTACATCAGCTTTGTGTGACTAAAATAGTTTAAAACATAACATTATCTGTTGAAAATAAATACTTCAGCCATGGTGTCATCCTTTCTCCAGTGTGCAAAAGTAAGTCTAATATTGATTCAGGATTTGAAAAATATTTTATTTAGCATTAAATTTTACCGTGACTGTGATTGTCTCGTGTGCACATGAACATGTGCATGGGCAAATGGCGGATCTGTGTGAAAAGAGATGTGCCGTTGTACAAATCAACATTTGTTGACAGAGAGTTTGGGCTACTTATCAGAATTATGGGAATTGTCGGCCCGGCAATATTTAATTGGATTAAATGTCTTATGCTTTACCCAGAATATAAAAATGCATATAAATAAATTTAGATCATTTACTTTAATCAGTACTATTGGAATGTGAAGAGGCTTTTAATCAGCACAACAAAAAATGTTTCTGAAAACAATCACCTACTGCACCTTTAAAATGTGTGAAATAAACCCTTCCCTATGTTAAACAGCACTAGGGATAATAATTTACATGCAACTCGCAAAGATAAATGCAAGTAAAGCATCTATTAATAACCTAAATACATCTTTTAATGACCTGAGAAGTAAGGGAAAAAATAATTCATTAAATAGTTATGGCTGACACATGGGTAGAAGCTAGTGGTTTGAAGAACAAGTGTCAAGTATATAGATAATTAATGAGTATTTTGGGGCAGCACTTTGAAAAT
>CAIGQZ010032975.1:553716-568504 GCA_903798205.1 Danio tinwini
ATATATATATATATTTCTTTGGTTGTTACCTACATCCGGGTAAAATTTCAAGTCAACAGCACCTTAAGAAATATGTTTTCCGAGAAAAATGGTGACATGTTCAATACTTATTTCCTGCACTGTTTACATATTATTGCTTATTAGCTAAGATAACACAATGAAGGAAAAAATCAAGTGCTGCTCTCTAAAACATATAACCCCTTTCATTTTCAAAAGTGACTATTGGCAACAATATTGTGGTCATGTCTCACATTACAAAAACAAAAGCTGACAAATGTTTAATTTTCTGCAATTCCAGAATGACTTTTTAATCAAGATTAGCCAGTTTAAATTATTCAGAAAACTCGCTTATCAGGTTAAAGGTTTAAAATTTACTGTTAATTTACTCACACTTAAATCATTGAGGTCACTTTTCTTTTCAGGACAACATTAAAGAAGACTTTTAGCTGAATCCATGGTCTTGGTGATTCATATAATGCAAGTCAATGGTCACTCATTTTTACATAAGAAATAAACACATACAAACAAGTCCAAATCAATTCATGTGGCTCCTAGTGATACACTGAGGTCATAATGAAGCAAAACAATCGCTCTGTGTCGGAAATTGAGCAAAATTTACTATATTACTCCCTTTAATCTAGTCTGGGCTAGTCGCTTGATGATGTATGTGTGAGCTGCATTGTAGAGAGTGAAGAGTGACGAGAGTAAAGATGCACGATTTTGCCAGAATGGTTTTTACCTGTAATTGTGCAAGATGCAGAAACTGCAGTAAATTACACTCACAGACACAACTCCATTCTGATAAATGAATTTGCGTTTGCCCAGGCTGTGGATTAAAGCTAATAACAATGTTAGGCCCTATCATACAACACAGCACAATGTGGGGCCATGCGTGACGCAAGTGTTTTTTGCTAGCTTTAGCCTGGCACAGATATCATTTGTAAGTTTTGCATTATAGGTGGTTTAAATAGAAAATGCATTTGCACCCATTTATGCGCCCATAAAAGTGCTGGTCTGGAAATGAGGTGTGTTGACCAACTAAAAGCTGCTCTAAAGTCAATGGTCGCAAGGTTTTTATTTGTTATTTAAAGAAAGTTCTAGTGTTATGTGCCTATACGGGTCCAAAATGTGTATACACATTGCTTAATACACACCCAGGGATATACAGCAGTACACAAATATCTTTAAATATGAAAGATTCAAGGATTCAAAAATATATTATTGTTTACATAAACATAAAAACAGCTTCCTCCTCCCACGCCTTCTTCATCTCAGGGGCTTTGGTAGAATCCAGCTCTGTTGTAGTCTGTTTATTCATAACAATTTACATTGTTTAATGTTATTATTAGTATTAATGTATTATTGTATTAATGTTATTATTAGTAGTAGCATTTATTATAATCATATTTATATTTGTTTTTATTATTTTTTGTTTAGATTTATCCACCTGTTGGATTTTAGAGATGTGTGCATCACCATATGGAGCTTAGAACTAGGACGTGTGTTTGAATATAACTCCATTTTTTGACCACACTTGTTATTTATTTATTGAACTGTATTTAGAAATAGTTTTGAAACAAATCTTTGCACTTAATTAAAATTAAATACGTAATGGATGTCTTGAAACAAAGTCTGTCGTTTAAATAGCGAATACGCTTATACAACTGGTTCAAGGGATTGGTTTAATGCATGTTATGCCCAAAAACACCCTTAACGCTTTAAGAGAATAAAGACAAACATTTTAGACCATACCAATGACTGTATAAAATATGGACGATGCGACAGAGCCATTTTCCATTAAACGCGGTGAAGGAAAAAACACCTCGTGACGGGCACAAACTGTAACCAAAGACTGCTGAAATTGAAGCCTGGGCATGTGCAGAAGGACTGCCTGATGGAGCCAGAGGAGGAGCTGCAGAATCCAACTGCCAACCAAACGCTTGTACATAAAATCAACCACGCCCCTTGAACTTCTCACTTGACCGCCGGTGTCTGCACTATAACAAATGCTCGCTAATGTACACTTTGCGTTTACATAGTAGCCTGCGTTTGCTGTTTTATCAACACAAATGGTTGTAATAACGTTAACAAAGGTGAGGTTTTATATAATGAAGATTTAATCGTGCCAGCTCCGGGCCGCAGCGCACATTCCTTGCGGGCCGATTCCGGCTCGGATGCGGCAGCGTCGGCTTGCTAACGGCCGTCGTACCTGCCCGATTGACTGAGTTGGTACAGCAGACAGAGTCGGGCTGAGGGGTAAGTCTCCTGCAGGCGAGAGTCTAGCCGGAACTGGCCCAAGTGTATTTTGCTATCTGGGTGTGTATCAGCAAACTGATAAAGCCCTCACCTTACTGAATAAACATCATTCCACCAGATCATGTATGTCAGAAACTATAGTTTACTGCTAAAAAAACTCATTTTATCATAGTAAAATAACACAGAAATAGAATAATAACACTTTAAGTTTCCTGCCGAAGCTCCGACGTCTGCTTTGAGAAATCAATCACAGATGTCAATCATGATGACACGCCCAGCATTAAATTACTGCTTAAAACATACTCTTTACAAAAATGAAGATCTGCACCTATATCAGCACAATAACCAGCGCCTTAACTGACCAGAACCATCTTTCGGAACATTTTATTGCAAGTGTAATTTATTAATTTTTTTTTGGTCTCATGTCTCCTTCACTAACAAGGAGGAGGCGGGCTTTATGACTTGTACTGCAGCCAGCCCCCAGGGGGCAATTTAACGGCCGAGACCTTCACTCAAAAGCAGGCGTGTGACACACTTGGACCATATGCCTGGCACATAGACCGTTTTTCCCGACCTTAAAAAAAAAAGCAAAAGTGGATTGGGACACACCCATAGTACTACTGTGTCATGCGCTTTAGACTTTGCACTTAGATCATTAAAATAAAGACCAATGACTTGCCTTAAACAAATCACCAAGGACCACAGATTCAGCCAAAAATCATCCCTAATGCTCTTCTGAAGAACTAAATTTACAATCAGTTTTTTGACAGCCTGAGGGAACAAGTAGGAAATTTTGGGCTAAACTATTCTTTTATTGATTCATTGCAACAGTTTTTTTTAACCCTTGAGCACTGTTCTAATTCACTAACCTTTAGTTATGTGCAGGATGAAAACATCCACTTAATTAAACTGCTGTAAAAATGCATCAGGTATTGCATAAATCTTTTAATAAACCTCAGTCCTGATCAAAACTATTAAATTGTTTAGAAAATTACAATATTTTAACTTTTTATTTGCCAATTTCATTTTGGTTTCACAGATTTGGTGAAAAAAATAACACACACACAAAATGACGGATTTTCAATATAAAAAGTAACTGTGGACTAGATTTTTTTTTACCTTTTATCGCAGTCTTGGACGATTATTTGCAACATTGGCTTTGATGCATTCATTTCTAGATTTTCATTTTTTCTCCCTAATTTACCGTTGGTGGCTGTTTTTGCCCCATTGACTTCGATTATAACTGCATTTGATGGTGCATAAATACACAGTTTTTGTTTTTATTTACTCCATGTAGTTCTGAGAGCGCTTTGATTTTCTCAGACACATCAAGATAGTGTGTAAAGGTTACTCTCACACACTTAAAAGACACACACTTTAGTTTGCTGTTATACTCCATATAAATTCCAGAAACTAAGCTTTTTTTGAACAGGCCTATCCAAAAGGTTAATGGTGCCAACTGATGATTAACAGTAAAAATTACAAATTGTACCTCTTTCCAACAGGGAAATCCAGCAACAATACAAATGTTATCATGGTTTTGTATATAAAAAAGTTAAATAAAAAAAAAAATGCATCAAAGGCAATGTTGTTTCACATGTCCAAGACTGTGATAAAAGGTGAACAAAAAATCCAGTCCACAATTACTTTTTATATAAAAAATAGGTCATTTTAAGTGTTTTTTTTTCATCATTTATGTGAAAAAAAATTTCATCATCATCAGTGACATCATTTATGAATTTGACAATAAAGATTTAAAATCCTGTAATTTTCTAAGTAATTTAGTAGTTAACCAGGACTGTGGTTGATTAACAGATTTATGAAAAAAAATGTGCATAAATTTTACAGCAGTTAAATTTAGTGGATGTTTTCATCCCTAACATAAAAAGGGTAGTAAATTTGCCCAGAGTGTATCTTTGAGGTTTTTTTTCTCAAAATATGTGTCAAAATAATATTTGTCACCAGAAATCATTCCGCAAACTGAAACAGAAAAAGTTATGGCCAAATTAAGATACAAAATCACCCGAGAGAGAATAAAAACATTCTCAACAGTACATAAGGGTTAACGCTCTGCTGTCCTGCATTTGGCGACCCAAAACTCTAGTCATATCCTCACCTTCAAACTGGAGCCTAAACAGAGGATGAGGTCAGCCTGCTGAGCAGCCTCTGCTGCCCCCTTCCAGTTGAGCGGCTGCTCCAAAGTGCCACGTTCTCCAAAATGCACAATGGTGTCTCTGAGCTCAGCTCGACAGTGAGGACACAAGCGGCCCGTCCCGTGCCGATGCAGAGCTGTGCGCTCAGTCACGTCAAACAGTCGGATAAACTCTTGGGGTGGAGAACAAGAATCGCAAACCTAAAAGACACATGATAGACGGGCTTAAATTTAATGCTACAGGATCAAACTCTAAATAAATTCTTCGAAGACAGCACAAAATCTTAAGCAATACACGACTCACAATTTGTTCTTAATTATTATGTTAAACAGATCACTTAACTGAAAATATATTATATACAACATAGATATCACTTTTATGAAAAGTACACTGTATATTTTGTATAACTGCTGGTTATAAAGTATGACTACTGTAATGTCCAGCATATACTCAACCTTAACTCTTTCTGATATTATTATGTATTTATTTATTTATTTATTTTTATTAAGTGTGCAAAACACAACATTCAGTAAACACCAAACACATAAACCGCAATGGAAACAAAATGTCAATAAAAGGAATGTGTATAAACAGTAATGACAATCAGAATATTTAAATAGTATTTAGTATTTGTAGTCATAATGATTAATAATAATAATAATAATAATAATAATAATAATAATAATAATGGGCGACGCAGTGGCGCAATAGGTAGTGCTGTCGCCTCACAGCAAGAAAGTCGCTGGTTCGAGCCTCGGCTGGGTCAGTTGGCGTTTCTGTGTGGAGTTTGCATGTTCTCCCTGTGTTCGCGTGGGTTTCCTCCGGGTGCTCCGGTTTCCCCCACAGTCCAAAGACATGCGGTACAGGTAAATTGGGTAGGCAAAATTGTCCGTAGTGTATGAGTGTCAATGATTGTGCATGGATGTTTCCCAGAGATGGGTTACGGCTGGAAGGGCATCCGCTGCGTAAAACAAATGCTGGATAAGTTGGCGGTTCATTCCGCTGTGGCAACCCCAGATTAATAAAGGGACTAAGCGGAAAAGAAAATGAATGAATGAATAATAATAATAATAATAATAAAGTTTGTAAATATGAAATAATATTCTGTGGCGGCAACAGTAATATCAATAATAATGAAGGTAATAACAACAATAATACTGATGATGTAATGACAACATTAATCTTAAGAAAAAAAAACACTCTCATTTTGATTGTAATTTAATAACGTGCACCTTTTGTAAAGCTGCCATGGAATGATAATTATTGTAAAAATGCTACATAAATGAATTCATGCAGGACATATCGTCACCCTACAGTTATAAGGTTCTACCTAACATTTTTGTCAAAATTTAGTTATTGACATGCTGCTTTTACATGACAACTTATTTACATTATGGAATGTTTTTGTACAAGTTGTTTACATTTTAGGCATTTATTTAAAAAAAACAAATGTTACACATGTACTGTTTTCTATGGAATGCAAACACTTTGAAGCTCAATATCTCAAAATCATTCAGAACGCAGATAGAACCTTATAATCCCAAGGTGACAATATGTTAAAATCTTTGTGGTCTTGCTTTAGGACTTCAGATATTATTTCTGCACAATTTATGACTCGTTTAAAATGGTGAAATGTGCAGACCTCAATGAACATGTTTCCGTGGAGTTCAGAGAGAGCGTGTCTGGGAAGACCACTACGCAGATGAAGACCATCACAGTTCTGTGAGACCACATGCTGAACCTGCAAACACAACAAAAGTCTAGCCAAGTGTATTTGTATAGTGCTCTTTACATTAAAAACATTTCAACACAGCTTTAGAGGGAGCTTAGATTCACAACATCTTTACCAACATGCCCAAATCAGATGGAAAACAAGGCTTTTGTGTTTTACTACATTTACTTCAAATCTTCAATATATTATCAATGTCTAATATGTTGATCTGGTGCTCAGTTAGTAATAATAGTTATTATTACTTTGAAAAAGTTACTTGTTTAAAAAAATGTATGTTACTGAATTATTTTAATAAACCCTTGTTGAATAAAAGTATTTTGAAACAGTTATTTTAAATATATAATAACTGTATTAAATGTATTAAAACAACTTTTAACTGGAAACCAGAAATTTAAATACATTGTATTTGTATATATTGCTTTGCTTGAGTGTACTGTACGTACACAGGTTCAGCAAGGTAGATGTACATGTATGAGGCTTTCATCATAATCCTGGGTGATAATACAGTTTATGTTTTTCAATGCCATAACGATCAAGCACTTCAAACAGTGTGAGTGTATGTATGTATCCAAGAATTCAGATTATCCACAGTCCACATAAATGACGTGTAGTTCCTCACCATCTTCATTTTGTGTAGCATCCAGATGCACATGTGTGTGAGGGTTGGCTCAGCCTGACTTAGATCGGAAGTACTGATGGTTACAAAAAACAGACAGATGTAAACATGTGGCACCAGAATGCATCCAACTGGAGGAAAAAAAAACATCTAAAAATTAAAAAGCCATTATTTACACAAGCCACAGTGTAGCGGTGGATCCTCACCTCACAGATCGGCCCTTCTGCAACTGAGTCCACACTCCATTGGGCCCTCGATAGTCTGGGATGGAGGCGGCCTGAAAAACACACAAGAAAACACAAACTTACAGATTATGATGAACCTGCATATTAAACAGAACCAACACAATGTTACACCTAATGTTCAGTACACAGTTAATAGTTCTAGTGATTGCTTTGCTATTGAAATCATATTTTGACCACCAAATTATTCTTCCTTTCTCAATTGAGATGTAATCCAGGGGTTTTGTATAATAACATTTTGGGATTGCATACCTAATTGTCCATAAACTATTTATTAGAGCTGTGGTGAAAAACTGATGTAAGAACTTGATTTGCCATCGATTGTGAGATTTTCAAAAAGCATCGATATTCTCTCTTGAACTGATTCTGAGCTCAATTCTGGTACTCTATAGGCTAGTTTTTACAAACAGATAGCATTATACAGTCATGTCCATAAATATTGGGACATTGACACAATTCTAACATTTTTGGCTCTATACACCAACACAGTGGATTTAAAATGAAACGAACAAGATGTCCTTTAACTGTAGACTGTCAGCTTTAATTTGAGGGTATTTACATTTAATCAAGTGAATGCTGTAGGAATTACAACAATTTGCATATATGCCTCCCACTTGTTAAGAGACCAAAAGTAATGGGACAGAATAATAATAATAAACCAAACTTTCACTTTTTAATACTTGGTTGCAAATCCTTTGCAGTCATTTACAGCCTCAAGTCTGGAATGCATAGACATCACTAGACGCTGGGTTTCATCCCTGTTGACGCTCTGCTAGGCGTCTACTGCAAGTGTCTTCAGTCCCTGCTTGTTCTTGGGTATTTCCCTTCCGTTTTGTCTACAGCAAGTAAAATGCATGCTCAATCAGGTCAGGTGATTGACTTGGCCATTGCATAACATTCCACTTCTTTCCCTTTAAAAACTCTTTGGTTGCTTTTGCAGTATGCTTTGGGTCATTCTCCATCTGCACTGTGAAGCACTGTGCAATGAGTTCTGAAGCATTTGGCTGAATATGAGCAGATAATTTTGCCTGAAACACTTCAGAATTTATCCTGCTTCTTTTGTCAGCAGTCACATCATCAATAAATACAAGAGAACCAGTTCCATTGGCAGCCATACATGCCCACAACATAGCACTACAATCACCATACTTCACTGCTTAGGATCATTAGCAGTTCCTTTCCTTCTCCATACTCTTCTCTTCTCAACACTCTGGTACTCAGCTGATCTTGGTCTCGTCTGTCCATAGGATGTTGTTCCAGAACTGTGAAGGTGTAAACTCTAACCTGACCTGTTTTTGAGGCTCACCAATGGTTTACATCTTGTGGTGCACCCTCTTTATTCACTCTCACGTAGTTTTCGCTTGATTGTTGTCTTTGAAACACATACACCTATCTCATGGAGAGTGTTCTTAATCTGGCCAACTGTTGTAAAGGGTGTTTTCTTCACCAGGGAAAGAATTCTTCAGTTGTCCACCACAGTTGCTTTTGTGGTCTTCCAGGTCTTTTGGTGTTGCTGAGCTCAATGGCCACGCCTAATGTTTTTTCTATCTCTCTGATGAGTTTGTTTTGTTTTTTCAGCTTAAAGATGGCTTGCTTCACTGATAGTGACAGCTCTTTGGATCTCATCTTGAGAGTTGACAGTAATAGATTCCAAATGCAAATAGCACACTTGAAATGACCTGTGGACCTTTCATTTGCTCATTGTAATTAAGATAATTTTCCCAGTGATGGGTTGCAGCTGGAAGGACATCCGCTGCGTAAAACATATGCTGGATAAGTTGGCGGTTCATTACTTTTAGTCCCTTAACAAGTGGGAGGCACATATGCAAACTGTTGTAATTCCTACAGTGTTAACCTGATTTGGATGCAAATAACCTCAAATTAAAGCACAGTTAGACAGTCTGCATTTAAAGCTTCTTGTTTGTTTCATTTCAAAATGTTAGAATTGTCTATATGTCCCAATATGTATGGACCTGACTGTACGTTTTACAAATAGACATACTCTGCTATCCTCAAATTACTTACACATAAGTTAATCAATACAGTTAGTATAAGGTTTAATCAAACTACAAAGGTTCATAGTAAGCTGTGTTTACAAAAATCTCATGACATAAAAATCAACTTACATGACTAAACTGCAAAACTGCAGTTAAAAACTAGCCTACAGCACCGTCTGCTCTTAAAAACTAGCCTAGAGCACTGTCTGCTGTTAAAAACACACCAAATACAAAAACAAAAACTTCCGCATTTCGTGATCAGTGTTGCCAGATGTAGCTGACTGATTACAGCCCAAAAGCCACCCAAAACCTGCCTAAATGCAAATTCAAAACCACCCAATCTGGCAACACTGTTCTTGATGTGTGTGTGTGGGGGGGTCCTTTACTGACAGCCTTGTGTGTGCATCTTGTCTCAAAATGCAGCCGAAAGTCCTACATGACAGTAATAGTTTGATTGCAGTGTTTACTTTAATAATGCGACTAATACAGGGAGTGCAGAATTATTAGGCAAATGAGTATTTTGACCACATCATCCTCTTTATGCATGTTGTCTTACTCCAAGCTGTATAGGCTCAAAAGTCTACTACCAATTAAGCATATTAGGTGATGTGCATCTCTGTAATGAGAAGGGGTGTGGTCTAATGACATGAACACCCTATATCAGGTGTGCATAATTATTAGGCAACTTCCCTTTGGCAAAATGGGTCAAAAGAAGGACTTGACAGGCTCTGAAAAGTCAAAAATAGTGAGATATCTTGCAGAGGGATGCAGCACTCTTAAAATTGCCAAGCTTCTGAAGCGTGATCATCGAACAGTCAAGTGTTTCATTCAAAATAGTCAACAGGGTCGCAAGAAGCGTGTGGAAAAACCAAGGCGCAAATAACTGCCCATGAACTGAGAAAAGTCAAGCGTGCAGCTGCCAAGATGCCACTTGCCACCAGTTTTGCCATATTTCAGAGCTGCAACATCACTGGAGTGCCTAAAAGCACAAGGTGTGCAATACTCAGAGACATGGCCAAGGTAAGAAAGGCTGAAAAACGACCACCACTGAACAAGACACACAAGCTGAAACGTCAAGACTGGGCCAAGAAATATCTCAAGACTGATTTTTCTAAGGTTTTATGGACTGATGAAATAAGAGTGAGTCTTGATGGGCCCGTGGCTGGATCGGTAAAGGGCAGAGAGCTCCAGTCCGACTCAGACACCAGCAAGGTGGAGGTGGAGTACTGGTTTGGGCTGGTATCATCAAAGATGAGCTTGTGGGGCTTTTTCGGGTTGAGGATGGAGAAAGAAGAAAAACTAATGACATGGCCTCCTTGTTCACCTGATCTGAAGCCCATAGAGAACCTGTGGTCCATCATCAAATGTGAGATTTACAAAGAGGGAAAACAGTACACCTCTCTGAACAGTGTCTGGGAGGCTGTGGTTGCTGCTGCACGCAATGTTGATGGTGAACAGATTAAAACACGGACAGAATCCATGGATGGCAGGCTTTTGAGTGTCCTTGCAAAGAAAGGTGGCTATATTGGTCACTGATTTGTTTTTGTTTTGTTTTTGAATGTCAGATGTATATTTGTGAATGTTGAGATGTTATATTGGTTTCACTGGTGAAAATAAATGATTGAAATGGGTATATTGTTAAGTTGCCTAATAATTATGCACAGTAATTGTCACCCGCACACACAGATATTCTCCTAAAATAGCTAAAACTAAAAACAAACTAAAAACTACTTCCAAAAATATTCAGCTTTGATATTAATGAGTTTTTTTGGGTTCATTGAGAACATGGTTGTTGTTCAATAATAAAATTAATCCTCAAAAATACAACTTGCCTAATAATTCTGCACTCCCTGTATATGCATACTCCACATCTTAATGCCATTTCTGTTTAGTTCAGTTATGACTTTAGTCGGATTACGGTCATCAAAAATCGCTGTTTACATGGTAGACTCTTAATCAGAGCATTGTCTTAATCATATTAACATTAGCCACAGCCATATCACCCTGCAGCCCAAGACCGGTTACTCACTGAAGCTAAGCAGGGCTGAGCCTGGTCAGTACCTGGATGGGAGACCACATGGGAAAACTTGGTTGCTGTTGGAAGTGGTGTTAGAGAGACCAGCAGGGGGCGCTCAACCTGTGGTCTGTGTGAGTCCTAATGCCACAGTAAAAGTGAAGGCTTGGACTACACTGTCAGTGGTCGCCGTCTTTCGTATGAGACGTTAAATCGAGGTCCTGGCTCTCTGTGGTCATTAAAAATCCCATGGCACTTCTCGTAAAGAGTGGGGTGTAAGCCCGGTGTCCTGGCCAAAGTCCCTCAATTGGCACTTTCCCATCATAGCCTCCTAATCATCCCCATCCACTGAATTGGCTCTATCACTGTCTCTTCACTCCACCAATAGCTGTTGTGTGGTGAGCGTACTAGTGCCGTTATCCTGTGGCTGCCGTCGCATCATCCAAGTGGATGCTGCACACTGGTGGTGGTGTGAAGAGACTCTCCTCGTGATTGTGAAGTGCTTTGGGTGTATAGCTATACACAATAAACGCGCTAAATAAATAAATACACATTACATTACATTATAAAAATTTTAAAAGTATTGTTGTCCATGTAAACATTCTCAATGTTTGACTCAGCCACAATGTCAGGGCTGTACGAACTTGGATTTGCGAAGCAGCATTTTCTGTATGTACATCAAAAGCAAGTAGACTATGGCTCACGCTTATTGACAATGAAAGATGATAAACTGTTAGTCGTGTCAGGAATCCAACCATGAAAAAAGGCTCAGCCATCACACTGATCAGGTAAGCTGTATATTTATGTTTCAATGTATTTAATGCTACACAATTTAAACGCAGCAAGTAATATGTGAATGATGTTTGCACATGGATTATAATTTTGGCGTGAGTGAAATTGGACAAACTTGGGGGGGCGTGTGTCCTAAAAGTTTAAAAACCCCTGGTAGAGAATACTGTCTACTGTTAACAACAAGCCTAGAGCACATCTGCTGTTAAGCCTATAACACCGTTTGCTGTTATAAACTAGCCTAGAGTGCTGCCCGCTTAAAAAAATCTAGCCTAGAGCGATGTCTGTTGTTGTAAACTAGCCTAGAGCATGTCTGCTGTTAAAGGAATTTTCTGCAAATATGTTCCCATTTTAAAGGTTCGTCATGATAGCTGTTTGTTTTATTAGTTTGTTGTGATTTTGTGCACTGTCATCTGCAGATCATTTGAATCAAATCAAAAGAAGATAGTTTACAGAAAGTTTGCAACCAGATAGTTAATTGGTACTGAGTACATTTTTCATATGGTGTGATTAAGTATCTGGTTACAAACCTACCCTCTTTCGGATTCAACAGAAGAAAATTGAAACTCATACAGGTTTGGAACAACTTGAGGGTGAGGAAATACTAAAAGTGCGCAAATTTTGAATATTAGTCTGAACTATCCCTTTTAGGATGTTCTTCAGCACATTACAATCCATCTAAAAAGATTGGAGCTAAACACAGATGAACAAGACGTACCGTACTAATTCCTGCTCCAGTGTAAATGACCAGATGTTTGGCCATCTGGACTGCTTCTGCCAGCTGCTTCACTTTAGTCTTCAAGTTCTCAGCATCATCAAACACCTGCAAGCATCACATTGAAACAATTAGTGTTTCTACATATGCGTTATTATACATACAGTTGAACTCAAAATTATTAGTGTACTCCTGTGAAATTTATATTTTTGTACCTAATTATCAAGATACTAGCATGTGATGTGAACATACAAATATAAACTGTAGTATCTTCTCCTGTGTAATACTAAATGCTAAAGTGATGGATATAGCTGGAAAGCTGAAGCTGAAGTTAAACTTTAAAACAATACTATATATGGCTACGTTCACACTGCAGGCAAATGTGGCCCGAATCTGATCTTTTCGCCCATATGTGACTCAGGTCTTAACAGTGTGAACAGTCCAAACCGCATGGAATCTGATCTTTTCACTTCAGATTTGTGCCACTTTCATATGTAGTCTTAAATCAGACACAGATCTGATGTTTTGCAATGCGACCGCAGTGTAAACGGTTATGTCGGATTTCATGTGACTTTTATATAATCTTCTGTCATCATTCTGTGCTGCAAACATCATCTACACCTCTGCAGCATAGTCGAATAACACACAGGGCGATTACTTTACCACAGAAAGTTGGTTGTTCATTTTGAAAAAGATTTTAAAGGCAAAACTGGTGCTTGTTAACCAATCTAGTTAAGGATCAGGGCACGAGATGATCACGATGTTAAAAAGCTTAAAGGGGATCCGTGCACAAAGGAGGGTGCACTTTCATTTTAAGGATGAACATTATCTCAGAGTGAATAAAGGGCAGGAGCTCAAGCACCCAAACCCCCCATCTGCACGTGTCTGTTGTTTATAACGAAGTAAAATAAAATAACTGCAAACGGAGATAAACAAACTCCGCCTTCACAGTTCAGTCTGCGGCTGCTCATTAACCCTTGATGAGTTCACTACACCGGTGGTCAGACAGACGAGCGCCGCGGTTGTCATAAATCACAAATGATCAGTGTTTTCAATCGCAAGGGACTTATTTTAGGTTTCAAATGCCGAAATACACATTAGTAGTAGCAGAACAACCCTTTACAGTTCATGTAATACACCACGGTTGTCTGTGAAAAGGGCAATAATCATATTAAACATAATCTGACAACGTACTTCATACAGTATACACATTGTGTGCATAATTAGACATTTATTGTTGTCCGTAATTATACTTCTGCGCATGTGGGTCAGTTTACGACCATGATTTGTTCACACTGCAAATCTGATATTGGCCACATTTAAAACAACAGTGTGAACAGCTAGGCAAAAAAATCTGATCTGAGAAAAAATCTGATTTGAGCACTAAGCCTCGCAGTGTGAACGTAGCCTATGTCTAGGTTTGAGATCTACAACATGTGTAATTTTTTAACTGTTTGTGAGGAGGTAATTTTGGCCCCACATGTCGGATTCGAGAGTGGGCAGAGAGCAAGTGGTTTAACTTGGTTATTATGTTAATTTGGTAAGTTGGAATAATTAGTCAAGTTATTGGATACTAGTGGTTTGTTGTGTAGACAATTGAAAAAAATATAGACATTTCTTAAGAGGACTAATAATATTGGCCTTAAAAATTGTTAAAAACAAAAAACAAAACTGGATTTTATTCCAGTCAGACTAACATAAAGACGATTTTCTCTGGAAGTAAAAACATAGAAAATACTGTGAAAATGTCCTTTGTCTGTTTAACAGCACTTGGAAAATATTTGGAAAAAGAATAAAAAATTCCCAGGAGGGCTTATAATTTTGACTTCAACTGTTTAGTATTCAAAGATCAATACATTAAATCAGCCTGCACACACAGCATATCCTAAGATTCAGAAATCTACAACTTGTGAGCACTTTATAATCCCATAAAGCACAGGTGTCAAACTCAGTTCCTGGAGGGCCACAGCTCTGCACAGTTTAGCTTTAACCCTAATTAAACACACCTGATCAAAATAGTTGAGTCCTTCAGGCTTGTTTGAAACCTGCAGTTAAGTGTGTTGAAGCAGGGTTGTAACTAAAATGTGCAGGGATGCAGCCCTCCAGGAACTGAGTTTGACACCCCTGCCATAAAGCCACAAAAGCTTTGTTTTTTTTTTTTAGGTTTTATTTAATTTAGTACTGAATAAATGACAAAATGTAGTGTAGATGTAATTTAAATAAATGTAATACACAAAAAAGAAGTTTGTCATTCATATATATATATATATATAT
>CAIGQZ010032975.1:573504-592554 GCA_903798205.1 Danio tinwini
GTGTGATATTGCTCATTTAACTATTGTAGATACACATATTTTGATATTGATGCTATATTGCTCAACCATAATTTACAGCACAATGTGTACCTCTTCTTGTTTCCTCTTGAGCAGGTGTCTGCGGTTCTGTCGTCGGCTCAGCTCCTGCACGGTGTCCTGATGTGCCTGTAACATCGACTGCTCCTCTTTCGTCCACTCAGACTCACACTTCTGGAGGATCTTCGAGATCTGGAACAATTAGTTAATAATTATTTTTCATTTAGCAGGTTTGGTCCATAGATATTATTAACTCAAGACAAGCTATTGTAAAGGCGACCCTGCTGAAATTAAATATAGGCACCATATTATTAAGGTTCTAATGGTCAAATTCTAATTTTATTTATCACATACAGTCATACACAGAATATGCAGTGAAATGCTTACATGACATTCTACCAGAAACGTACATTAGTTGTTTCTGAAATAAAAACATAAATACAGTGAATAAAAAGTATTTCATCCCAAAAAAATCCTAAAATGGCAGATGGTTAATTTCTGTGCGTTGTTCTGTAAAGGAATATGTCATTCATTTGGTTTTCAGATTTTTGTTCTTTATTAAAAACACTTTACAAATTTATAAACCCTGTCATTGTCCTTTTCCTCAGCCCAGTTGAATCTACAGCTTTAATAGTTTTGTAATGCTAAAAACTGTTATTTAGAAAAAAACTTCAGAAATAGCAAGTTTAAGTTGTTATCATTCACATCAATTGGTTAAAAACATGAAATTATAAATAAATTCTACAAATAAATTCTACAAATATATAATACAAATAAATTTACAATTGTCCCCATGTTTCGGTCAGTCCTGTCACATTTGCATTAAATTTAACATAAAATGTGTGCGATACACCTTTAAGGCTATCCCTCAAATGAAGTGTCCGTCAAGTGACGGAGAAGTTGACAAGGATGCATTCTATCATTGAATAATATGATTTTATACTTGTTTTTGTATGATTTTTTTAAGGAAGACAAGTTCAAAGGTCAGGCCTCATCACATTTTTATAAGTGAAAATGTACGTTTCTGGTAGAATGTCCCTTACACAACCACTCATGACCTTAAAAATAACAATAACAGATATAATGAAAATTTGAAAGAAGAATAGAAATTATGGATAATTAGAAGTAATGCAATAGAAAATAAAAGCAAGTATAAAATATTTAAAGATTTTAGATATAGAGTATGTGGCTGCAGAAAAAAATCACAAGTATAAAAATAAAGAAGAGCTATCTGTTCAAACAGAAACATAGAAGTGTTTCAAACAAAGTGCCTGGTGGTGCATAAGAGAGGAAGAAGTGTAACCTATATGGTCAATACACTCTATGGTCTCTATATAAATACCATCAAACCCATTTGATCTTCTTTGATGGTCTCCTATTGCTTTGTTTTGTTTGTTTATTTCAGCATGGGTTTATTTCTAGCAGCTGGTCCTTAAACCCTCATAAAGAAATATTGAACCAATTATGAGGGCAAATCCACATTTACTAAAGTAAAACGCTTCTTTTAAAGTTTTACAATCAGTCAAACATCTTGCTTGTCCACCAGTAATTACCCTAGTAATAAATACTACGGTTACCATGGAAATGGGGGGCAATGGCTGATTATCACCGGTTTTAATTGTGTATCACGTCGCAGTTTCCGTTCAGATGAACTCATGATAATGACGTTATTTTTAATGTTTTCATACCGTCTTCATAGTCTGTCGTTGTTTCTCTCGCTGGATTATTTTGGCTTTTTCCTGCTCTTTTCTTTCTGCTCGAGCAGAAGTACCGCTGTTTATGTGCCCGTCCATGTTGGATATCACTGATGACGTCAAAAACTGCTCGTGATCTTATCGCGAGGTAAAACGAGAAAGCCGGAGACAAACAAGAAATATCGGTCCATGCAAAGTCAAATAATAGAAGGGATATATTTGTTTATCTGTTTGCGCTACTGTTTTGCTCTATGCTTTTTTGCTTAAATTATTTAAGTAGTAGGCAAAAGTAATCTAGACTGTCATATTTTTAGCCGCTATCAACAGTAGGTGGCAGTAATGCAATGTGACAACCACTGCGAACCAGTGTTATGCATATATGAAGAAGAGCGTTTTCCGCTTTGTGTATCGTGCTGATTTAAAACACATTCAGCTTCACTTTTTCCTCAATTAATTTTGTTATTTTCACAATGTCTATTAAGTTAAATGCTCTTTTCAGCGACTCGTATGTTGATGTGAGCCAGTACAGGGATCAACATTTTAAGGTGAGTGTAAAAGGCATAACGTTAGTATTGTTTTGTTTGTTTAGCTTTTTTCTTTGTATTTTAATTTCTTCTACCTTAATGGATAAATGATACAAACTTAATCGCATTGTTTGTTTGTTTATTTATTTTTGTAACATATGTTAATGTTACTTTTTTCAAATTCATTCAATTCATTATTTCTAATACATTATCTCAAAGTTATAGTTATATATTTGAGTTTGTTTATGGTTTAGAGAAGAAACACACTGAGTTGTAATTCAGTGTAACAATAAGTTATTTAATTGTTATGCTTTGGATATGCCACTATCCTTAAAACCACAAGGTTTTACCTATTTTGTCAGCAAAATGTTTGTGAATAAATCTATTTAAATAAAAAAATAAATTGAATGAAAATGAAATTTGCATTTTCATTAATCATAAATAATAGTGCAATAATTTATAAATTTAATAATTTCTGTGCATATAAATTTTGTACATTTAATTTAATGCAACCACAATCAGATGTTTCAATCAACCCACTTACAAGTTCTTGAAAAAGACAGGTGAATTAAATATTAATATTGTAATTTATATTTGTAGTTCACTGCCCTATCAAAACATCAATCTAAATTTATGACTTTCCAAATATTGCTACTTAAGTCATTTGCTGAAATTGTATTTATATTGCAGAGAAAAAAAAAATTGCAATGTCAAATTTTTACAATATCTTGCAGCTCTAATTATTATTATTATTATTTACCCAAGAACAGCATTTTTTCAAAATAATTATAAATATTTTATTCAAAATGTTATTTATCAAAATATTATAAAAATATTTTTGTAGCTTATATATATCTTATTTTATGTGTCATTGTGCCTTTGCTAAATAAAAGTGTTTTTTTCTTCTTATTATTAAGAATAATATGTAAAAAAAAGAATAAAAATAACTTAGGAGTAGTTATGCATGACAGAAGTAGATTTCACTTGTTCAGAAAAAAACTAAATGAATAAAACACACAGAAATGGTGAATGCATGATCTGGTCTCGTTGTCAGGGTAACCGTTACGAGCAGGAGAAGCTCCTAAAACAGAGTGCAACGCTATATGTAGGAAACCTGTCCTTCTACACCACAGAGGAGCAGGTGCACGAGCTCTTTGCCAAGTGTGGAGACGTCAAGAGGATCGTCATCGGCCTCGACAAAATCAAGAAGACTGCATGTGGCTTCTGCTTCGTTGAGTATCCTTTTAATTAGAGCTGCACAATGGATCTTTTTAGCATTGACATTGCACTTTGAGCATTCACAACTGATTGAGTTTTCAGTCATGTGACCTGAGCGGAGACCTGGTGGTCAAAAAAACAATTGGCCATAATGGCAGCTACACTGGGATCTCCATAGAAACGCAGCACACTACGGTCATATTTCCATCTGTTTCAAGCTACAAATATTTAGATGACATTAGGGCTGCACAATATACTTTTCAGCATTGATATTGCAATGTGCACATCTGCAATATTCACATTCAATTCATCCTTATTTCTCTAGCGCTTTTACAATGTAGATTGTCTCAAAGCAGCTTTACATAGATGTTCTAGTAAATTGAAACTGTCAGTCCAGTTTTCAGAGTTGAATTTCAGTTTAGTTTAGTGTGGTTTTATTTACTGCTAAAAGTCCAAACACTGAAGAGCAAATCCATCGAAGTCCCAAAACTAAGCCAGTGGTGACATTGGCAAGGAATAAACTTCACCAATTGGCAAAAGTGAAGGAAAAAAACCTTGAGCGAAACCAGATTCAGTTGAGCACTACATGGCAGGCCATGAAATGTTGAGTCTGAATTAAAATTAACCAGGGGGGCTGTTTCATAAAAGTCATTCAAAAAAGCTTGCATTAAAGTCAAAAACCTGACTTCAAGGAGCCGAACTTAACATCCACGCTTTAATTGGTTCTATAACCGCAAATTAAAGATCATTGGATCCAGTGTTTCCTGTAGGATTTTTTCCAGCTGTGGTGGCAGGACTGGTAGACACAGATCTACCAACTACCTATGGCAATAATGGCGTTATTTCAATGAAAAATGTCTTAATCGCAGTATTACAAGTCGAGATCGCATTCATGTAATACAAGCATGCAAATCTCTTTGCTTGCACGCCGATTGTCTCTGTTCGTGCACAAAACTTCTTGCACACCCTAAAATAAACTCTGCTCAAATGCAGATTTTCTTGTACACGCTCAAATAAACGCTGCTGAAGTGTGATTTAGTGCGTTTATGTAACAAGTATGCCTCCAACATTTATTAGATTTGCTAGAAACATTTATAATTGCGTCCAATAGACCTACAGAGCGGCATTAATGCGCCCTGAAGCAAAGTGAAATGGCTATAAACTCCAGCAAGATAGTCATTATATGCAAAGCCTTAGACTATAAAGTATAATTATGGAAACTTTGTTCATCTTAACTGAAAACTACGTCGTGTTTGCTGGCCTCACGCATCACGCACCTGTCAGTCAGTCAGCATGTCACTTTAAAGGGTTAAACAAATAACGCACAGCACTACAATTACAGAAAAGTTTTCGCTGTTATAATTCACTTACTTTTTAATACGTTTTGGTGCGATTATAACCCGCTATTAAAAAAACAACAAAGACTGAATGTTTTTGAATGAGAAACTGTTATGTAGCCGTGGCGGTATGAATTTTGGTGTGGCGCCCCGCCATGGAAGAATGAATGTAGCGGAAACCATGTGATCTAACTAATCTGAGTTTAGTTTAAAAAATCTAGATGACTGCTCATGTACGTTACGGTCATGAAAACCTAAAGGTAGATGCATCGATTATGTTGTGTTCTACCATGGCAACTACGATGAAAGAAAGAGCTCTGAAATGAGACACAGCTATGTTTATAGCGAGTGAGTCGCGTTTGATTTTTGAGATCAAACATATAATAATTTAAACATAATAATCAAAAACTAAAGCAAAACAAAGCAAGAGAAAAGGCTGACAGGAAATTGCAGATTTTAAAATATAGGCCATTATTTAGGCCTATTAACGTTAAATTAAATATTTGTCACATTGAAAGTGTGCTTGCGTGCGAGAAAGACAGAATAGGCGATTACTGCCAATTGTTGCTTGCAAGAAAAAGTTTTAATGCATTGCAGGCTCACTGTGACATTCAAAATGTTCTTAACATAAGCTAATTAAGTTTAAAATAATGGTTACAAGAGGTAGGATTTTTAATTTGCTACCAAAACTGCTGCAAATCGCTGCTTTCCCTTTGACACGTGTGTTTTCCGCGGCCTGTGGGAAAATATCATTATATTAAAGTGAGGCTACTGCTTTGCCCGCATCCATCTCCCGATTATTCCACTCAAGATGTTTGGTGTAAATATATGGCATCAAATTATGGAAGGTGAATGTTAACATTACTTTGATTAAGCATGAACTTAAGACTTAGCCTGAGAATTAACCTGCCCCGGACCAGGCTAGTTTCCTAGCATAAGTTGCCAGAGTAACTGAGTTTAAACTATTGTAAATTTGAATTATGAAACCAAATCCGCTATTAATAACTTACCAAAATATGCCTGGCTTTTTCTTTAGGCTTGGTTTATGGAACAGGCCCCAGGAGCCACAGAACACATGTCATTGTATCGTCACCACAGAGTTTAACCACAATAGAGTGAAACTTGTAATTCATGTTTTATCATCACTTATCATTTGCATGTGTTTTTACGGCCTTTGGCTGAGCATTTCAAGAGAGTTTTAACAATTTGGGCACAAAAATAGGCGTAATAATGTTGGAAATTGTAAGAAACATTAAAAATGAACAATCATTGAAGATGATTAAAAGATTTACTTAGCCAATTGGCAGACAATTGTGCTTGTTTTAAGAAAAAAACTCTTCGTTTTCACTTATTTCTTCTGAAGGTGAAAACAAACCAATATTTCAACTTGATCTATATCAAGTGTTATTTGGACAAAAAACGAGACAAAGCTAAATAAAAATAAAAAGCATTTTAGTATTGTGATTATTTAAATTTTGTACCTAAATACTTTTAGACATTTATTGCAGAGAAGTGCAATAAATGAAATACATTTTGTGTGCCAAGTATAAGTAAGTTGTGTAGGTTCTTTATTCAAATCTGATCAATTGGATGAGGCCTTTACTATCTTCATCCCTGCCTTTCCAGGAGGTGCTATCAGATGAACCTAGAGCTGAAAATAAACACTAATGCTGGGAGACAAGACATGAAACAGCCAATAACAACCAGAATATCTCCAAGGTTTTCAGTAAATATCTATTGCCTGTTTATTTTTAAAGTGAAGCTATGATCATTACATAAGTGTGAGATAGATAGATAGATAGATAGAAAGATAGATAGATAGATAGATAGATAGATAGATAGATAGATAGATAGATAGATAGATAGATAGATAGATAGATAGATAGATAGATAGATAGATAGATGGATATATGTAGATTTTAGTTTAACAGGAAACGCAGATCAGAGCACATCATTTGTATTTCTCTTTCAAGCTTTTGAATGTAATTTTATTCTTGAATTTAGCTATCTGAAATGACAATAAAACCTTTATCAGTATTTGTATTTATAACTGTAAGGTTTGCTGTTAAAGACAGAAGCTGTTAAAGCTGTGCGAGTTCGTTAACTTTTGGTCTGCAGATATTACACTCGTGCGGACGCTGAAAATGCCATGAGGTTTGTCAATGGCACACGTCTTGACGACCGCATCATCAGAACGGACTGGGACGCAGGCTTTAAAGAGGGCAGACAGTACGGACGGGGCAAATCTGGTGGTCAGGTAAAGCACATTCTTTCTTATTATTACAAACATTTATTAATATCCACCTAAATTTTCATGTACAGTTGAAGTCAGAATTATTAGCCCCCTCTGAATTATTAGCCCCCTGTTTATTTTTTTCCCCAATTGCTGTTTAACAGAGAGATTTTTTTTAACACATTTCTAAACATAATAGTTTTAATTATTTATTTCTAATAACTGATTTATTTTATCTTTGTCATGATGACAGTAAATAATATTTGACTAGATGTTTTTCAAGACACTTCTTTACAGCTAAAAGTGACATTTAAAGGCTTAATTAGGTTAATTAGTAAGGGTGTGACAAGATCTCGTTGAATGAGATCTCGCAAGATTAAATCATGACGAGATTTCTTGTCTAGGTGAAAAGTTGTCTCGTGAGTAGATGTTATCATGATGGAGCGTGAGGGTAAAATTAGCGTTGAAGATTGGAAGCAGGATTGAATTTAAACCGCAAATCAAGTGCTTTGCACACACCTGGTGAGGCTGGTCTCTGTGTTGCACATATCACTTGGTTGGGCGGGCGGGTGTGACGTAACCGCTTTTTTTCTCACCGGAGTTCAAAGGCTGCTGTGTTGTTCATGTCCAAGCAGAGGCTGCAACTATAGCCACTCAAATTAAATATGGACATTACCACGCGATGGAATGTCACTTCAGATGTGCTGAAAGTCGCATTATTGAAGTGCAGTACATATATTTAAACACAGAAATCAAAGTATTAGGCTACCATCGTGTAGGACTTTTAGCTGCATTTTGCGATAGGACAGTCCTCACAGCTTTTTGACACAGTATTCTCTGCACCTACACACATTTCTAAGCACGCACACACATACTGAACTGCTGGAGACTCAACACACCCGCCTTCATCATTACCAAACACGTTTTTGCTGTACGGAAAAGCAGACGTTTTCTTTTCCTAATTCAAGTGACCAAATTCCACACAGGGACTAAAAAAGCCTTTATATGTGTGATGTAGCTAGCACAAGTATTTAAGCATGTTCACGAGAGAGAAAGAGCGCACCATCCGCCACGTAACCAACATAAAATAATACTGTTGCATATCACGTGCAGAAATCACGCCACGGACATTACATCAAGATGCCTACTGGTTTAAAAAGGCCTAGATTAAAAGAAAATGGCCAAATGAGAACGTTTTTTGTTATAAACTACAGCAAAACAACTTGTCAAGAAGAAAAAAAATGAAACCATGCGAACTGAATAAATACAGGTATGGAGAAAAAAAAAGAGCACGCTTTATTATCAGCTGTTAGTCAGCGCCCGCACTTTGTTCTGGTCTTTGCGCCTTTTGCCGTGTGCAGTATAAATGCAGACAATCCGATATGAGTCACCTTTAACAGATGATAAATGTAAGCAGGTCATCAAAAAAAATTGGACACTGTTAGAAAATCCAAATTGACCTCCAAGATCTGCAATGTAAATACTCTAAAATTATATAGAAGAAAAGCCTGTCAGTAGAGTTTATTTTCTATTTAAATATTAACAAATATTTTGCTGTGTTTGCATGTTCATTGCATAGAATTCAATTTAAACTGATATAAAACTATTGCATACAAAAAAAATGGAAGTAAATTCATTACAAGTTAAGAAAAACACTTAAATTGTTTTGCATTTTGTGATATAAAATTTTTTAATAAAAATCTATTTTCCATTCATATATTAGCAAAATATTTGAATTCTAAGATTATTTCATTAATACGTTTCATCAGTAAGGATTCCTTAAAAATAGTGTAAAAATCTCGTCTCGTTCTCGTGAACCCAATATCGTGTCTCGTCTCATGGAGTAGGCGTCTCGTCACACCCCTATTAATTATATTAACTAGGCAGGATAGGGTAATTAGGCGAGTTATTGTATAACGCTGGTTTGTTCTGTAGACTATTGAAAAAAATATAGCTTAAAGGGGCTAATAATTTTGACCTTAAAAGGGTTTTTAAAAAAATTTAAACTGCTTTTATTCTAGTTGAAATAAAACAAATAAGACTTTCTCCAGAAGAAAAAATATTATCAGACATACTGTGAAAATTTCCTCTGTAAAACATCATTTGGGAAATTCAAAGGGGGGGCTTCATAATTCTGACTTCAACTGTCCATGTAAATGCAGCCATTTGTAATGTGCAAAGATTTTGGTGTCTGCTGCTATTATTTTAAAGATGTTTTTATTTTAAAGAAGCTGTTATTTTACCTACACATGGCTTGATATTGTGAACTAAAATAGCTTTTTTTTACCAAGTAAGCTCTTTTTTTTGTGCAATTAGTTTTTTATAGTGTTTCCATGGATCACAGAATTTCTGGGATAATCATGGATATTAATCAATTAATTGAATAATCAATAACCCATTAACTATCGCTCCCACTTTTTTAACATAGACAAGAAAAGCATTTCATTTTGATCTAATTTTAAAGAAGACTGATGTCAGATTGTAGCTGAAATTCAAAGTTAAATAAAACTAAATTTGTGCCTTTAAAAAATGTATGAAAAAAAAACAATAAATGTGTATTTTATTATATTACATAAAATATGTATTTTGCAAAACCTAATTCTAGCCTAAAAATGCTAAATCTATCTATCTAAATATCTGAATGAGTTATATTCCACCTTTGATGTCTCAAAAGAGCTTTCAGTGATTTTGTTTGGCTGCAGTACCAAACATGACCACCAGATGACAAACATTTCCATTGGTGACCATGTTATGTGCCATCTATGTATTGAGGAATATGAACTACTTTTTTCATATTTTTAACAATATTTGTAAAGTAGACATCAAATTCTAAAGTAGTATGGGAAGTTACCTGTGATTTTGATTTTGTATTTAAAAAAAATATATATATATATATATATTTTACATGTGGATTGCTGTAGCAAAGTAATGCCATACGACTCTTGAGTACCTTGGATGCTAATTAATAAATAACTTGCTCAATAATATCTATCAAAAATCAGTTACAAGTTATGGAAACTAAATGTTAAGCTTTTAAATTATATATAGTTTGTCATGATTGCTTAATGCTTAGACTAGAATATTATGGTTTAAAAATGTAAATGGTCCCAAAGGTTGTAGGGTTAGAGTAAATGCATTTTAATCTATCATTCTTTAATCTATTACTCGCATGTTTTGCTGTTTGTTATGGTTAGGCTGTTTTTCTGCACCATTTTATTGCTTTTCTACTCGTCAGCAAGCTGTACCTGTTAACAAGTCAAACATGTAAATTAAATGTACATTTCTTTGTCTACAAAATGACCACTTGGAAGAATTGTGAGTGCTCTTGAAATGCACTTGTTTCTTTTTTCAAAATCTGAGGGAAATATTCAATTGTTGCCCTCATAATGGCTTTTAAATGCTTGAAAATGATATTCAAGCTCAGACAATTGTAATATTATACTAAACTCAACAGCACCTTTTTTTTCTCTTGATTACAGTTCATGGTAATTAAGCTTTTTAGCCAGTGAATGTCAGGGATTTTGACATTTGTTTATGCACTTGAGTTTTTTTTTGTATTGTTTTAGTTATTTACCCTTTGAGTTGGAGCTCTCACATACTCAAACAAAATGTAGTAAAGTGGAATCCAGAATTGCTTTATTTAACATTTATTTGATGTATGACTTATTAGTTGTTTTTTTCAATAATAACTGTATGCAGCCTTTATGATGCATGTTATGCCAGACACGATGCACTCAGTGGAGCTAGTGATGTCACTAAGGGGTAGGGTTAGGTGAGCCCATTAAAAAGCATTGCATGCAGCTCAGGTTGCACTGCAGCCAGACCACTTTCCTTTTTTTTTCTGGCGATGTCACTGTAAATTAGGGCTGCATGATATTGGAAAACAGACATTGTGATTTTTAGTTTTTTTTGCAGTGTATATAATTTCACAAAAGATTACCTAAATTACTCTACTTGTAAATAATTCATACATCTGCATAAAACATAAGAAACAATTTCAAGCATAGATGAATACAATAGAAAATAGATTTTAAAAATGTTTTTGATGGTTTTCTATAGAGTCTGAAAACATAAATTCAACATTAAATATATTGTATTCATTGTATAAATATTTAAATACAATTTAATGATTTTTAAATAAATTTTCTTGGTTTAAATTGGCTTGATATCTTAGTCATGATTCCTTAAAATACATCCAAATAAAAATCTTTATACTTATTACGGTTCAAATTTGGAATGACTACACAAATCAAGTTCTGAAATGGGGTTCCTGGTCATTATAATCACATTTCAACATTGCAGATCCTTCGACGCGACTCTTGCAGATGAGCACATTGCAATATCGATGCTAAAATGATGCATAAATGTAGCATAATTGTTTTTTATTCTGTGATCTTTCCCTTTGTGTTTCAGGTCAGAGATGAATACAGACAGGACTATGATCCCGCCAGAGGGGGTTATGGGAAGATGGTGCAGAAATCTTGAACATCCCTTTCGTTATTTTTCTTTTCTTTTTTCTTTTTTTTAATCTTTTAAAATCTTTCCAAGTTATGAATGAATTTGACAGGATTATGGCTGTTTTCTGAATGTACATATTGGAGTTTGCTTTAGGAATCCCTGAAATTGATCTGGTCCAGCATGTTATGATTTTTAATAAATTGTGTTTTGTAACGTATCCCTTATGAGTGCTTTTTTCCCACAAATTACATTTTCCCCACAAATTTGGTTTTGCCACAATTTTACTGCTTTGCGTTTAAAAATCTCTAAAGGTAGTTATATTTTTACAAACCCCAAGGAATGTTTTATATTACACAGTCTTGTTTTGTGCTGTGAAAAGGGTCTCAGGGCAGCTCTAGAGGTGTTCATATTATATTGAAACATAAAAGTGTTAAACAGTTGAACATGTCTGGAGTAAACTAAACCAGGGTTTCTGCAGGTTTCAAGTCAAATTTAAGTCCATCAAGAATGAAATTTCTGATTTGTATAAGGCTAAGAAATTGTTCAATGGACCAGCAAAAAAAAAAACAAATATTTTACTTGCCCCATCAAAACATTTATTCTAATTACAATTTTTTTTTTTTGCCACATATTTTAAATGTCAAAAACAAGCAGACCTTAGTTGTACATACATTTTTCAACATAGTCTGCATTTAAAGTTTTTTTTTGAAGCTGTTATAATATTAGTTAAAATAGAGATTTGCTAATAGATTTGTATTGTTGGTGATCGCATGTCTTGGATCAATTGTGTAGCTTTACATAAACAAAGGAAAATGAAGGGCTCTATTTTAATTAAACTTAATTAAATTTAATTAAAGTCTGAAGCGCAAGGCTCAAAAGCATTAAGGGCGTGTCCGAATCCACTTTTGCTATTTTAAGGACGGAAAAATACGCTCTGCACTGCGGTGCATGGTTTAACAGGGTTGAGCTTATTCTCTTAATGAGTTATAGGTGTGTTTTGAGAATAAACCAATCAGAGTCTTATTTCCCATTCCCTTTAAAAGTCAGTTGCTTCATGCCCATGGCGGATTTGCTATTTACATGGCGAACTTTGTCAGTGTAAAAACTGAACACTACATTAGCGAGAAAACAGTTAAACAGACCATCTGCAAGACAAGGATTAAGAAAGAGCCTCCTCCATTTGGCCTTCACTTTCGCTCTTTCGTGGACGCACTCACTGAAGACATCCATTAGCCTACGTAATTATTTTTGTTTGTTAAGCATAAAGATTTGTTTCAAAACTATTTCTGAATTCAGTTCTAATTTACAGCAAATGAATAAATGATCAAAAGTAACGAAGTGTGGTCAAAAAAAACTGAGTTGTATCCAAAGACACGTCCTACGCCCCATGGTCCAAAACTTGATAGTTGGACAAATCTGCGCCGAGCACGCAATATTCTTAAAGATTCCTCTCACCCTGCTCACAGTTTTCTCTCCTGCCTTCTGGCAGGCGCTTCAGGCTCCCCCGGACAATAACCAGCAGACTAAAGAACAGCTTCTTCCCCAGAGCTGTCTCCCTTTTGAACTCTGCCCCCCACTGACTTTTTGCCCCCCTAATACACCCCCCACTCTCCTCATAACTCAAACGCAAATTAACATTTGCACATTTAAAAATTGCACTGATTCACTTATTTGAACTGTACATACCTACTGCACATGTACATTTGTAATTATGTACACACCCACTGTACATATACATTTGTAATTAGTTTATATATCTGCACACTTCTGATTATTAATAGCAACCTGTACATTTATCCATCTATTGTAAATCTCTGTTCATAGCTAACACAACCTGTATATAATGTTCATAGTACATCCATTTGTAAATATCACCATAGTTTTTCTATAACTGCACTTTATAACTTATACCTGTATCCTGCACTTGCTGCTATTGCACTCCTGGTTAGACCTAAACTGCATTTCGTTTCCCAGTACATGTGTAATGACAATAAAGTTGAATCTAATCTAAAAAAAATATATATCTTATTTAGTTTTTTTAATAAAACTAATATAAATATGCATATAATAAATACTACTACTAATAATAATAATAACATTATACAAAAGCAAGTTGTCATAAATAAACAGAAAAAAGCCCCCTGAGGTGAAGAAGGCATGGGGGTACTGGTTCTTATATTTATGTAGAAAAATAATATTTTTTGTATTATTGTATTCCTTTAAATCTTTTTTATTTGTAAAGATATGTGCGTATTGCTGTACATCCACCGTGCTTTAAAGGTGCTGTATGTAAGTTTTTGACTCTTCTAAACCATAAAAATACCATAATATGTGTGCAGATATTTAAGAAACATCCCAAGTGGACATACTTGTTTAACTGAAAAACAATGCTGAAGTCAGATATTCTGCTTTGAAAATGTTTTTTTCCCATGCCGGAACGCTGTCTTTGGCATTGTGCAGGTTAAATTTGCCTAAATAGTTTAGCCAATTATAGTTCAGCACCCCGGGTTGCCTTGTTGGAAAACCGCATATTTCATTTATTCATTTAGAAAGACTCTGAAAGCATGCGTCCAGAAATGCGACAGTGTCAGTGGACAGTATCAGATGTCAAAATGAGACAGATTCAGTTCCACATGAGATTATTAATTAGCAAATGATATAAATATTACGAACGTGAGCAGATTACATTGTAACCGCATGTCCTAACAACACGCTTTGTGACGAGATACGCAGTGATGAGCAGTTTGGCTGTTTGCACCAGACGAAACACGAAAGAAATTCAAATACAGCCATTCAGAAGCACATAATATGCACTCACTCAAAAAACAGTAAGGTTTTTGACCCTTTTTGACATTATTAAATGTAGATGCTGAATCACTCATATGTGTTTAGTTCTAAAGTTCAATTTCAAATGGTTTATTGTATTTTCAAGATCTGAGGTGAACTATCTGCTTTTACTTTTAGTATATGGCAATACATGTCATGTAAAATGGCATTCAAACTCACATTGTTAGCATTTAGCACTGAATACAACACACAAGGTTTACCTGAGGTGATCTGTCATAGGTTTCACTTGTTCAGCTGTGAGAAATAGAAGCCGTTTCTAATATATCAATTCGAGGTGTTGGTTAGAACCAAAACTCCTTTTAATATGGAGAATATTCCCTCAATCGCGTGTCGTTGCTTTTATTTAGAACACAGCTTAAATCACTCACTCCTGTACTCAATCTGGCAACCCGCGCTTGCGTTTATTTTGATCCAGGAGTGCAATACCTAGTTCAACCACTGGGTGTCAAACTTACATACTGCACCTTTAAGCAATGTTTAAGCGAGGTGCACAACTGACGCGCTCTGCGCTGGACTTTAGACCTGCTCTCAGCTGGTCTATTGAACAGTCTATTAATAGCAACACGCCAACAATGCATCTTACCACCTATATTTTAGACCAGAACACCCATGAGTCCACAAAGTGGCGCAATGTGGCGGAAGACGGGAAAATCAAGGTTGCGTTGGTCTGAAAATAGCAACACGTCTTGGAAACACGTCTTGCGCCGGGTGTATGATAGGTCCCTAAGACTTAAAATGATTTAAGACAAAGACAATACCTCAGTGAATTTAAGACTTTTTAAGGCCTAAACGTTTGGCATTTATATATAGTTTATATTCACAGGCAGTGATACCAGTGGTGATTTGTTCCGATTTTCTACGTTTGCTTTGTTACTCCAACATTTTCTAAATTCTGCTTTTACGCATTATTTGTTAAATTGGGCTTTTGTAATTGGATTAAGCCACATTTGGCACATCAAAAATCATATAGATTTTAAAATCACAAAAATAAATGATTTAAAGTAATAATTATCACTGATATCACAATTCCTAAACTAAATCTTCAACCAATTACCCATTCTGCCTGTATATACATATATATTAATCAGGACCTTCTGAAGTATTTCAAAACATTATAAACTTATTTACACAAACCTGAAATGGACAATCAGCATATCCTGAGGTTTAAAGGGACAGTTCACTCAAAAATGAAAATGTACTAACTGATTACTCATCCTCAAGTTGTTCCAAACCTTTATGATCTTCTGTTGAACACAAAAGAAGATATTTTGAAGAATGCTGAAAACTCTAACCACTGACTTCCATAGTAGAAAAAAAACCTCAAAGGTTTGAATCTAATTTAAAGGATGAATGAATTTTTGGGGTGAACTACCACTTTAATTGAATCTTCAACTCAATAAAACACACAAAACTTGTTGATCAACATGATTTGTGTTGTATTTTAAATAATGATGAACGTAGTAGTCAGAAACTCAGTCTGAGGTTATGATTTGTAGGTTTTTCAAGTAACCAAAATTGAACAGTATCGCTCTGGAAAGGTGGATCACTGACAAAAGTATAAAGTTACTATCCTGACATATTTCTGTACCAAACTGCATCACAAGTGTGTTAAAAAAACAAATGCTGTTTACACAGAATGGAAAAGTGGCCATAATAATAATAATAATGAGGACTCAACAGTCAACACTGATCTGCATTTGGCCTTCAGCGTTTGTTTTACGTGATGACAGAGCGACAGGTTGAGTCGACTTCTTCAGATTCCTTTTCATCATAAAAAACATAAATAAAAGGCAGAAACCTGCAGCTTGAACTGACAAACCAACTGTGCTCATCTTAAAATGACCTGTAGCTGACTTCAATTAATGACGAATCTACATGCTACACAACTGCTAACGCATTTGAAGGAAACAACGGAAAGTGCTCAGAAGTGAGAGGACAGCAGTTCGCCAAATAATGCCAACGCTTTACAGAAAGCAGCCTGATATTAAGAATCAATCCTGTGGCTTTTTTTAAGCTTGGAAACTTTTCATCAGTGATAAAAGCAAACTGGTCCAGAAAATCTGCTTTCAAGTGTCAAGTGTACAAGCAGATTCTCCTGTTTAACAGTACATTCAGTAAAAGCCTTTATAAATGCTGCTTGGACCTCATCGTGTGACATTTTAGAGACTGTGGAAGTCCTTCAAGTTTCATACTGCAAAGCAAAACCTGACTGAAACACATCATTGGTGTTATGGCTGTTAGAAAGATGCAAAGGAAAGAACTGAAATGCGTTAAAAACAAAGATCCACATGGTTGTGAGGTTTGGAATCTGCGTGGTTGCCAGTAAACCATAAATTCCTCCACGGCTCACGTCGGTTTCTGAACAGTCAACTTGTTCTCTGAGAAAAGTCACAGCCTTTGTTCAATTCAAGGTTTGTGAGGCCGGGAGAAAGGCATATTTCACCGTCGATGTCGAGCGAAGAGGTAAAAGCAACCTGAAAAATCCTGGCTGAGCCAACGGGAATGTTTGGACAGGCTCGCGTGTTGAGAATTTCCAGCTCTGCCTGAGCAAAACTTTGGGTTTTTTGTTGTCTTATTGTAACGTCCAATCAGGCCTGCTGTGCTGAGGGTCCGAAATCTATGAGGCTTTGTCCTGGTCTGGACATTGGGACAGTCTGCAGTCACACAGCTCTCTGTAGATTCTCTTGCGAACTTGAGGCATGTCCTCTTGAGTGAATGACAGCGGCTTCATGAAGGCCAGGCACTTGCAGTACTGCAAAGACAAAACACGCACTGCTTTACGTGGTTGAAGAACACCAACACACACTAGGTTATGCTTTTTGAAGAAATTAAAACTCATAATAGGAGACGAGGGAGCACAATGGGTAGCACGTTTGCCTAACAGCAAGAAGGTCGCTGGTTTGAACCTCGGCTGGGTCAGTTGGCATTTCTGTGTGGAGTTTGCATGTTCTCCCCGTATTGGCGTGGGTTTCCTTCGACAGTTTAAAGATATGTGGTACAGGTGAATTGGGTATGCTAAAATTGACCATAGTGTATGGGTGTGTGTGTGTATGTGGATGTTTCCCAGTAAGTGTGGCTGGAAGGGCATCCGCTGCGTAAAACATAATCTGGATAAGTTGGTGGTTCATTCCGCTGTGGCGACCCCAGATTAATAAAGGGACTAAGCCGAAAAGAAAATGAACGAATAAATAAAACTCATAATTACAAATATCTTCATGCTCCGGGTGGTATTTTTTTACAACTGTCCAGACTTAAAAGGATGCCAGCAAACAATTTTGTGTTTAATAGACATCTAATAGACATCTAAACATAGACAGCTTGGCTAAAACAAGGCTAAACTTGGGCAGTCAGGGAAAATCTAATAGACATCTAAGAATAGCCCAAAGCTAGACTAGTCAAGTAGACAGCCTTTATATGTGTAGTCATTCATTTCTGTTTATTTGATGACTAGTTTTGGCCTATTAGACGTCTATTAGATTTTCACTGACAGCTCAAATTTAGCCTTGATTTAGCCAAGACGGCTATGTTTAGACGTTTATTAGACATCTATTAGACATTTTTTTAAAACAAAAACAATGCTTGCTGGGATAGATCACCCCAAAATGAAAATTCTGTGATCATTTACTCATCCTTTACTCGTTTCTCGTTGTTGAAAGCAAAAGATGATGTTTTGAAAAATCCTGGAAACCTGTAACCATTGACTTCCATAGTGGGAAAAACAAACACTATGGAAGCTTTCGTCAAATTGTTTTCGTTTGTGTTAAACAGAAGAAAGAAACTCAAAGGCTTGCAACCACTTTTAAGTGGTGAGTAAATAGTAAGTAATTAAAAATTTTTGGTCTTTTCTATAAAAAAAAAAAAAGCACAAATTTAAAAGTGCCACGCTTACAAAAACACTTGCTTGCAATTTTGGAAAATATGCCAGCATTGTGTTAAAACATGTTAGCAAGCTAATTAGCAATGTGCCACAACATGCTAGCGATATACTATTAAAAGGATAGATCACCCGAAATTAAAAAATGAGTCTCTATTTCCTCACTCTCAAGTTATTGCAAGTGTTTATGAGTTTCTTTCTACTGTTGAAAACAAAAAAAGAGATTTCAAAGAATGCTGAAAACCTGTAACCATTGACTTCTATAATAGGAAAAACAAATACCATGGAATGTATGTATGTATGTATGTATGCATGTATGTATGTATGCCATCATGACAAATAATAGAAAGATAATAAATATTGCACATCCTTATCCTGGATTTATCTTACTGGCTAGCTAGTTAAAAATCTAAATCAAAAGATGCCATTTGGAGTGAGTCATTTTTGTCAACACCAAATGTTCGCACTGAACATCTTTCTTCATCACCCTCAGATAATGCAAAGCAGCACATGTACATGTAAGTTTGTATTACCTCCAAAACAAAAACACCACAGTCATTGTCGTTCTTCTGCTGTGGAATGGTCTGTGGAAAAGCGCAAAATCAAAAATATTTACAAAAACAACTAAACAAAGCAGGGATTTATTAATCACACTTAATACACAAATACACTTCATTGAAGTGTTTAGACATCACCTATATATATTATATAATTGCAGGATAAATATGCTTATAGATGAATTACCAGTTTGTAAACATTCAGGGAATGACATCCGATGTGGTACAGAGTTAGTTGTTGTCTTAGAGATAAGTTATATTAATTACACACA
>CAIGQZ010032975.1:592654-636481 GCA_903798205.1 Danio tinwini
ATATATATATATATATATATATATATATATATATATATTTATAATGATAAGATTTATATATATTTATAATGATAAAATTTACGTTACTGTGAGCGGCGTTCGACTGACAGGTCCATTTGCGATAGCACTCTCTCAATAGATATTGGATAAGACAAAATGGCCAAGCATCTGGCCGAAATATACTATCTCATAATAATATCTCATTGAAACTTCAAGTGATTTTACAAGAAAGAAGTTAAAGGCCTACAAGTCTTTGTAAGCCAACAATTTTGTTCTGTGGTCATGTGCAAGAAATAATGTTCCATGATTACCAGATTCAAAACTTTGTAGTGCTAAAAACCGAGGTTCTGCCTAGCCGAAGACAAGGAAAGAAGACGGAACTGTACAAGGCCTGGGTAATCATCAACAAGCAAAACAACTGCATTCTGACAGCAAACTTTACCTGTACAGCAGGGTATGTGAACTTATTTTTACATTTTATTCTAAGCATTCAGTGTCCGCAGTTTAATTAACCATATTGAACTGTTTTTGCTGAAATCATTGCTGGAATCAAAAACGAGTAATGTGTATTATTCAGCATAGAATGAACTTACCTGATATAAAATGAGAACTGCAGAGTCGAGCATTTTTTATTAGGTCCTCACTCCATTCAACTCTTATGAAGGCTTTTAGCTAAAGACATCTGCGGTTGGCATTAAAAGCAGTGTGGTGTCAAATTTAAGTTTTCTATTTTTGGACTTTTTCGAATTTGGCATCCTACAGCACAACTTGACATGTTTGCTATTGCAACCGTTTTTTTTTTTGCAACCGCTATTCGCAGTTAAACCCGTGTGATGTCATGCGTGACGTAGGTTGGTAATTCCCCTATACAGTGGGGGTAATAAGTATTCCCCATTGTAAACACGTCACCATTTTTCTAAAAAACTATTTCTAAAGGTGCCATTGACTTGACATTTTCACCCGATGTTGGTAACAGCCAATAAAATCCAAATATGCAAATAAATCAAATTTAATTAGTTTACAAATGAAGTTATGTATAATAAATTAAATGAACAGATAAAGAAAGGGAGGTGTAGAAAGGTAGTGAAAGCCCAGACAGCAGTTGAAATCAGCAACTCTCTGCCCTTCCTCAGTGTAAATAAATATCAGTTGCAACATCTACATTAGTAGGAGGATGAAGATTAATTCAGGGTGGACATTTCAGCAAGACAATGATCTAAAAACACAGCCAAGGAAACTCTCAAATGTTTTCAGAGAAATAAAATCAAGCTGTAGAATGGCCCAGCCAATCACCTGACTCCAATCCAATAGAAAAAACAAGATAAAGATCAGATTTGATAGACGAGACCCACAGAACTATATAGACCTTTACACTCTGTCGAAGTGAGAAACTCACACCTGAGCAATGCATTCTCCATATGAGAGGGGTCCTTAAGCTGTCAGCACCCAAAAAAGCCTTTTGTATAAAATATTAAAGACATTTCAGTATTTGTTTGTTTTTTGGGGTTTTTAACAAAATCTGGTTAAAGTCCATGTCAACAGCTGCTTTAGAAATATTATTCCCAGGAAAAAAACATGACGTGTTTAATACTTATTATGTATATAATAACTTTAACTGTTAAAAGCTCTTAGTTACTAGCTAATTAGTTATAAGTAACTAATAAAGTCAGGTAACTAATAACCTTCACTTTTCTGATTGTGATTGTAACGCAATAATGTGCAATGTTTGTAAAGCTGCTTTGAAACAGTAATCATTGTGAAAAGCACTATACAAAAAAACTTAAATGAAATGTATTAGGAAACTTCCTGTTCCAGACCTTGTTGATGAGCATCTTCCAGCCCTTCTGAAAGACCAGTTGTTTCTTCTCTTTTGCTTCTTCCATGATGTATTTCATGACGTTCTGTGGAGAAGAGACACACGTCAGCTCACCTTAATGTGAAAATTCTGCTCAAGCGCACAGCTCAAAAAAACACTCACGTCCAAAGCAAACTTGAACAGGATGCCCTGGGAGTCGTAGAAGTTGATGTTCTGCTTGGAAACGTCCACAGTTATGAGCGACCAGTGGATCTCCAGATGAAGAGGAATCAGAATCAGTGTCTTCGAAAACAGATCAATCTAAGCACATCAACACAGATAGAATCAGACACTTTGCAAAAATTACTATTATATTACTATTATGCAAGCAGCGAGTCTCTAAAGTTTAAAGGTGCAGTATGTAAGTTTGACACCCAGTGGTTGAACTAGGTATTAACTTCTGGTTCACAACACACGCAAGCGCAGGTTGTCAGATTGCCAAAATCAACAGGAGCGAGCCTGACTATTGAGCCTAAAGGCTGATTTAAGACTGATTTAAAGGGCACCTATGGTGAAAAATCTACTTTTTTAAGCTGTTTAGACAGACATATGTGTAGGTATAGTGTATAGACCGTCATATAGGGGGAATATAAACACACCCAGTCCTTTTTTTCAATTTAACAACATAAAAACGGTGGACCAATTGGAGAGGTTTTGAGATCAACCGCAACTTGACGTAGGAGTTCGGTCCCCCGCCCACTGAATTGATTGACATCTGTGTATTAGCATGTCTCCATAGTAACGTGTATAATCATATCAATAAGACAGGACGTGCTCAAAGAAACTGGGAATAAAAGGTCTGTTTAGTTTGCTAGGTTAATTAATCATCATCAAATGTGATCTAGAGTGAGTTTTACAACTTTAAAAAAAAAAATTTAAACAGTGCATGTTAATGAATTACAGCCATTTACTTTAGCTTTACTTCATCACCACAGTCAAGACAATTATAAAAGAAGACACTTTAATCCCGGTTTGTGGATGTTAAATCAGGTTTATTTTGTACATTAGCGTAACAGATCTCCATACAGCAGTGGATATTAACCTGTATCCTGTCACATTTGCATGCAAAAAGAGTGCAAAGCTAAACGCACGCGCTGTCTGTGTGTGTGTGTATCTGTGTGTGTGTGCGTGAACTTTGTAACGACATTGTGTATGACTCATCGTATTTCTCACAAACATTACGTGAGATCTACTTCCTTCTTGTTTGTCTGTTGTCTCACGCAGCTGAGGGAGGAGATTGAGGGTGAGCCACGCTTACAGGCACGTGGGAATGGTGGGCGGGGAGGACTAGCCTTAAAGACAAAGTTCACAAAAATCGCTACCTGATGCTAAGAGCTATAAAATAGAAACTTATGAAAGGTATAATAAAAATCTGATGGGTGTTTTGAGCTGAAACTTTACAGACACATTCTGGAGACACAAAAGACTTATTAAATCTGGAAAAAGTGGTAACCTAGGTGCCTTTTAAGTCGTGTTCTAAATAAAAGCAACGCCATGCAATAGAAGGAATATTTTCCGTATTAAAATGAGTTTTTGTCCTAACCATCTCCTAAAATTTATATTTTAGAAACGGCTTCTATTTCTTGCAGCTGAACAACAGGATAAACTGACAATGATCACCTCAGGTACACCTCATGTGCTTTATCCAGTGTTAAATGCTAATAATGTCATTTTACATGACATTTATTGCTATATCCTGAAAGCAGCAGCAGATAGTTCACCTCAGATCCTGAAAAATAAACCATCTGAAATTGAACTTTAGAACTGTGTGCAAGCCAACACATATCAGTGATTCAGCATGTATATTTAATAATGTTAAAGAGGTTAAATATATATGAATTAGATTATAAACCTTACCATTTCGTTGGAGTGCAGTAAGTGCACTATTCTGTGCTTCTGAATGGCTGTATTTACATTTCTGCCATGTTTTGTCTGGTGCAAACAGCCAAATTGCTTATCACTGCAAATCTCGTCATGTAGCATGTTGTTAATACACAGGGTTACAATGTATAATCTGCTCAGCTAATCTTTACGTTCGTAATATTTATATTATTTGCTAATAAATAACCACCTCATGTGGAACTCTGAATCTGCATCTCATTTTGGAGTCTGTTACTGTCCACCGGAGCATTTTGTTCTCGGACGCAAACTTTGAGAGCCTTTATGACTGAATGAAAGAAATACACGGTTCAGCAAGGCAACCCAGAGTGCTGAAATATAGTTGGCTAAACTGGCATTGGGTTAAAGAAACCAAAACAAAGACAGCTGTTCCGGCTGTAACGCACAGTTTCAAAGCAGAATATCATACTTCAGCATTGTTTTTCAGATAAACAAGAATGTTCACTTGGCATGTTTCTGAAATGTCTGCAAACATGTTATGGTATTTTTATGCTGTCGAAGAGTCAAAAACTTACATACAGCACCTTTAAGTTTCATTGCTATTTTATTTCATGTGTTCCTCTAAATATTTTCTTAAAGAAAGTCAAACAGGATTAAGTGACTAAATACTTTTACTCAACTCAAAAAATTCCTAAGCATTAGGGATTGGCGATATGAAATTAATACTATATAACAATATTTTCTGGTATTTATTGTGATAAGAGTATTTATGACAATAATTTAGAGACACTCAAATTAATACAGTATAATTTTTGTGACAGTGATTAACAATCATGATTTTTTTTACATTACTATGAGTGTTAGGTTTAGGTCTGGGGTAGACTTTAGTAAATTATATAATATAAGCAGTTATTATTATAATTACTGTTTTTACATTACCGTGATGGTTGAATTTAATGATAACAAAATACAATTAATGGATAATTTAATAAATAATTCTTGCTAACTTCCAGCTGCTGCAGCTGTATCACTTTATCACTGCAGCAGAGGATAAATATGATGGAAATGTGATTATTTTTATTATATATAGACTCTTTAAAAATATATAGATTATTTCAAGCCATTCTAGGTATTTTTATAAGCAAAAGCTTAAGGACTGAGCCTTTATCGCTGTATTGAATACTATTAAATGCAACTGAATTAATTGCACAAACCGATTGTACATTTGATTATTACTACTATTAATATATTATTGTATTAGTCACAGTCATAGTCATACACATTAGCCCTAGGCCTTCACACAGTACAGTATGGAGTGAAAAGCTTGTATTTATGCGCATGTGACCTTAAAAAAAAGATTTACAATAAGAAATAAATTATTAAGATATAAATTAAGATAGAAAACCTTAGGTATAGAAAATATAGCTATAGATAATAAAAACAAAACAATTTTAAGAAATATAATTATATGATAATATAAATAACATAATTATTAAAAAGATAAATATAATTATAAACTTATAAACTAACATGTTAACAAAGTAAGTAAAATATAATCTTAATTATATTATTACATGTATATTGCAAACGGTAAGATATTGCCCATCCCTAGCATTAGTCAAAAAGGAAATGTGATTCAGAAATGAGACATGTAGACTCTTCAACATGTAATAATTAAACAACAAAAGTGAATAGTAAGTGAAGTTCTGCATGCTGTGACTTTCACCTTTTTGGTCCATCGTCTTACTCCTTCATAACCTTTTGCTACGAACTGTCGGTAAAAAAAACTGTTGAAGAAATGAACCTAAAAAAGGGCACAGAAAACAGAGTTTCATTATGGGTCATTGAAGCCTTAAAGGTCTCAAGACATTAAAAGAAAGCTTTTTAGATGTTAGTTCAGTATATTAATCAAAGTAAGTATGGTACAAAACAGTGACAATTTGCATTAAGAAGATATAAACATCAAAAGCTTGTGGGTTGTCACTTCTGCCTAAATGGATCAATGTTTTTTTTGACATCACCTCACACTTTAGTTTCCTCATTAAATCTTCTGACCAAACAAATGCTCTCTAGTGTCTGACATGTCATTTGATGTATATAAAACAGTATACACACAGTATACAGTTGATCTCAGAATTATTAGCCCCCTTTGAATTTTTTTCTTTTTAAAATATTTCCCAAATTATGTTTAACAGAGCAAGAAAAATTTCACAGTATGTCTGATAATATTTTTTTCTTCTGGAGATTTATTTGTTTTATTTCGGCTAGAATAAAAGCAGTTAATATTTTTTTAAGAATCATTTTAAGGTCAATATTATTAGCCCCTTTAGGCTATTTTTTTTTTGATAGTCTACAGAACAAACCATCGTTATACAATAACTTGCCTAATTATCCTAACCTGCCTAGTTAACCTAATTTACCTAGTTAAGCCTTTAAATGTGACTTTAAGCTGTATAGAAGTGTTTTAAAAAATTATATCTAGTAAAATATTATTTACTGCCATCATGGCAAAGTTAAAATAAATCAGTTAATAGAAATGAGTTATTAAAATAATATGTTATATTATTAATATATTATGTTTAAAAATGTGTTGAAAAAATCTTCTCAGGGGGCTAATAATTCTGATTTCAACTGTACAAAGTAGTCAACATTTGAAGAGGATCAAGATTTTAAAATTGTCCTACTGTAAGACAAGAATGGGTGTTGATCAAAAGATTTAGGACAACTGTGATTAAAGTTTTTCATCCACTTCAAATGTCGATTACTATATATTTGATACATGTACGTATTTGTAATTGTAATGGTTGAAAAAAATAATAATAATAATAATATATATATATATATATATATATATATATATATATATATATATATCTGCACCCGACCCACACCCTATCGACACTTTAATAATTCAAATTTTTTGTCTAAAGCATGATGACAGATCACCGTGGATCGTTCATTATTAACAACAGATTCAGCTTTCACATATACAAAAAAAAAAAAAAAACGGTGTCACTTCAGCCTAAACAGCAGCTATGTTATGTTTACTTGGCCTTTTGCAAAAACAGAATAGCATCTACTGTGCCTGGATTTGGGCGATTCCGCCTCGCCTCCAAAACACGCCCAGCTGCACTAAATGAGCATTCGCTCGCACCGGTTGTTGGAGCAATGCACAAGCTTCTCCTTGCAAGGCGCTGCAGTTGTGTAAATAACCGATCTTGTTTCTCCCAGAACGATAGCAGATTTTCCTCTGATGACTCCTCTAACTGAAAGTTTGCACAGTACTCTTGCACTTCATCAATTATTTTGGGCGTCTCATCTTCACATTCTGCGAAGTCCACTCTGCTTTTTTTTGCTGGTCAACTGCTATGACACGCGACCCACCCGCAATTAATCATAATGTATTTTTTTATTACCCGACCCGCGGATTATCCGCAGCGCCCGCAGATATAACTGCCATCCGCGCATCACTATATATACACACATATATATATTCCATGTATCATATTTCTATATGGGAACACATCAAGTCATTTGCATACACAAAACATGTATTTATCATACTGTACTGTAATTTTAATTTTACTTTGCAACTTATACCCATCTAATTGAGATCATCGGGTGAAAATAATTAGCCATTGGTATTTATGAAAGCTCTTATAGCATTAAGTAAAAAAATATGGACAAAATAAAAGATTCTTTGATTAAACAGTCTATCATCACAGTGGTTCAGTATTATTATTATTAGCTGCAGAACTGTCTTGAGCATCTGTCTGCGCTCCCAAAAAACATCTTACACCTTCAAAAGCCACCGCATTCATATCGTTTTGTCTTGTTATAGAAGAAAAAAAGTCATGCAAGTTCTCCTTCTGCAGCAAATACCGTTTCAAGCCAAATGATTATTAGCACTTTGAGCAAACAGAGCTCACACTTTTATATTTTAGATCCATTCATGATTTTACCTTGTGGTTTGTAGCCTCCATGATCAATTCTCCATACATGTTAATCACCTGCAAAAACATAGAAATCAAATCATAGTCCATTAAAAATGAAGGATTCGACAAAGACAAGACATCCGCATAAAATTACATTTAATTAGAAAGCATGCAAGAGATTAAAGTCATAGTTTAAAATAGGTTTTCATTAGCTAATGTATTTACTAACACAAACTAATAATGAGCAATACTTGTACAGCATTTATTAATCATAGTTTAACATTTACTTATACATTATTAACTCCTAATTTATGGTTGTTATTCAAATTATTTAATGCACTGATTACATGAACTAACAATGAACAACTTTGTTTCAATTAAGGCCCAATCCCAATTCTATTTTTGTACCCTTCCCCTTGGCCCTTGAAACAGAGTGTGAAGGGCCACAAAATTTACCCCTAAGAAATGAGACATCTGCACACGTTATCATATGTGATCGCGATCTCTTACTTCATATGAGATCACAACTGCTGTAGTGATTGTGGTTGCGTAGTTTTTTTGGTATTTATCTTCAGGAAATCACTGAAGGCAACAATATCATGTTATCATAACGATATAATGTGGCAATAAGCTGGTAACTGTACTGTGCATTTACACCATGGCCATATTCATCTATGTAAACACAAGAAAACAACATTATACTAGACAATGTAAAAAGCTCATTCCCAGACACTACACTTCTCTGACATGAGATTTCCTATTCTGGGAAATTTTTGTACCCCTTGGTTTTGAGTGTGGTCCTAAAAAAATCTCAGTTTCAAGGGCTATCTAGCCCTTTCCCTTAGCCCTACGCCTTAAAGCTAAAGAGAATTGGGACACCCTTACCCAGTCACGTGAATGCGCAAAACGAGGGGTAGGGTAAAGGGAAAGGCCTAAGGGGTAGAATTGGGATTGGGCCTAACAAATGTTAACAAAGATGACTAAATACTGTAATTAATGTACTGTTCATGTTAGTAAACTGACATTACTTTAATAATTCTAATAGACTTTTTTGAACGTCTGGCAAAAATAGGTGGAAAAATTGTTATGTCATACAAATGAAACAAATATTCATTCTGACCTGTGCTCAAATTATACATAGTAATAATAAATCATACTAAATTTAAAAATGATTTAAAATGATTAAAAACTTGCTGACAAGTTTTTAAGCTGCTGGTAAAAGTATAGTTGCAAAACAAAGATTTTAAATGAATGAGTATTTAGGCTGCTCTGCGATCCCTTAATCAAGTTTTTTAATTTGTCATCAAACGATTCGTGTTTTAAAATATGTCTGACAAGATTTTAAACAGGCTATCATCAGCTTTCATTAAAATAAATGTAAGATTTTTAAAAACTATTGTGACCAACAATCAGTGTAACACATTACAAGTGACGCGTTTTACAAGTTATGTAATAATATGACTTTTTTGATACCGAGAAAAGTAGCGCATTACTTTTCAAAATGAAATAGTAATATTTGAGTTACTTTTTAAAAAATGTAACACCAAAAAAAAAAGCAATAGAAATATCCTCTTTATTTTGAGCGCATTGAACAAAAGGAAAAGAGGATTATCTGAATAGACAGTGATTTTACTTTTAAATAAGATAAAAATGACAAAAGCAGCAATCACACTGCTTTAAACTTTTTATTAATCTGTATGTATGCATGTAAAGCTCTGGGGTCAGGAAGTTCTCAGAAGATAACATTACCCTACATTCATTTATTTATGTGTTTTTATTAAAGGTAAATGAAGTTTATACAGTGTGTTGTTCATTGCAGAGCTCCACTATTAAAAAAAAACAAAAAAACAACAACAGCAAGTTCTGAAAGAGATCAAGGCTCAGCAAGGTAAGAAAAAGTAAGGCAAAAGTAACTCAAAAGTAACGTAACGCATTACTTTCCATAAAAAGTAACTAAGTAATGCAACTAGTTACTTTTTTGGGAAGTAACTCAATATTGTAATGCATTACTTTCAGAAGTAACTTTCACCATCACTGCCAACAATGTTGGCTCTTAGCTGTAGTGTAAACAATGCAGTGGCTTACTGCATATCCAAACATGATGCATTCTCATGTTGCAAGTAAATCTGGGTTTTTGATAGCAGAAGTAAAGGTATTTACTTTACGAAGTAAAAAATATATATAATTTCATTATTTAGCCCAACATGTTTACACATTTTAAATGCTTCTTAAAATAAAATATATTGTGTGTTTAAATGAAAAAAAAAAAAGTTTTGACTAAGCTGCAACCTTCCACTCTCTCTTGTGAAGCCAATACGAAAGTACTGAAACGGCAATTTATCGACTGACCTTTGGGGACTGGCTCCAGGAACTACTGATGTTCACTGACTGCATTACTAAATTGTCCAAATTTACAGCTGATAAAAATATTTACAGCCTGGTACAAAAGATGGTTTGGGTGCATATAACTAATATTACCCTTCATGATAACTGTGAGGGGGGTAAATATTTTTATAACTCATCCATTTCGTTTTTATTAAGTTTGCATAATTAAGGGCGTGGCCACTTGAGTGACAGCTAAGTTTGCTGCTCGCTGTCTCGTCACCTCAGCTGATTTCGGCTGATTAGCCACTGAACTCGGCATATACATCATATTTTTGTTTTGTTTTATGTGGCTTTACACAGTTAGTTGCCTTTTGGAATTATTTTCTACAATTATCAGATAATACGGCATGATGTGTGCACTTAATTGTGCTTACAAACCATTCAAGTGGCATCCATTTCCCAGGTGAGAGAAATTATATACTTGTATACACCATCTCTACTAATGTATGTTTTATTTAAGATAATTTATCATTTATAATTTTCTTTAAAACTGTAATGCACTCCAGAATCTGACAGAATGATTAGCTGTAGGCTCTAGAACAGTCGTCTGAAACGTTGTCATACAGTGTTATGCCTGGATTTCATAAATAGCCTTGCATTTACTAACACAGACTATATTTGAAGTATTTGGAAGTAATTCACGTTTTCCAACTGTAGAAAAAACAGAACAATGCTTAGTGGCTCAATGTATTACAACAGTGTTTTTAAAAGACTAAACACTTTATTAATATAGTATACAACCAAGCACAAGTGGTCAGAACACAAACGAGTCGCAGGTAATGAAGTATTAAGAGTTTCTCCTAAAGAAAAGCCTGTCTAATCAAAATGCTAGCAGGCGTTTGCAGCTCCGCCTCTTTGCCCTTATTTGGTCACCCCATGCGCGAACAAAATGGAGACGATTGGCCACGCCTACTTAATTTGAGCTCTTCAGAAACTTATGGGTGACGTCACGGATACTACGTCCATATCTTTTACAGTCTATGGTTTTAACCCAGACATTTAAAAATAATATATATTTTAGAGCAGTAATAATCACATTTTTAGCCAAGGTTATCATACAGTCAGAATCTTATAGCAGCCCATGTCTAGTTGTAATAAAGCAAATTAAATTTGCACTAGCAAAAGAAAGTATTTTAAAGCCAATGAATCACCAACACACAAAACATTCTTTAGCGCTGTGGGAGAACTGATATTCTGATATTAGCTCCGGCCCTTTGCTGGTGACCCAGCCATCTGTGTGAATGTGCTTGTGTTTTAAAGACTTTTTGTTTTTGAAAATGACCTTTTGTAATTTGTAAGCTTTCTAATCTAATAATTAGATTTAAAAATGTTAGGCCATGTCCACACATACACAGGTATTTTTTTCTAAATTGAGTTTTCCCTACCTTTGTATTTTGTAAAAAATCTGTCCACAAGAAAACGCAAAAAAAATGCACGCTGATGCATGTTAAACAAAACGCTGATGCAACAGGTGGTGAAAAAAGCCTTTTATACTGGATTCACACCAAACACAGAATTAAGTATTTGCATGACTACACTGCATACAAGTCAATGCAAACGTGTGAACAGAGGCAGATTACTATGTGAATGATGCGTAATACATGACTCGTTTGTCGTGAATGTGTGGAATTTGCCTCAATCATGTCTTCCACGTTTGGTGTGAACCTAGCCGTGCTGGCCAATCAAAAAGGAGAAAACATCATAAGGCAAAAACTCCAGGGTCACATGACTAGACCAGATTCATGTTAGCCTTAGACTTTTTAAGACCCTGCAGGAACCCTAATGGCTTGTTTTTATTGAGTGGTACGGTACGGTACGGGTAAGTACGACTCACCTTTATCAGGCTTGCGTTTCCACTGCTAAAAGGGTACCAATGGTACTCTTTTGGTGGGAGTGGTGTACAACAGAAAGTTTCAGTCAACGTAATTTTCGCTCAAGAAAAGCTGTCCGGGTCGTTCATATATCATATGAAAAGCACTTCTCACAAACAGATGATTTATACACATAAATACTTGTGTATAAATGTTTATTACAGGCTTTCCCTTGTTTTTTCACGTGTCACTCTCGCATTTGTCGCATCTGTCAGTCTCTGAAGGCATCGGGTTTTTAAAAGCACGTCAATAATCAAGCGCACGTTATTAATATCAGCTTAAGAAGTTTGTTATTTCAAAAATATAGACCCGCACGCGACCATAAGCAAGAAAGCGAAACCGCTCGCGGTTTAGATGGGCTCGTGAAAAACTACGGGGCACAGGGTAGAATCTGATCTTCTTCTTGGCTTTGTGGCTGTTCATCAAGACGAAGACAAGGTTTGTTTGAGCTTGGGTCGACCATGGCTCGTTATTATATGTATATATTATTACGGTGTAATGTCTTGGCTGTGTATTTAAAACATGGCGGTTTCTTTGTTTTCATTCTGGCTTGTTGGGAGAGCGAATGACGTATCTCTGTAAACCAATAGCATTCAGCTGAGCGTCTAGCTCCACCCTTTGGTACCCTTGATAACGTTACCCTTTGCAAAGGGTGACAAAAAGTGGTATGGTACGGTTCAGTTCGGTACGCCTTTTTACAGTGGAGACGGCCATAAAAGCGCATGGAACCGAATCGTACAGTACCACTCAGTGGACACGAGCCATAGTAAACTATCGCTGCACTGAATCTCCTTTTAGTCTTTTTAAATATATAGTAAAAATGCTCAAAACACTTAGGATCTAATGTTTAAACAACACCCACCTGATCGTTGACCCAGTTTTGGTCATCAAGTGTGGAAAGGTCATCTAAGGACAAAGTGTGCTTGTTGTAGGTCACTTGGAAGAAATGCATAGGAGCACAGGCCAGACCTGCCCTGTACTTGGCCACTTCTGCTGTTATCAGCTTCATCCTGGACACACAGACAGACAGACAGACAGACAGACAGACAGACAGAGACAGACAGAATGTACAGTACAGTTACATTAAGGAGATCAAGCCTAAACCATTTACTGAAGTCATTTTCCACAAACAGACATTCCTTTCATTTTTTAGAAATAAAGTAGCCATAAATATATGGATGCATTTTTCTTTATTTTACAATTCTGACTCTTTGTCGTTGCATTTATTACTTAATATCATATTTTTTATACTTATACACAGACTTATTATATTATTATACTTATTATATATTTAAAGTAAATAGACACTGCCATTTAGAGTTTTCAGTCTGCACTTCTTTTAGGATTGAAAGACACATCTAGTTCTAATCAAGGCTGCATTTATTTATCCATAACAGATTTCAACATTGTGAAATTGTTTTAGAATTCTACTTTAACACATAAATTATAACAGTAACTTATTCCTGTGATGATTTGACTTGTTTTGTAAAAAAAATAAAGTCTTCATTAAATGAATGTAATATCATGATTTACTGCTTTTCTAACTTTTGATCAATTTAATGCATCCTTGCTGAATAAAATTAGGTAAAACTTTAAGGGTCCAAAATAATGTATTAGTTAAGCATTAATTAATGGTTAACTTGTTCACAATTAAGCATTAGTTTAAAACAAAAGCACTAGTAATTATTGGTTAACTAAACATTTTAAGAGTCCCAAATTATGCATTAGTTAAGCACAGTTAAACTTGTAAATCATGATTAACTTGTTCAAAATTGTGCATCAGTTAAGCATGAGCAAACATAATTCATGATTAACTGAACATATAGTAAAGACATTTTTACTATTATTTACAATTTGATAAGCTGTATATTATTTCTTTGATTCATTGTGTAAGTTGACGGAACAACAAGCTAGTAATTTTGCTTAATTACTGCTGCTTTGCAATTATATTTGGCTAAAATAGTGTAATAAACACAATTTAACCTCATGTCCTAAAGGTAAAGTTCTGCCCACGTTTATAATAGCACTTGAGTGATATTCAAGCTTATTGACTAGAACTATCTAGTAGCTAATTAAGCCTAAAATGACATTAATACAGTGCTAATAAAGGCAATTTGACCAACTGTTCTAAAGTGAAAGTGATATCCACATTAATTATGGCACTTATTGAGGGATATTCAAGTTTATTGACTAGAACTATCTAGTAGCTAATTAGGGCTAAACTGTCATTAAAACAGTACTAATAAAGGTAATTTGACCCCCTATTCTAAAGTGAAAGTGATATCCCCATTCTATGGACTAGAATAAGCTAATAGTTAGTGCTTATCCGAGAACTTTACAGCCAGAATGAGCAAAGCAGTCCAGAGGCCAAAAACAGTGGCAGAGTTACAAATTTGATGTGTTGTCGTCAGTGTTAGGTCACTATGAAGACCCTAAAGTTGGGTGTCAATATATTTAAGCATTGTGGAGAGACAGCCTCAGATGCAGTTTGACATTATACCAGCACATTTGTCGAAGCTGTAAACAAAAAACGTTTAGCCTATTGACATGAATTTCACAACACTTAGTCATCATGGTCTGATGATGATCCGAGTTAAATTTGATGATAATTCAGTATACGGTCTAGCAGGAGTTTGCAAAGGAGTTTTTTTAAACAAAATCAATATGGTGGACAGAACGTTTAGCCAAATATGTCAATATCAATGTTCTTGGCATGACTCAAGGAATAAGATAAGATTTTTTTTATGACAATAAACATATGCAGACTTAAGTTACTAGCAAATTTAGGAATCATTATTGATGGTTAGTGAACGGTATATAACTTGTGACCACTAGGTGGGGCTTTTACCAAATTTATGTGTTGGGGTCATTGTAAGTTGCCAATGACGGACCTAAAGATCAGTGTCAATATGTTTTGGTATTGCAGAGTCGCAGCCTCAGATGCACATTGACATCGTGCTAACACATTTGTTGATGCCATAAACGACAACCATGTTGCTAATCGATATGATTTCCATAACTTTTGGTCAGCATGGTCTGAAGATGATCTGAGTCAAATTTGGTGAAAATTGAATCAAGGATCGAGGAAGAGTACAGGAAGTTTGCCTTAATATGGCATGTTTGGTATCAATGTTCTTGGCATGACCCAAGGAATAATTCAATGTTTTTACCACATTAAACCTATGCAATCTACATTTTTTAGCCATTTTGAAAGATCCATTATTAATGGTTAGTTAAGGGTTTATAACGCACGACCACTAGGTGGTGCTGTTGCCAAATTTGTGTGGTGGTTATTGTGAGGCGCCAATGACACACCTAAAGTTCAGCATCACTATGTTCAAACATTGCAGAATTACAGCCTTAGACGATCTTTGACATCGTGTCTGCACATTTGTCGGTGGCGTAAACGAAAACCGTGTCACATATCAACATGAATTCCATAATTTTTCACCAGCATGGTCTAAAGAACATCTGATTCAAATTTGGTGAAAATTGAGTTCATTTTGTCATATTTGGTATCAATGGTCTCGGCATGATCCAGGGAGTACAACAAGACGCATGTCATGTAAATAAGGAATGTTTAGAAAAAGTTATTAGCATTTTTCAAAAATTGCTTATAACTTTTGGCCACAAGGTGGCGCTGCTCTAGATATTTTTGAGTACCTTTAGCACATGGTGTCGAAGATGCATACCATGTTTTGTAATGATATGTGAATACATTTTTAAAATATAGCATATTTTGACAAAAATCTAAATGGGCCAAAATGGCTGACCTGGGAAAATCTGACATTATTTGACTCAGCATGCTCTATCTGATGTGCAGAGACCAGTTTTATGAGTTTTGGACGAAGTGCTGAGAAGATATTAGCAAAAAAATCTGTATCTCCAGACCACTAGGGGGCAGTGCTCCGAAATGCTGCAGATAACCTCAAACCATGGTTGTCATAACACACACCAAGTTTGGTGTGAATACGTCAATGCATTACAGAGATATCGCTTCAAGTCCATTTTTGCAAGATCTACGTTAGATTTGTTCGCAAGTTAAACAAAAACGGTTGGTCGAATCAACTTTAATTGAATGACAGAAAATGACATCATAGGTTGCGTTTGAATCAGCTTGAGCCAAAGATTAAGAGGAAAAAAAGTTATAACAATAAACATGAAATTAAAGTTTGGACAAGTGGTGGCACTAGAGAGTTTGAGTTAGAGACTTCAGGTTTGCTGTGGTTCATGTTGACACTGCCCTCTATCATTGTGCCAAATGATACAACTTTCTCACGTATGGTTATATGGGATGCCATTCAAATCTAGCGGAAGAAGAAGTGGAGGAATAATAATAATATTAATAGGAACGCTAACGGAAGCAATAGATGCCTTCGCAGCTTCGCTGCTTGGCCCCTAAATATATGTAAAATAAAAATACATTCAAGACCATTCACAAAATATTTGGCAACAGGTTTCTTCAAAGAACAAATGGACTAAAATACAGGTGTAAATGGACTTATGGAAACATATTAAGCTTGTCTAGTGCAGGTTAATCCCAGGTGAGAACAGTAATGTCTGACCACTTGTGATCTGGGGTCTCATTTTTAAACGTGGCACACAACGGGTGGAAATGTGTGTATGTCAATTCCCTCGCAAAGAGTGTGACCTCTAAAAAACAAACAAACTTCACAGCAGAACGTGCGCAGCTGTACTCTACGTAAACACATTTAACTTATTGACTTAATTTAAGCATTTTAAAACATCATAATGTCATAATGTGATTGATTATGAATTAAACTTGCCTGTCATTTAAATCAGCCTGAAAGATCTTATTCAGATGATCAAGGACATCGGTTTCACATAGCGGGGTGAAGCTTCCGTATTTCCCGTAAAACTGCTCGAGGAACTCTGGGAGATAAAAAGCACGTTGAGTAAAGAAAAGATGACACCACATAAGCCAAAAGTCACTCAAGTCATCAAAAGCCAGGGTTCCCACTCATAGCCAAACTTACCCTAATTTTCACTGACTAACACTTGACCAACCTGTATAACGAGCACTGAGCAGACAAAAAATATATCCTTAATCGGATGTTTTCACATTGCATCTGTTTAAGACACGGTGCTAAAGCCTGAAATAAAGCTGGACTGTTAGATTAAATTGGTTGATTGTTAGACAGAAAGTTGCTTTATTTAAATTAAGAGCCTTGTTATGTTTTCATTTAGCCTATAACATTACTACAACGTTGATCAAAACAATTAAAGAGGTGGTCTAATAATGCTATTTCACACATTCAGAGTTTTAAAAAAGTGGGACTCTCATGCAAAAAACGTTACGTAATAAGACAAAAATATGTAATAATAGGATTTTTTGTATAACCAAGGGCAGAAATGCTTTTATGAGTGCTTCTTATTGCGCCACCCGCAACAGAGCTATGCAGGATTTGGCTGGGAACGAGTAAAAAAAAAGTGTGCTTTTGGATGTGAGGGCAAGCTGATCTTACTTAGCCATAATTAATTGACCTCCTTTCGCATGTAAGCTTCCATGAGTTATTTAGAACGCATCATTTTTCCTTGGCAACCCATCTGGTTTATGACGCCACAGTCTCATTCACTGCAGAATAGAATAGAGCTGCTGGATTCACTACACGTCAAGTGATCAACTTCTTCTAAACTACATGAATGTAAGTGGTAGTGATGCTCCGATCAGGATTTTTGCAGCCAATACCGAGTGCCGATTCCTTGTCATGGTCATTGGCCGATACAAAGTACCAATTCTGATTCTTCAAGCTTCATATAACTTTGCCATTGCATAAGCACAATTAACCTTTAAGTATGAGATCTTGCCTTACCTAAAATTAATGTTCGGATGTTGCATACAGTTGAAGTCTTGAATTATTAGCCCACCTTAATTATTAGCCCCCGTTATTTTCCCCCAATTTCTGTTTAACAGAGAGCAGATTTATTTAACACATTTCTAAACATAATAGTTTTAATAACTCATTTATAATAACTGATTTACTTTATCTTTGTCATGATGACAATAAATAATATTTAAATAAAGTGACATTTAAATGCTTAACTAGGTTAAGTAGGTTAACTAGGCAGATTAGGGTAATTAGGCAAGTTATTGTATAATGATGGTTTGTAATGTAGACTGTCGGAAAAAAAAATAGCTTAAAGGAGCTCATAATTTTGACCTTAAAATGTTTTTTAAAAAATATAAAACTGCTTTTATTCTTGTCAAAAATAAAACAAATAAGACTTTCTCCAGAAAAAAAAATATTATCAGACGTACTGTGAAAATTTCCTTGCTCTGTTAAACAACATTTGAACAAAAAAAAAACCTCAAAGGGGGGCTAATAATTCTGACTTCAACTGTACATGTAATGGTCAAAAGCAGCTTTACAAAAAGAAAATAGATAAAACAGATATAAAAATGGTAGGAAAAATGACTAATAATACAATTTGGAAGCAATTCTCATGTGTTGTAGTGCTGCTGATGCATATCCCAGATGCATCTTCTGCTTGTAAACAAACACTTGTGATCGGTTCATGAGATGGGCCAGATCAAGGAGTACCAATCGAGTAGTGAAATGTGATTATGGGCCAATACCAATCTTCACCCGATCGATCGGAGCATCACTAGTGACTGTTTAACTGGGAGAAGTATAGGGTAAGCAATCTAGTTTCCTAAACAGTGTAAATGATGTCAGAGTATGTGTATGATGTTTATTGCTGTTGTCTTCTATAGACATTAGCATGGATTATACAAAACAAAATTGTTTTCTTTTGTGTGTTAAAATGTCTGCAACCTAAGCAAATATTTCATTGAAAACAGTGATTAGTTTCCATCTTTGAAAACCCCAAATATTTGTCTTTCTCTGGCTTGACAAGCTGTAATTGGGTCATAAATGGATCCTACTATGCAAAAATCACTTTTATAAAGGGTTTAAAGATAGTTGTGTTGCATCAGTGCGCAAAAATATCAAGTCTCTAATGGTAAAAATAAATTAAATACGTTTTTTTTTATAATCAGACTTGATAAAAACAGTCTGCAGAAACACTTTGACTGACATGTACGTGTCATCAGAAAGGGAAAACCCCACTCATTATGCCCCATTCACACGGGGCGTCAGCTTCAACGCTTCCCATTCACTTTGAATGGGTGACATCAGGCATTGCAGAACTGCATTGTGGATCCGTCTGCGCTGCTTCAGTGGCGTTGCTCGCTGCAGAAGTTGGGACTTGCTCAACTTTAAGTGCCGACGGAAGCATCAGCCAATAAGATCGCTGAATGCAAATGCACAAGCTCAGACAGTGGCCTATTGCTGACTAATTATGATTGGCTGACACTGCTATGATGATCGCGTCCATCCCAACTTCAGACACGCCCTCTGTCAAGCGTTGATGCTGAAGCCCCGTGTGAATAGGGCGTTGATGACGATCTCTCCCTCATTAGCATAGACAGCTGAGTGAGAAGCAGCCATCTGCATTTACGCCCCATTCACACGGGGCTTCAGCGTCAACACTTGACAGAAGGCGTGTCTGAAGCTGGGGCTGACGCAATCGTCATAGCAGCGTTAGCCAATGAAATTAGTGAGCAATAGGCCACTGTCTGAGCTGGTGTTTTTGCATACAGCGATCTGATTGGCTGACGCTTCCGTCGACGCTTAAAAAGTTGAGCAAGTCCATACAGCTGCAGCAAGCAATGCCACTGAAGCGGCGCCGACTGATCCACAATGCAGTTCGGAACCCCTGATGTCACCCATTCAACGTGAATGGGAAGCGTTGAAGCTGACGCCCTGTGTGAATGCGGCATTAGAGTTTTCGCACTGTACCTATTTCAAAAAGAGGGCTCATTTGAATTTAAAGTAACAGTCACCAAAATGGCACAGTTTGAATCAAAGCATAAAGGATGCATTTTTAAAGAGTTATGAATAAATAGTAGGGTATTATGGCTCTAATGTTGGCAGCGTGGTGGTGCAGTGGGTAGCAATATCGCCTCACAGCAAAAAGGCCACTGGCTCGAGCCTTGGCTGGGTCAGTTGGCATTTCTGTGTGGAGTTTGCATGTTCTCCCCGTGTTGGCGTGGGTTTTCCTCCGGGTGCTCTGGTTTCGCCCACAGTCCAAAGACATGCGCTATAGGTGAATTGGTTAAGCTAAATTGTCTGTAGTTTATGTGTGTGAATGAGAGTGTATGAGTGATGTACCAGTGATGGGCATCTGCTGCATAAAACATATTGGCGCTTCATTCCGCTATGGCAGAAATAAAAAGGAGCATAACAGGTAAATCATAATAAAACTAAAGACATTTTGGAGAGAAGATGGATGCAATGTCACTCAAGATTAATATGAGTTAATGATTCATAATAATAATTCATTCACACAAATTTAGCACTTTAAATATGTGACTAACTACCAGTTGCAGAGGCAAAAACAGTAATTAGCTCATAGACTATATTTTAAATTCTGTCAGGGACCACCAATGCCACCTCTAATATAGGCTACACTTCAAACACCTTTTTAAATCTAATGTTTTTGTTAATCTAATCAGCGCAGACAGGCTTGTGATTAGTGTGACACACAGCATAACCCTCCTTTTCTCTGCTACCCACACTTTCCTGTTCACTCTCTACATGGTCTTAACATTTTGCTTTTAATAAACAAAAAAAAAAAAAAAAATTCCCTGTCCATGATTTTAAAATAAAAAAATCCCTGACTTTTAATATCTGAAAGAGCCATTTTAAATAATTAAATACAGTTATGAGAACTCCCAGAAACTCAATGATCTGTGGGAACCCTGGAAAGCAGAGAAGCACTACCGTGAATGCACTCGATGATGCCTTCGGTTGTAAACTCAGCAGGCGGTGGTCCTGAAGCCTCTGCACAGTCACTTCTGTTCTCCGCAGGGTGGGATTTGCAGTAGTGATGGTCCCAGGAAGCCTTGTTTACACTAACACACAAGCTGGACGGTTCAGTTTCCATCGCATTACTATGAGGAGAAGCATCCGGCTCTGCAGCCATAGAGTCGGAATCAGAAGGTTTCTTCATCAGGTCATTGAGTCCAGCAGAAACAGCCTGGACTAAATGGCTCTTCTCTTTGGCGTCACTGGGATCAGTACAGTTATCATGAGCGCTGTTCTCCAAACCGTTCACCATCACAGTGCTTTCACACTCACTCTCAGACTGGATGAACTCTGCTTTTCCTCTGGGATCTGACGTTTCCTCCATCTCAGAAGTCACAGCATCGGCTTCCAGCATAAGAACTCCAGACGAGACCACCTCCTCCTCCGCGGCCACTTCTTCTTGGCTCACCATCTCCTTCTTCTTGCGGCCTCGTTTCTTCGAAACCTGCTCGTGTCCAGGCATGTGGGGCTTTCCGTTGGGCCCGCAGCAGTCGCACATCTTTGGCACACGTTTCCTCCTTGAGCGTCCATTCTCAGGCATCTTACCTGAGCCTGATTCTGCCTGATCAGAGCTGTTTGGTGCCGGGACCCTCATCGCAATCTCTAACCCATTCCTCCCGGGATCTTCACACCACTGTTTGTGTCTTTAGAAAGAGTCCACCATCAACGCCCAGAGCTTGAATTCTTGGCAGGTTGGATATATTCTTAACTGAGATGTATAAAAGCTCTATTAAAGAAACAAAGAGAATTAAATTTTTTAAAAATATTTATGATTAAAATATTGCCTTAAAAAATATGGTGGCCAAGAGAGCTTAACGTGTTGCAATTTAAGAACACAGGCGCAATTAGGGCTGGGGGATTAATTAAAAAGTAATTGAAATTTGAACCTATAATCGATCAAATTTGTTCAGGTCCATTTTTTCATTTACTTTCCCTACCCTGTGTGGAGTCACGTGACCCCGCTCTGTTAAAGCTGATTTATACTTCTACGTAGAACACATGGGTTTGGTATGGCGCAGCCTTCAAGCAGTTGCATAACCGGGCACCTCTCAGAAAAATGTAACTACACATCAAATGTTTGCACTACATTGAAGATGATTAACAGCTGCGCCAGAGATGCCTTGAGACGGCATATTTTTATTACAATAAAACTATTATTTCGATCGAATATTCAAAGTAACATGGTAAACAATAGAGACTTCTAAATGAACGAATGTGTGAATATAAAACCAACTTTAACTCTATACATCTCACTAGTGGCTACCATTTTCAAAATTGCATGGGAAAAAAGCTTAGAATCGCGAGACAAGTCACAGTTTCTGCATTAAAAATAGCATACAAAAAGACAATGTTCATAAACTATTCTGTCAGTTTTACACATAAGTAAAATATACCTGACAGTTACCAATATGTCTATTTTTAAGTGAAATATACATGATATATAGAGGTAAAGTTGGTTTTATATTCACACATTCGTTCATTTAGAAGTCTCTATATTGTTTACAATGTTACTTAGAATATTCGATCGAAATTAGCATGCAAGTATGACTTCAAAACAATATTAACACTATCTATTTGACTGTAAACAATGCTGTACTTTGATAGTCATTGGCTGCTTATATCAGGGGTTCCCAAACTTCTCAGCCCGAGACCCTCAAAATAACAATGCCACTGACTCGCGACCCCCACAATCCTTAGAGGTGGTTATAAATATACAAATGTTGCACACAAAACAATAGGCCTATATAAACCTATAATAAAATAACAATAATAAAATTTGTTTAATTTAATATTAATCTCACCTAATGTTCTTGGTTTAATATTGGAGATCGCCACTTAGAGATCATCCTTAGTTCAGATGTGGCCTGTATTCATTTTTTATGTATTTGATTGTCATAAAAATGTCAGAAAGTTTAACCTGGTGCTATAAAATCAATCTGCTACAGCTAACGCTATTGCTGTGTTGTTAATCTAACGTAAACACCAATCCTATGAAAAAAAAATAAAAAGGCTGATGGCTTTTTTTTGCATGTTGTTGCTTTTTTATGTAACTATTAAATACTATTTTTTATCTTCTGTGTGTTGTGAGTAAAATATGGTAACTCTCGTAGTTTAATCAAATTTTTTTGACTTTTGGAAATCACCAAGCGACCCCCTGTCATTGTTCTGTGACCCCAACTTTGGGAAGCACTGGCTTATATGATTTCCCTATTTAGAATTTGCAAAGAATACTTTTCTGAAATGATGTTATTAAGGGGAATGTCCGAATATCTAAATATAAAACCAACTTTATCTCTATCATTTTGTGTCTTAATCCTGCAAAGAGTCTGTTTACTAGTTTTCATAGAGTTTGACAGATTTACTTTTAGTTTAAACATTTTATTATAGTTCTCGTCTTTCATCTAACTAGATGAAGAGAGCCTATTACTTCAAAAACATCGATCCCTATTTAACTGAATTAACACGGCAATAATAAGATCATATTGTTTAGTCAGTAAAATCAGCAGATCACGAACATCATCCAGCAATGACAATCGGACTGATTTATTAACAAAAATACAATACTGTTTTTGTTATTATTTTCTGATCAAACTGAATGAAAATATGAAAGCATTTCAGTCATAAAGCATCTTGCAGTTAACGAGATTAAAAACACTAAATAATGTAAAGTGAGGAAATAATTCTCAGTGATTTAGATCAGACCGGTTCATTTATACAGCAATCCAACAAAAAAACACAAGCTTTTGAAACACTCGCAATCAAAGAGCGCAGACATCTGAGATTTACAGTCTCACCGTGTGTCGGTCTGAAGGGTGTTGTGTGCAGGAGCTTCGGGGAAGTGCGAACAAATTCTGTTATTAATATCCCTTTATTTAAAAATACCGAAAAAAGTGAGGGTTATCAGGCGTTGTTATGGTCGCAAAGCGAACGCGGCGCACGCATATGACGTCACAGACTGTAGCCAGTGCACTGGCGACAACTAGCGGGAAGGAGAGACTGAACAAAAGCTTTTCCCCCAATCGAAAATACACATATACACACATGATACACTCCATACATATGCACACATGATGCACTCTATAGATATACACTCTATACATATACACACATGATACACTCCATACAAATACACACATGGTACATATACACACAATACACTCTATACATATACAAACGATACACTCTATAGATATATACTCTATACATATACACTAGGGATGCAACAATACAGTTAGCTTACGGTTCATTACATACCTCGGTTTTTTAACACAGTTTTCGGTTCGGTTCTGATGGCTTAACATAAGTGTTTTTTTGTTATTCTATGCATAGGCAATAGGAACAGTAAGAAAGAGAAAAAATTAAAACGATTTATTGCAATACTTCTTTATTTTACTTCAAAGCCAAGAAAGATACACTAGTTTCTAGTGTATTGTATAAAAAAAATTAACACTGAAATCTCACAGCTGCTGGTGGCCCATGTACAAACTGGGCAACACATAAATTCCTACATTTTAAAAATAAACATGCATGTGAAGTTAATAAACATAAATTGACCATTTCAAATAAACATATTTGTACTTCAGTAAATATAAACAAACCATCTTAATTAAACTAAACACTGCCTTTGTAATTTTTATGTGTCTTTCGGAACCAGTTGGGTATGTTTGCTGGAAGAATTCAGTGAGGCATTGTTGTTTTATGGTCTTCTCTGCTATTCTGCCTTCAGACAGTAATATTGCTGGGTGATGGCACCGCAGATGTGCAGTTATGGTGGAAGTGTTTCCGTTCGATTAGTCTATACGTGTAACCAGGGGCATTGCTAGGGTCGAAAAGAATATATATATATATATATGTGTGTGTGTATATGTGTGTGTGTGTGTGTGTGTGTGTTCTTTGGCCTTTTTATATTTCAACTGCATTAATATTTTTTTGAAAAATGTTGTAATTTTCTGCATGTCTTTAAATCTGAAAATATGATTTTATTTTATAGTGTGAGTTGTTGTCCAATGTGATACAAAGATACAAACATGTCCATTAGGACAGAGTGATTAACTGAGGTGTAGTGTTGTCAAGATACTGGAATTTCTAAATTCAATACCTTGCAAAATATTGATATTCAATAAGCTGATATTTTTGATATAATAAACATTTTATCAAAAACAGTAAAAATAATAATTAAAATAAAGATCTATATGCTAAAAATATGTATACTTCAACATTTTTTGGAGGGAGTTTTTTTTTCCAGTCTTTCTCAAAATAGGGTGATGTGGGCATTGTAGCAGTTTAAATGCATGTAATGCCTGTTTTATTCATTCTTGAGCAGAATATGCCTTACAAAAGTAGTAGGAAATCCCTGACATGGATGAAGACATCCAGCTATTGCTGTAGTTGAATGCATGAAAATAAGATCTGAATAAAAATAGAATGGCTTAAACTGACTATTTACATGTCTGCGACAATAAATGGTCTATATGTGTCCTTCCAGCCATATTGGGTATTTTCATAAGAATAAAGTCGATTTATAATCTGATGCTAACTGACATAGCATATTACAGTAGCTATAAAATAATAAGCTAGCATGAACTCACTGTGATTTAACTACAGAATGTGAGATGTGACTGGCTATATTATCTAGATAAATATCTCTAGATATCTATATCATATCTAGAAAGCTAGTACAATTTACATTTTAATGAATATTTCGCATGTATTTACATTAATATGATGCACATTTTATTGATTAGAATCAGAATTAGTTTTATTGCCAAGTATGCTTCACACACACAAGGAATTTGTTTTGGTAACAGAAGCTTCCAGTGTACATAAAGTGACGAGTGACAGCACAAAATTAAATACAAGAAAGAAAAGGCAATAAACATTAAACATTAAACAGAGATGCAGTTAGTCAAAAAGATCTGGACGAGAACCAGACGAGACAAGATTTTTACACTATTTTAAAGAAATCCTTAATGACAAATATCAATAGAATAATCTTAGAATTCAAATATTTTGCTAATATATGAATGAAAAATAGATTTATATAAAAAACAATAACAAAATGCAAAACAATATAGGTGTTTTTTAAATAACTTGTAATGAATTTACTTCCTTTTTTATGTATACAATTTTCATAATTATTAACATAATTATATGTATGCAATAGTTTTTTATTAGTTTAAATTGAATTATATGCAATGAACATGCAAACACTGCAAAATATTTGTTAATATTTAAATAGAAAATAGCAAACTCAACTGACAGGCTTTTCTTCTATAACATTTCAGAGTATTTACATTGCAGACCTTGATGGTCAATTCAGATTTTCTGACAGTGTCCAATTTTTTTTGATGACCTGCTTACATTTATCATCTTTATTGTGACTCGTACACGATTGACCGTAATTACACAGCACACAGCAAAAGGCGCAAAGACCAGAAAAAAAATCGGGTGCTGACTAAGAGCTGATAATAAAGCGCTCTTTTTTTCTCCATTCCTGTATTTATTCAGTTCACATGGTTTTATTTTTTTATTTTCTTCTTGACAAGTTGTTTTGCAGTATTTTATGACAAAAAAAATTCTCATTTGTTCATTTTCTTTTAATCTAGGCCTTTTTAAACCAGTAGGCATCTTGATGTAATGTTCGTGACGGGATTTCTGCACGTGATGTTTGCAACAGTATTATTTTATGTTGGTTACGTGGCGGATGGTGCGCTCTCTTTCTCGTGAACATGCTTAAATACTTGTGCTAGCTACATCACACATATAAAGGCTTTTTTAGTTCCTGTGTGGAATTTGGTCACTTGAACCAGCAAAAGAAAACGTCCGCTTTTCACATTCAGCGTAAACGTGTTTGGTAATGATGAAGGCGGGTGTGTTGAGTCTCCAGCAGTTCAGTATGTGTGTGCGTGTGTCAGTATGTGTGTGGACATGGTTGATGAATGCACTCGGTCAGGTTCACCACGACTGAAAATAAACAAAAAGGAAATTAGTGATTCACTTTAACTAAAAACATTATCTAATATTCTTTGTTGCCATTTCCTTTTAGTTATCACTGTACAAATAGTTGTAAGCTTAAATGCACATGTGTTTACCACAAAGCTTTGAAAATTAAAATGTTTTTAACAATAGTCATAACTGTAAATTATAATTTGATCCTATAGTTTGGCTTATATTGACATTAAACTTTTAATTTAAACTGACAACTGATTTAAAATGTGTTGTCTCACAGACAAGGGTGTTTTTAATATAGGGTCACACATCTTATTGTACTGGATATGCAAGACATTCGCATTACCCTCAAAAGATCCTCACCAATTGCAGCAATCACCTTTTGGATCAAATAGAAGTCCATAATAAATCATAAAAATTCAACTTTAAAACACTTCACCTTACAGTTTTATGGAAAAAGAGAGAGATTAAATTTAAGACTGCACAATGAATTCCTAAGAAAAAAGTTAATTCAGAGGAAAGGAAATTCAGAATTTATAAATATGCAACTAATACAGTGGCCAAGTGAGCTTAACATTATCCAAACAAAACGAAATGTGTTTGAACTGTTTCTCTGGACGTTTTACCGCTGTCTTACGGTCATGTGTGAAAAAATCATATCTTCATTTCTGGCTAACCTCACAAAATGGTCCCCTCACGCGCAAGTTAACTCAACGATAGGCTTAACTACATACATAATGCAAAGTAACGTTAAACATGAATTGAATATGACCCAACGGATATTCACAATAAGTTATTTAATATTAAACTTACCTGCAAATGTCTGTGCTTCGTCTTCACGAGCGTATTCCAGCTTCTTCGAGTCCTACAAGAAGATCTTCCGTCGGGAATGTCAGTACAGCAGTGAAACAGCTAGGTTAAGGGAGAATAACCGTCACACGTAATCTGCTCGCATTATGAATGCACAGCGCGGTCAAAAATCCTATTGGACGACATGAATTCAAATTTGCTGGCTGCTAGTGCTAAGCGAAAGTAAATGGATAATATCCCGCTTCAGACCCGCAAAACAAATCTCATCTAATGTGTCACAAAATGTAGTTTTAAGAGTATTTCAGGCGAGAATGTAGTTGTTTTAAACTCGAATCGGCAGTTTATTTACAAAGATAGCACGTCTTTGAAGATGTGCTTCACTGAATGCGGACTTCCTGATGCTCTCCCCTGCCGACAGCAGCTTTACTTCGGTTAGGCCATCTCGGATACGCCGCTGGATTCAATCTCCCCATTGTGGTTAAAACATGATATTTAATACATCTTGTGTATATCTAACGGCCAGTTTTTGGTCTTTTAAATCTATTATTTGTTCTCAGTTGTATTTTGGCAGTGTTATTTTGTTACGTTTTATAATTGTTTTATTTATTTATTTATTTATTAATAAATGGCCCAAACATGGAACCCTTGACAGTTGGGAACATATTTTTTTTAGCCTTAAATGATACATACAAGTATCTTAAGGTGCTACTTTGAACCATTGAGGGTACAACTTCACCATTCACAAATGTACCCCAACCGTACCCTTTTTTCTGACAGTGTGGTGTATGTCTATATCGCAATCTTTTGCACTTGTAGTGTTAAAGGAAAATCACATCATATTGCACTGTGCAACCATACAGTGCAGTTGTTAACACTGTATATTGTTAATTCAACATTTTTGGAGTTATTGACATTTAACACTGCATTTTTTACACTGTTGATTTTACTGTGTATAGATATACACTCCATACATATACACACACATGATGCACTCTCTATATATACACTCTATACATATACACACGACACACTCTATACATACACACACACACACACACGATACCATCCATACAAATATACACAACATACATATGCACACACAAGATACACTCTATAGATTTACATTCCATACATATGCACACACGTGATACATTCTATATACACTCTATAGATATACACTCCACACATATACACACTCTATACATATGCACTCATGATACACTCCATACATACGCACACACAAGATACACTCCAGACATATACACACTCTATACATATGCACACATGATATACTCTATACATATACACACACTCGATACACTCTATAGATATACACTCCATGCATATACACACGATACACTCCATAAATATACACAAGATACACTCCACACATATACACTCCATACATATGCACACACAAGATACACTCCAGACATATACACACACTATACATATGCACACATGATATACTCTATACATATATACACACACACATGATACACTCTATAGATATACACTCCATACATATACACACATATGCACTCTATACATACACACATGATACACTTTATACACTCCATACATATACACACACATGATGCACTCAATAGATATACACTCTATACATATACACACATAACACACTCCAGACATATGCACACATGATATACTCTACATATACACACTCCATACAGGTGCACACATGATACACTCTATACATATGCACACAAGATACACTCCATACATATACACACGATACACTATAGATATACACTCCATACATATGCACAAGCATGATACACTCTATAGGTATACACTCCATACATATACACACTCTATACATATACACACATGATACACTATAGATATACACTCCATACATATGCACAAACATGATACACTCCATACATATACACACTCTATACATATACACACATGTCAGGGTCTGGGATAGAACCCAAGTCTCTGGCGTGACCACTGAGTTATTGGAAGTTGATGGACACCTACGAGTGAAAGGACATACATATACACGAGACACACTCCATACATATGAACACATGATACATTCCATACATTTGCACTCTATACATGTGCACACATGATACACTTCATGCATATACACACACATGATACACTATAGATATACACTCCATACATATGCACACACATGATACACTCCATAGATATACACTCTATACATATGCACACATAATACACTCCATACATGTACACACATAAGATACACTCCAGACATATACACACTCTATACATATGCACACATGATATACTCTATACATATACACACAAATGATGTGCTGACCTTAGCAAAACAGTCTAATAGTGACATCTAGTGGCCAAAGCAAATGGAAAAATGTTTGCTGTATGCAAAGCTATATGTTGAATCTGCATTTAATACTTAGATTGTATGTATAAGACATATCTTGACGTTTTTTTATGAAAAAATCTTTAATATTCAGCAGCATCTTGGTTCACAATCCTTTCCGAGCATTACATCTGAACTCCCACAACCCGTAAATTTATTCTCCTCTTTTTAACTCCCTACAACTTCAGAAATATCAAATTTTATTTTTAAATCTAAGTCATCTTCCTCTCACTTAGATCCTCTCCCCACTGTTCTAGTCAAAGCCTGTCTCCCTTTTCTCATCCCTCTCATTTCAGCCATTATTCACTCTTCTCTTTCCACTGGAACTGTTCCCGCTTCCTTCAAAACACCAGCAATTACTCCAATACTCAAAAAACCTGGTTCAGACCCATCTAATTTTAATAACTTATGACCCATTTCTAATTTCCATATATTTCTAAAATCCCCGAAAAAGTTGTAGCAACACAACTCCCAACCCACTTATCTCAGAACAACCTGTATGAACAGTTCCAGTCTGGTTTCCGCCCACTTCACAGCACGGAAACTTAATTAGTTAGTTAGTTTATTTATAGAGCACATTTTTTACAACACAACATTGCCCAAAGTGCTGAACACAATCAATGCTATTAAAATAAAACCTACATCACATACATAACAATTAAAACATAAGACAAACCCCTTTATCATTAAAAAGGCTCAAATGCTAAAGAACAAATGTGGAGTTTCAAAAGTTTTTTAAAAACAGATAGAGTTGAAGCGTGTTTGATGTGGGGTGGAAGACCGTTCCAGAGTTTTGGGGCGATAAAAGCGAAAGCTCTATCTCCACTTCGCTTACACCGGGACCTTGGTACCGAAAGGATAAACTGATCAGAAGACCTTAGTGACCTTCCAGGATTATATACCCGTAGGAGGTCTGATAAGTAAGGTGGTGCCAGATCATTTAAGGATTTAAAAACAAAAATTAATAGTTTAAAATCAATCCGTGACCTAACAGGCAGCCAGCCCAGAGAGAAAAAAACTGGGGATGTGTGCTCATACTTGCGAGTCCCTCTCCCCGTCTCGCAGTTGCATTTTGGACTAATTGCAATCTATTCAGGGCATTTTGACTAATACCCATATATAGAGAGTTGCAATAGTCAAGTCTTCCCAAAATAAAAGCATGGATCACCTTCTCAAGGTCATTAAAAGAGAGAAATGGCTTCACTTTTGCCACAAGTCATAATTGGAAAAAACTGGATTTAACAACTGAATTTACTTGTTTGTTAAATTTCAGATCACTATCGAACTGTAACCCAAAGTTTCTAACAACAGGTTTTTGATAAGTTGATAGCTCACCAAAACCTAATAAATGTAGAGGGTTAGGATCACCAAACCAGACGAGCTCAGTTTTTTCTTCATTGAAATTTAAAATTATCTCTCTGGCCGCACTCAGTTCATTCAACTCAAATCATTCACTTATCAACATTTTACAGTGTCTTCGGGTGTACCCCAGGGCTCAGTCCTGGGGCCCCTGCCTTTTATCATCTATCTCCTTCCACTTGGTAACATTCTCTGTAAACATAACATACAGTTCCACTGCTATGCGGATTACACCCAGCTCTACCTCTCTGGCAAACCCTCTTTCTGTTTTCCATACCTTCATCCTTTACAGTCTGCTTAGCAGAAATCAAATCTTGGCTTTCTCTTAATTTTCTCAAATTAAATAGTTCAAAAAGGTTTTGCTTGTTGGTACCAAATTAACACTCTCCAAATCTGCTTTTCTCTTGCTATTGATGTTTTGCATTTATCCCTCTAAACAGGTCAAGAGTCTGGGTGTCATTCTCAATAGCACCCTATCTTTTGATTCTCACATCAATAACATCACCCGGTCTGCTTACTTCCACCTACGAAATATTAACCGTCTCCGCCCTTCTCTTACCCCTCATGCCACTGCTTGTCTTGTCCATAGCCTTGTCACATCTCGTATACATTACTGCAACTCTCTTCTCTTTGGTCTCACTCATAAATCCCTCCATAAGCTTCAGTTGGTCCAGAATTCAGCTGCCTGTATCATCACCAGAACCCCTTCTTCTCATCACATTACCCCTGTCCTGCAGCAACTTCACTGGTTACCTGTTCAATTTCGAACTGATTTAAAAATTTTGATGTTAACATTCAAAGCCATCCACAATCTCGCCCCTGCATATTTGTCTGCCCTCATCCAAATTGCTGCTCCCTCTCGCACCCTAAGATCTTCTTCCTCTCTCCACTTGTCTGTTCCCTCTGCTCATCTATCGTCTATGGGCAATATAGCATTTAGCCGCTCTGCTTCTTGGCTTTGGAACTCACTACCACCTGCCATCAGAAACATTGACTCCCTCACATTATTCAAATCAAAACTGAAAACCCATCTATTTAAGATGGCTTTTAATACTTAATTTGTATCTGCACTATTGTTGTGTTTATTTTTTTATATTATTTTTCTTGTTTTATTGCTCCTGTTTTACTGTTCGGTGTCCTTGAGTTGCCAGAAAGGCGCCTTTAAATAAAATGTATTATTATTATTACTCCATACACAGACATAATACACTATATACATATACACACGACACACTCCATACATATACACTAGGGGTGTGACGAGATGCCTACTCTACGAGACGAGACGAGATACAAGATTGGGTTCATGAGAACGAGACGAGATGAGATTTTTACACAATTTTTAAGAAATCCTCAATGATGAAAAATCTGAATGGAAAATAGTCTTTTATTCAACTGGGAAAAAACCCAAATCGCAAAACTACTTAGGTGCTTTCTTTAAATGAACTTGTAATAATTGTTATTTTACTTCTACTTTAAAGGGCACCTATTTTACCCCCTTTTTAAGATGTAATATTAATATTATGGTTCTTCTGAGTGTGCCAGTTTAGGTTCAGTTCAAAACACAATTCAGATTTTTTTATTATGATGTGTTAAAAAGTGCCATTTTGGGGGCGTGTACACAGTTTGTTGTTTTAGGGGCGTGTTGCCTCACATGAAAATTAGTTTCAACTTCCCACCCAACTTAACAAGGGGGTGGAGCCAAGAGCTCCCCTCTTTGTGTATGGCAACAGACAAACAGACAGAGAGAAGCAACATGAGTGAGAGGACCAGCATTCAGCTGTACATGTACGACTCGGACACAGACCAATTAGAGAGTACAAAATCATTTGTGTCTTTGTATAGTTTTACAGCCAACTGTGTGCTAGTTTAAAGCTCCAAGCTTGTAGCCTACACCGAGACTAATAACCAAGCACACTAAATTAACTTTGACTGAGGGGCATCACACACCGGATGCACCGCGGCGCGCACATGACAGTTGAAAGTATCGCACACTTGCGGCGCCGGTGTGTGTCACCTGATAGAAACTTATGTTTAGAATTCAGAAATGCATGCCGCTGCGTGTCGCGACGCTGCTTGTCGCCGAGTGGCGCTTCTGGTGTACGACCTGCTTGAGGCTATAACTAAAGGGCGTCATACACCGGATGCGCTGCTCAGAGCCACAACACGGCATACCAGACACGCACATTCACATGTTATTTAAAATGAAACTATTCAGATAACGCTCTGTGGCGCGGCAGAAATATGAAGTGTCCTGAGCAGGGCCAGCGCTCTCTGTGACCTAGGCGGCAAAATAGTGAGCAAACCCCCCAAGTCCTCACTTTCATCCGCGACACCGCAAAATGCATGGCGCTGCGCGTCATTAGTTTGTTATTTCCAATGGAGGGACGCGCATGTGAGGCAACGCGCTCGCACTTTCCAGCTGCACCTAGTTAAGGTGACAGGGAGCTTCTGTGACCGCGGGAAATGAAAACCGCTGTAGTTTACGGAAGACACAATGAAAAGTAAACATGTATGCAAACTCACCAAAACACTGGAGCAGAGGAGAGCAATTACTTGGTGAATGTTGAGCCCAAAGAAGTGTTTCTTTGGTGACATGGCTTTGACTCAAACGCTGAAAATGGCGGACGTGAAACAACATACTGAGGATATGGTAATGCACACCTGTCAATCAACATTGGTGGGTGGGGGGACCGCACTCCTACGTCAAGTTGTGGTCGATCTCAAAACCGCTCCAATTAGTCCACCGTTTTTATGTTGTTAAATTGAAAAAAAAGGACTGGGTGTGTTTATATCACCCCAATATGACAGTCTATACACTATACCTACACATATGTCTGTCCAAACAGCTTGAAAAGTAGATTTTTCACCATAGGTGCCCTAAATTATACGCAGTAATGGACATGCAAACACTGCTAAATATTTTGCTAATAGCCTATGTGAATGGAAACTAATATTTTTACATATAATTTTAAATATTAGCAAAATATTTGCTAATATGTAAATGGAAAATAGATTTTTATTCAACTAGAAAAAAAAATCACAAAATACAAAACAATTTAGGTGCTTTTTAAAAACATTGTAATGAATGGTATTTTATTTCTATTTAAATGAATTCTATGTCATAAAGGACATGCAAACACTGCTAAATATTTAGCTATAAACTCTACCGACTGGCTTCTCCCCTGTACAATTTCACATGATATATTCAAACTTATTTTCACACACTGAAACAAATATTTGTAATTTTGTGTATTTCATTTTTAATTTAATAAATGAATTTCACTTTAATTTAGCAAGATTTCATTCAGGCCCCGTCACTCACTCTGAGCTACTGGATGCGATCATGCAAATATGAAGGACTGATAGGAGAGTTGTTTTAATGGAGTTTGATACCGCACACAGAATGAAAAAAATTTCAGCTTTTGCCGGACAGTATAAACGTGTGTTCAGTGATGATGATAAGTCTCCAGGAATTCATTCAGTGAGTGTGTGTGTTTGTTTGCGCGCACTTAGAGATTTGTTCGTCTGTGGTGCTTTACTGACTCGCTAGGTGTGTAGGTCCTGTCGCAAAATGCGGCTAAAAGTCCTTCACGGTGTTAATAGTTTGATTACGGCATTTACATATCTGCACTTCAATAATGCGACTAAAATAGGAATACTCTATGTCATAATTCCATTTGTGTTTACAATGATTATGCCTTTCAGCATATCTGAAGTGCTATTAAATTGCATGGATACGAACCATAATGTGTGAGGCTGTAGTTGTAGCCTATGTTGGATGCGGCACCTGCTGAACTCCAGTAAATAACAAGTGGTTACGTCACACCCGCCCACTCAACCGAGTGACAAGCGCAACTCAGAGGCCAGCCTAGGTTGCCAGGTGTGTGCAAAGCACTTTATTTGCAGATCAATTCCAATCCAGCCTCCAATCGTCAATGCTAATTTCACCCTCACGCTTCATCATAACATGCTACTTCCTGCTTTGCTACTGTTCGGAAGCTTCTGCCTACTGCTCCGCTCCTTGCACTCTTGCTTTTATATTTTATACTCTAATTTTAACTTGAGCCTATCAGCACAGTGCTCAAACAACACAGCCTGAAGATCACAATCGAATCTACAAACTTTCTGGAATACAACTTTACCAACAAGAGAAGAATTATCGTCTAAACAATCCTCCCCCTACCAGCTGCTCACATTCCTGAGACGGGAAAACAGTGCTGTGAAAATGGCTCTGGAGCGTATTGATTTAGAATCTCCCTGCTGCACAAACTGCCACAAACTTCTACAAAAGATTGCAGTCCTTGAAACAAAGTTACTTGCGATCCGCCCAGAACTGCCAGATCACGCAGCACCGCTTTATTATGGACCCTCACAGCATACAGCCGGTGAGTCCCATAAATCCACTCCAGCTACTGTTTTGAGTAAAACTGTTGAAAATGAGCGTGATAACAAATGGCAAAAACAAGGTGCGAGACCAAAGGGTATTCGTGGGGTCAGATCACAAAGATCATATGCTACTGCATTAGAATCCTCAACCCCAAATACAGCTCGGACTTAAATACAGCTTCAGAACAGATATGAAGTTCTCAGTAATATGGAAGAAGAATCCCCAAATGCAGTTAGACAGAGATTACATGACGCAGCAGCTAATTCTACACGGAACAGAGGCTCAAGGCCAACTAGACAGCGGCATTCTGCTCCGATCCCAGCCAAGATAAGAACATTGATTGTTGGAGATTCAATAATCAAACATTTTAGAAGCAGAGCAACAATGACATACTGCTTCCCTCATGCAACAGTTTCTGATATAAACAAAGAGCTTGAGAACATATTAAGAAAACATGAGAATGCAAAACGGATTATCATCCATGTGGGGAAAAACGATATTCGGAAGGAACAGTCAGAACTGCTCAAGAAAGATTTCTGTGAGCTCTTGGAAACAGTTAAAAGATTGAAGATTCAGCCATTCATCAGTGGACCACTCCCTGCAAGAGGGACAAATATGTTTTCACAGCTTCTTGGACTAAATGTATGGCTGCAGAAAACATGTAACAGAAAAGGACTGAATTTTATTGACAACTTCAATCTCTTCTGGAACCAAAGACAACTGTTTAAATCAGACGGCCTTCACCCAAACAAACTTGGTCCATCATCTATCGGTTGTGTGTGCCACTGAACTTAACCCAAATGGCACACACACACCTAGCAAATGTCCGGATGACCACAGGACTTTCCTGAGTGGATTTGTGGCTGACGCATCCCACAAGGACATCGATAACACCACGCAGACACAGCAACCACTGATTACGGACAAACTGCTGTCTGAGCCCTGCACACAGAGTTTAACACAGAGAGACTGTGACGCACCAAAACAACACCAACTCTCAGCACTCATGGATGATCTCCAGGAAAACAGCCAGGTCAACATATCTCAACAGCCAGAAACCCCAGACCCACAGCCTCTGTCACCAGACACATTCTCACTGTCACCTTGCTTGCCCCTCTTGAATTTTTTAAAAAAAGATGGAGGAACTGGTGTTTGCTGGAACTAAACTCTCACACTCCATTGCCGCAAGCCCCCAGTTAGTAACCAAAAGTCAGCCACCCTCACACCCATCTCTGAGCCCACCTCGCCCTACACCAAGGAGAGGCCTCAGGTCTTTGCGACAGCGGCAGGTCCCAAAAAACACCTCATCTTCAGCTGGTGAACTTAAAAGCTGCCATTGATGTGTCCCGGGTGCCTGCTTAGATAACAGTGTCTTTATCAGATGTTTACAGAACAAGCAGGAACCCAGTGTGCCTGTAGCTTTCTCTTCGCAGATATGTGTTGTATTATGTGACAGAAAACCGAAGACTTCTTCAGGCCGTATAGCAAATCATTCAAATCTGGTGTCTATTAAATGTAAATCTGAGACTACTGTACAGAAAACAGCTAAAACTGTTAAGTTAACACTTTTAAACATCCGACCACTTAACAATAAGTAACTTTTAGTCAGTGATTTTATCAGCACAAATTGCCTTGATTTTATGCTTCTAAATGAAACTTGGCTAGATGACAGTTGTAGAGCAGCAGTTCTGAATGAAACAGCTCCTTTAAACTTTGATTATTTGAGTATTTGCAGAGCTAATAGGAGAGGTGGAGGCATCGCTGCCCTGTTTAAAGATGTCTATGAGTGTAAACAAGTGTCATTTGGTGACTATTTGTCCTTTGAATATCTAAGTATAGCACTAAAAGGTGCTCCACGCATTTTACTGATCATTATCTACAGACCTCCAAAATATTCTCCAACTGTTATTGATGATTTTACAGAGCTGTTATCAATAGTAACCTCTGATTTTGACTATTTTACTATTGCTGGGGATTTTAATATTCACATTGATAATCCAGAAATCAATGCTGTAAAAGAGCTCATGACTGTTTTTAACACTTTTGATCTGACTCAGCATGTTCAAGGACCCACACACAATCGTGGACACACTCTTGATCTACTTATAACTAAGGGTCTACACATTTCATCGACTGCTGTTAAGGATGTTGCACTATCTGATCATTTCTGTATTTTCTTTGATATATTGATCACTCCAGCCATTGAAGACAGATCTGTCTCTGTCAGAAAAAGATGCATAAATGAGAACCCTAGTGAGCAGTTTATGAAGGCTATATCGCTAGCACCAAGCATATCTGCAGACTCTGTTGATTCTCTCCTTGATTTGTTTAACTCTAAAGTTCAGAATGTCATAGATGACATTGCTCCTGTTAAAGTCAGGAAGAGAACTGGCAGACTAAAAGGACCTTAGTCAAGGTCAACATCGGTAAAGATGATGAAAAGACAGTGCAGAAAAGCTAAGCGTATGAGGAGAAAAACAAAACTAGTAATCCATTATAATATCTATAAAGACAGCCTTAATGCTTTTAATGTGAAACTAAACACTGCTAGGCAGACTTACTTTTCAACCCTTATAAACAGCAACTTGAATAATGCGCGTACAGTTTTTGCAACGGTAGAGAGACTCACAAACCCCCCCAGTAGGATTCCCAGTGAACTACTCTCGGAAAGTAAATGTAATGAGTTTGCTCATTTCTTTACTGATAAGATCAATAATATCAGAAAGGCAATCAGCTCATCCAATCAGCCAAGTTGTGTCGACGTCAGACAAGCTCAACCACAACTTAAGAAATCAGACATTATGTCTGATTTCATGGCAATTAATGGTAAAATCTTAGAAGAGATTGTGCAAATTCTGAAAACATCAAACTGCAGTCTTGACACACTCCCCACATCATTCTTCAAAACGGTGTTTAACCTTTTAGAAATGGATCTCTTAAAAGTGGTAAATGCTTCACTTCTCTCAGGGATTTTTCCAAACTCACTTAAAACTGCAGTTGTTAAACCCCTCTTGAAAAAGAGCAACCTGGATAACACACTTTTGAGCAATTACAGGCCAATCTCAAATCTCCCTTTCATTGGAAAAATCATTAAAAAAGTTTTCAACCAGGTTAACACGTTCTTAAACTCCAAGGGGTGTTTAGACAATTTTCAATCTGGTTTCAGAGCACATCACAGTACAGAGAGCGCTCTTATAAAGATAATCAATGATATCCGCCTATATGGTATTGCTCGATCTAAGTGCGGCATTTGACACTGTCGATCACAGCATACCTCTGGATAGGCTGGAAAACTGGGTTGGGCTGTCTGGGACGGTCCTCAAATGGTTCAGATCTTATCTTGAAGGGAGAGGTTACTATGTCAGTATAGGTGATCATAGGTCGAGGTTGACACCCATGACATGTGGAGTCCCACAAGGCTCAATTCTGGCACCTCTCCTGTTCAACCTTTATATGCTCCCTCTGAGCCAAATAATGAGAAAGAACCAAATCTCCTATTACAGCTATGCTGATGACACTCAGATCTACTTAGCCTTACTGCCTAATGACTACAGCCCGGTTGAAACCCTCTGCCAATGCATTGATGAAATGAACAATTGGATGTGCCAAAACTTTCTGTAACGGCCTCCTCACGGGCCTTCCCAAAAATCAGTCAGACAGTTGCAGCTCATCCAGAATGCTGCGGCCAGGATTCTGACTAGAACCAGGAATTTAGAGCACATCACACCTGTCCTCAGGTCCCTACACTGGCTCCCAGTTACATTCAGAATAGATTTTAAAGTATTATTACTTGTATATAAATCACTAAATGGCCTAGGACCTCAATACATTACAGATATGCTGACTGAATACAAACCTAACAGATCACTCTGATCTCTAGGATCATATAAACTAGAAATTCCAAGAGTTCAGTCAAAGCAGGGTGAATCGGCTTTCAGCTACTATGCCCCTCGCTGCTGGAATCAGCTTCCAGAAATGATCAGATGTGCTCCAACATTAGACACATTCAAATCCAGACTGAAAACACATCTATTTAGCTGTGCCTTTACGGAATGAGCACTGTGCTACGTCCGACAGATCGCACTATTGTTCTTTTCTTTTTATTCTTTTATAACCCATTTAACACATTTTTATCTGTTTTTAATCATTCTTATTATTTGCCTTTTTATCTTCTAACACTTGTCTTTTTATTCTTGTTTATGTAAAGCACTTTGAACTGCCACTGTGTATGAAATGTGCTATATAAATAAACTTGCCTTGCCTTGCCTTGCCTTAACATCACAACTCAAGAGACATATTTTCACCTCGACGAGAAATCTCGCCGTGATTTAATCTCGTGAGATCTCATCGTACAAGATCTTGTCACACCCTTAATATACACACACGATACCCTCCATACAAATATACACACATAATACACTCCAGGCATATACACACTCTATACATATGCACACACATGATACACTTTATATGGAGTTAACTTGTTAATAAAAGTTCAGCGGCGGAACCATGCCTCACTTTGTCTTTAACCAATCCCCTACTCCCTTAAACTTATTTAAGGAAGACCATCCCTCTAGCACTGTTCTTCTCTTTCTTTTGAAAACTGCACACGCAGAGATAAGCTACAGGCGATCTGTTCATGTTCCTACTCACCTCAACCGAGAATAAAAATCCAACCGAACCGCACCTCTCAGCGTTTACGTCCAGCCGGACACACTCCTCGACTTCGCGACCATCCTCGCTTCATAACTCCTCATGGAACCACTCAACCCAGTCCTCCTACGAGCTCTCTCTTCTCAATCCTTTCATCCAGCCATCCATTTTCAACACTTTCTCAAGCCATACACTGCTATATGGCTCCCTTGTCTCTTATAGTCACCTTTTTCTACCACTCTCATACCAACTTATCTATTCTTACATCATCCATCCCTCCACCCATCCATCCACCCACCTCTCCCCCTTCTCTCTCTAGCACACTTCTTAGCCCACTAAGGCTTCTTCCATTTATCTACCCCCCTCTCTTCCACTCCCCAGCATATTCCTCAACCCACTAAGGCTTCATCTACTTATCTACCCCTCTCTCTCTTTCTCTCCAGCACACCCCCACAGCCCACTAAGGCTTCACCCATTGATCCCTCCATGCATCCATCCCCGTCTCCCCCCTCTATCCCAAGCCTACTTACCAACTTGTCTATTCTTACAACCCCCACCCTACCCTACCCTTAACTTTTCAAAGCACACATCCTCTATTCCGACTCCACTCTGCAGCAGTGGAATTCATCCCACAAATTCTTGCATCACAGCCCTTCGGGCTCCCGTCTTTGCACACTTCTCAGCCCACCTAGTCCGCCTGTCAGTCCGTCTGTCTGTCTGTCTGCCTGTCCGTATGTCAGTCTGCCCGTCTTTCCGTCTGTTTGTCCGCCTGTCTGTTAGTCACCTGCCTGTCCGTCCATCATCCGTCTGTCACTATCTCTCTCTCTCTTCAGCATACTTCTCAGCCCACTAATGGCCCGTTTCCACTGAATGGTACGGTACGGTTCAGTTTGGTACGCTTTTATGGCTGTTTCCACTGTCAAAAGCGTACCGAACTGAACCGTACCGTACCACTTTTTCGGCACCCTTTCAAAAGGATACCAAAGTCAAGAAAGGGTACCAAAAGGTGGAGCTACACACACAGCTGAACGCTGATTTGTTTACAGAGATACGTCACGATCTCGTGGAGCTAGCCAGAATCAAAACAATGGAGCCACCATGTTTTTAAATACACAGCCAATTTGATATAACAAACTTCTTGAGCTGATGACAATAACGTGTGTGTGATTAATGAAGCGTCTTCGACATCTGATCTATTCAGAAAGAAAAGGACAAATGCGAGAGTGAAGCGCAGAAAAAAGGAGAAGCAATCTGCCATGAACAAATAATGAACAAACTGCCATGTTTATCATCACCTTTTGGAATATTATGAACTCTGAATGATGGAATTACTCTCCAACAAAGGCTACCTGTGCTGGTGAAGATTAAAGATACAGATGAGAGGTTAGCTCTGACTGTGGACTACTGTATATGTTGTGTGTTGTTTTTTAACTCAAATAAGGACATAATGTATGCTGTGTGTAGTTTATCTGTAAGTGGTAACATATCAGCGACTGTAAGGGTCTGTATGTGTTCATATATGTTGCATTTATTTATTTATTTTATATAATTGCAGACGTTACAGTAGGCTGTAACACTGTCACACTGTCATTGATCTGCAGTTATTATCAAATCATGTTCATAGAAATGTTAGTAATAAACATTTATAAACAAGTATTAATATGTTTAAAGCATCTGTTTTGTTAGAAGAGCTTCTCATATAATGTGAACAACCTGTACAGCTTTACTGTAGACATTTATTTGAGCGAGAATGACGTTGACTGAAACTCTCAGTAGTACACCACGCCCACCAAAAGGGTACCCTTTGTAGTGGAAACGCAAGCCTGATAAAGGTGACCCGTACCGAACCGTACCGTACTGTACCACTCAGTGGAAACAAGCCATAAGGCTTCTTCTATTCATCTTTTCCACCCCTCTTTCTCTTTCTCTCCAGCCTCCTCAGCCCACAAAGGCTCAATTCATCCCTCCATCCATCCAACCCTCCCTCCCTCTCTCTCCCTCCCTTTCTTCTGCATATCCCCCAGCCATCTAAGGCTTCATCCATTCATCCCTCCACCCATCCATCCACCCACCTACCCCCTCTTCCCCCTCTATCTCTAGCACACTTCTCAGCCCACTAAGGCTTCCTCTACTTATCTACCCCTCTCTCTCTTTCTCTCCACACACCCCCCAGCCCACTAACGCTCCACCCATTCATTCCTCCATGCATCCACCCATCCATCCACCCACCCATCCCCCTCTCCCCCCTCTATCTCAAGCACACTTCTCAGCCCACTAAGGGCACCCCTCCCAATCAATTCAATTCAATAATTGATTAGCATGAAAAAGGTGAACGCCCAGTGCAGGGTGATGCAAAGTTTGGTATTTAGCACATCTACGTGAAAAGTCGGTGTTCACTCTCAGTATAGTCCCAGGGCGGAAATCAATTCCGGGTAGACTATCTCTCCCTCTCCCGCGCACACCTCTCAGCCCACCACGGCTCTCTCATATACCTCTACTTACATCACAACTCTCCTGCACACTTCTCAGCCATCACGGCTCTCTCCCGAAGACAGCTCCAAGCCTACCACGGCTCCCCCACTCGCCTTGCAGCTACTTTAGCCTGTTCGTTATTTTCTTATCTCATTCCCCAACCGCCAACACCTCTCCATATCCCAATACCCACAGGCTTTTAGAGGGTTTTAGAGGACTCCGTTTTTTTATCGGGTTTTAGAGGACTCAGTTTCACTTCAAACGGACTCAGAGGTCACTTCTCCCTACCCACAGCCTGGCACCTTCTCTCTAGCACTCTACGAAATGCAACCATGACCATAGCCACTATCCTTGGGGGTTTGAACCTTCCGAAAACAAACTATCCATTCTACAACACAGAGGTCAGCTCTTCCATTGATGGATATGTCCTAAATGAGCAGAAGAAGAGCAGCGTAAAATGAAGAATGATAGGTCATCAAACTTACCATCCTTACCACGACGACGACCATCGGAACCTCAATTCCAGCCGGGCAACGAAGATCCAGACTAACTACCAGGATACACAGATCATCAGGACTCGTGACAAACCTAAGACAATCTCAGCTATCAGCTACTTTTGGGGGTCCAACCACTCTGCCAAAATACTACAGAGACAGTACCCCCACTCTAAGTCTCCGGGCATAGTAGGACACCCGATCAACCTACCCACCTATTCACCAGTCATCATCTTACTCCCCTTCCCCTTCATCCCACTGTTCTCTTACTATCCCCTTCATCCCTACATCCCTACAGTAAAGTCTAGCTTAAAGTTTGGCGTGGTCCATGATGGTGAAACATATAAACACATGATACTCTCCACACATATGCACTCTATACATATACACACACGATACACTCTATAGATATACACTCCATACACACACATGATACACTCCATACATACACACACACACACACACATGATGCACACTATACATATACACACATAACACACTCCATACATATGCACACACAAGATACACTCTATAGATATAC
>CAIGQZ010032975.1:648819-664008 GCA_903798205.1 Danio tinwini
ACTGTTACATCTTTATCTCACCCAGTCTGTCCGTCTGCTTCATAACAACAGGTGAATTGGGTAGGCTAAATTGTCCATAGTGTATGAGTGTGTATGAATGTTTCCCAGTGATGAGTTGCAGCTGGAAGGGCATCTGCTGCGTAAAACATATGTTGCATAAGTTAGTGGTTCATTCCGCTTTGGTGACCCCTGATTAATAAAGGGACTAAGCCGAAAAAAAAATGAATGAATGAAATACATTTATTGTGTTTTTCTTTCTGCAATAAAGGAATATACACAGGTCCTTATTAATCATTTAATAAGTCATACTGTCACGGTTGTGGATTTATCTGTTCTTCTTGCATGTGTGTGTGTGTGTGTGTGGGAAGTGGGTGTGTTTGTTTGGGTTTATCTTCACCGCGTGGTGTGTGTTTACATTCATCAGCTAGGTTGTCACTTGTCTTGTTACCACTCATATCACTCAGCTGTTTTCTATCAGCCACAGCTGTTAAGCTTTACCGCGCGCATATATATGTTCAGTGTTTTGTAGATAGTGTTATCAGTCCATTGTTAGTTCACTCCTGTGTCTGCTTCCTGTTAGGTGCTCTCGCTTGATCTGGTGGTGGTGTTTTGCCATAAGTCTGTTATATTTGGACCTTATGCACGTCTCCGTTTCATTGATGTTGTTACAACTGCCAGCACTGCTGACAACTATATCAGTGAGAGACTTCATCCCGAATCGCTACTCTGATAAACTTTACCGCTGGTAAACATGACGATTTCCTTGAGAGTTGCTCCATAGCGCTACCTTCCCCTTCCCTCGATATCTGGTGAGATATCAGTTAGACTTCACTTCGGCTCTGTTTCTCGGATGAACTATTACCGCTGTTTTAGCGTGTTGAATTCCTGGTGTGAGCACCCTTGCTCCACACTATATCTGGTAAGATCTATACCAGTGACTCTTTAATAAATCATCTTGCATTCACTTGCATTTGGGTCTCCTGTGTATAAAGTTGTGACACACAGTTTTATATGTCTATTTTGCGATGAAGAAATATAAATGGGTGTTTCTTTCAATTTCAATGTAGTTAATAAACCAACTTAAGTCAACAAAAATATTTTCTAGCTGTAGCATGTGTTAACATAAAAGTTTTAAATACTGTAATCTAAATGGCATATTATACTGTACTACTGAATGATAAAGCACTATAACGTGTCTATATAAATATTTTTATGTAGAAGGAATGTGTAGAAATTGTGTTATTTAGAAATGTTTTATTAAGTAGTGCATTAACAATAATATGTCATGCATTTTGCCAGTATAAACAAATTTTAGACGTGCTAAATAATGAAGTTATTAAGACAATATTAGAAATGCCTATCAGCTATTATTTTAAATAAAATCCTGGCCGCGACCTGAATCTTTTTATAATAGGAGTTTACAGGCTACCTCGTGACATAATTATGTGTATAAATACATAGGTAATTCTTTTGTCTGTCGTACCTTTAGTTTATAAACCGTATTTTGGCGTATTTCCGTCTTTGACCCGCCACAACGTGCGTGTGCACGAGAATACATGTGTTCAAATTCGCATGAGCGGCTGAGATTGCATCACTCTGAATGCGCGGCTGAGATTGCACCGGTCTGAGACTGCATCATGTCTGCAGCCAGACTCTTTTGGGTTTGGGAGCGCTGCTCAATGAGAAAAAGAGGGAGAGAGAGAGAGAGATAATTAAAACAAAAGGGGAGAACAATAAACTGCCACTCACACCAACAACTTCCAAATATATCAGGATATAACAATATGCACACACAAGATACACTCCAGACATATACACACTCTATACATGCACACATAATATACTCTATACATATACACTCTCCATACAGTTGCACACATGATTCACTCTATACTAGGTGTGTGACGCGACGCCTACTCCACGAGATGAGACGAGACACGAGATTGGGTTCACGAGAACGAGATGAGATTTTTACACTATTTTAAAGAAATCCTTAATGATGAATATCAATGGAATAATCTTAGAATTTAAATATTTTGCTAATATGAATGGAAAATAGATTTTTATAAAAAATCACAAAATGCAAAACAATATAGGTGTTTTTTTAATTAACTTGAAATGAATTTACTTCTATTTTTATGTATATATTTTCCATATTATTCCCATAATTTTATGATTGCAATAGTTTTATATTTGTTTTAATTAAATTCTATGCAATAAACATGTAAACACTGCAAAATATAATGTTAATATTTAAATGGAAAATAGCAAACTCTACTGACAGGCTTTTCTCCTTTAAGATTTCAGAGTATTTACATTGCAGACCTTGATGGTCAATTCGGATTTTCTGACAGTGTCCAATTTTTTTTTATGACCTGCTTACATTTATCGTCTTTTAAAAGTGACTCGTACACGATTGACCGTAATTACACAGCACGCGGCAAAAGGCACAATGACCAGAAAAAAAAAGCGGGCGCTGACTAACAGCTAATAATAAAGCACTCTTTTTTTCTCCAGTCCATTCCTGTATTTATTCAGTTCGCATGGCGGATGGTGCGATCTCTTTCTCTCTCGTGAACATGCTTAAATACTTGTGCTACAACACACATATAAAAGCTTTTTTAGTCTCTTTGTGGAATTTGATCACTTGAACCAGGAAAAGAAATTGTCCGCTTTTCTCATACAGCATAAACGTATTTGGTAATGATGAAGGCGGGTGTGTTGAGTCTCCAGCAGTTCAGTATGTGTGTGCGCACTTAGAAATGTGTGTAGGTGCAGAGAATACTGTGTCAAACAGCTGTGTGGACTGTCCTATCGCAAAATGTGGCTAAAAGTCCTACACGATGGTAGCCTAATACTTTGATTTCTGTGTTTACATATATGTACTGCACTTCAATAATGCGACTTTCAGCACATCTAAAGAGACATTCCATCGCGTGGTAATGTCCATGGTTCATTTGAGTGGCTATAGTTGCAGCCTCTGCTTGGACATGAATAACGCAGCAGCCTTTGAACTCCGGTGAGAAAAAAAGCGGTTACGTCACACCCGCCCGCCCAACCAAGTGATATGTGCAACACAGAGACCAGCCTCACCAGGTGTGTGCAAAGCACTTGATTTGCGGTTTAAATTCAATCCTGCTTCCAATCTTCAATGCTAATTTTACCCTCACGCTCCATCATGAAAACATCTACTCACAAATCACAAGACAACTTTTCACCTCGACGAGAAATCTTGTCGTGATTTAATCTCGCGAGATCTCATCCAACCCTTACTCTATACATATGCACACAAGATACACAGTTTTATGATCTGATAAAAGTATTGATGAGTTCCCATTTCTTGATACAGTGCTACGTTTGTGATAAAACAATCAAACTTAATAGGTTTAAACCAATTTTACAGATTTGACCAGTGACTAACTCACCATAGAATCAATTATTCAGAACACAATTGCTCTCTTTATACAATATTTGCCACAATACACTATCTGGGAAAAAAAGAGAAATTAACATTAGAAATCGAGTCAGAGTCCAAGTAAAGCAACTATTGTTCTTCTCAATGGTGACAGCTTAAAACACAAAAAAGTGGCGTTTTTGATGTTATTGTAAAAAAATACTTAGCTTTTAATGATATCACTATATGGAATTTTGTAGAGTGTGGCAGAAGTAAGGGCAAACAGGTTGTTAATAAGTAAAGCTGCTGTTTGTGGAGTTGCTTAATGATCCTCTGCTGAAATGTTGAGAGATTTAATGTGTTTTATTTCAGTTTATTTCATCTACAACTGTGACTGAAGTCAGTTGTAGTTTTATATTTTTCTTCTCTGTTTCTGCTTATTAACAGCAGGTGTTCATCATCAATGCTCAATCATCACTTAATTAATTCCTTCATTGTCTCATTAACTTTAACTCTGCTGCTGAGTAAATTTTACTCAATTTAGAGAGGCACCACATGTTCTCTGAACTAAGTAAATTTTACTCTGAGGATTTTGCTATGTGATGAACGAACGAATGACTTACTCGATAGAGGACTCGAGACACAAACGGATCAAATCTCTTTCCGGCTTTAAACGCATATGATTGGCTTGCCTTCCCGTGATGAAAGAATGACTCAAACTCAATAGAGGACTCGAGACATAAACGGATCAAATCTCTTTCCGGCTCTAAACGCAAATGATTGGCTTCTGCCTTTCTGTGATGAATGACTCAAAAGACTTGAAAAATGAACGATACCTGCACAAATGTGCGCACGCGCGGATGAATGAATCACTCCCTGAGAGGACTCGTAGTTCCCGAGTCAAAATGAATGTATCGTTCAAGAACGACCCATCACTACTCTATACATATGCACACATAATACACTCCATACATACAGTATACACACACAAGATACACTCCAGACATATACACACTCTATAGACATATGCACACATGATATACTCTATACATATACACACACGATACACTCTATAGAGATACACTCCACACATATGCACTCTATACTCATACACACTCCATACATATACACACTCATGATACACTCTATAGATATACACTCCATACGTATACACACGTTAAACTCTATACATATGCACGCATGATACACACTATAGATATACACTCTATACACACACATGATACACTCCATACATATAAACACACATGACACACTCCATACATATACACACACGATACCCTCCATACAAATATACACACATAATACACTCCATACATATGCACACACAATATACACTCTAGACATATACACACTCTATACATATGCACACATGATATACTCTATACATATACACACGATACACTTTATACATACACACACATGATACACTCCACACATATGCACTTATACATATACACACTGTTGGATTTATCAATCAATTCCATGCGTGTTCAATAAAAAAGGTCAGGAGAGGTTTTTCTTCAATGTCAAAAATCTTAACAATTTATTGGATACAAATGAATAATTCGATTCACAGAATTCCTGCCCCAGTGCGCCCGCCAGTGTCGGCTCCAGCCCCAGTGCGCCCGCCAGTGTCGGCTCCTGCCCCTCCCTAGCCCGGCTCCTTGGCCTGTCAGCACTACCCAGACATCTTACCCTGTCGGTCCCAGCCCGGTCCCTTGCCCTGCATACTCTCTACAGACCTCCAGCCCTGCCGGCTCCCCACAGGGCTCCAGTCCAGCCGGTTCCCCTCAGGCTTCCGTCACTGCTGGCTCTCCTTAGGCCTCCTGTCCAGCTGGCTCTAGCTCAGCCGGCTCCTTACAAGTCTCCAGCACAGCCGGCACTCTACAAGTCTCCAGCCCAGTCGGCTCTCCTTAGACCTCCTGCCCTGCCGGCTTCCCACAGACCTCCTGCCTTGTCTCCCCTGACAGATCCTCCCTGGATTGTCCCTCCTGCCCCTCCCTGGTGTGCCCCGCTAACCCTCCGGCTCCACCCTGGCTCCCTGCCGGGGTCCCTGACCCACTGAACTCACCCTGGACTGTTCCTCCCTGTTCTTGCACTCCCATCCCTCCCTTGTTTGTCCTGCTGGGTTTGGCTTGGCTCCCTTCCCTCCCTCCTTTCTTGTGGTCTTGCCTGTTCCCTTCCCTGTCTGAGGTTAGTTGATGTTGCCTGTTTTGTTGTCTTGTCGTGTTTCTTGTCTTTCTTGTTGGATGGTCCCTTGAGGGATGCAGGTGGCGTCCCTTTTTTTGGTGGGGGGTAGTGTCATGATTCCGCCAATCTGGTCTTGTTAATTCTTGTTTTGGTGGTGGAGTCCTGACACTACTCTTGTCATGTTTTGTCATTGTGCGTGTCTCTGTATGAGCGCCAGTCGTGGGCGCGCTTGGTCTGGAGCGTGTTTACGATTGTGCGCTCTCGTCCGGGTGTTTCTGTTTGTAGCGGGGTGTTTCAGTCCCAGCGTCTCTGTCTAGTTGGGTTTTGCTTCGGTCTGCGCTGGGATGAAGCATGCTTGCTGCGTGTGTGAGTACACGGTGAGTGTCTTCATTCATTGTGTGCTCGTGTCTCGCGTTCAGTCTTCTGTTGGTGTTGTGTTTAGCACGTGGGGTATGTTTACATGCACCGCGTGCTTATGTGTCTGTCATGTGCTCTGCAGTCTATTGTCTAGCCCTACCCTTCTTGTTAACTCATTATTATTTCATTTGGTTCACCTGTTTGTGTATTGATTTACTACTGATTATAATCTCCTCATGTGTGCTGTCCTGTGCCAGTTTGTCTTCATTACACTTCGTTTCTCTCCATGTCTCAGCTTTGCTTGTCGTCTCCGTCCTGATGTGGTCCAGTCCTGATCCCTGCCAGCCTGCCTAGTCCAGTTTGTTTTGGTTTGTTTGTTATTTATTTGATTTAGTGTTTTTCCCCCTTGGGGTGGTTTGCTTTGCCCTTTTGTTTTATTTTTATTTATAATAAATATTCCTTACTCTGCACCTGGGTCCTTGCTTCTTTTTCCCCTAACCCAACCGTGACAAAAACAAGGTGATAGATTAAGTCTTAAACAAAGATTAAGATTATTTTGCATAATTAAAAAAGCATTTTTAAAAAGCCCTTTAATCCAAAGAGATTGAACAAAAGGACCAAAATAAATGAGCTACACTTTAAGTAGAAAATACCCAGAAAGAGCAGGTACATCAATGTCACTTTTAACATTTCTGCATAAACGGCTTAACAGAAAACAAAATATTTTATAATCATATATTTTTATATTTAATAAAATATGTTTTACTTAATTTGTTAAGAACTCTTTATAGGGGTGTCAGGATCAACGATGATAATTTTTAAATTATAAGTCTATAAGACTTATTTGAGTTAATATTTGGTTATTCACTAAAATGTATGATATAGTAGTCTGTATAAAAAGTCAGAATAAACCTGCTATTAACAATTTAGTCATTATGAACAAATTATTTAACAAAAGATGATACTGCAATAAAATAATTGTATTCTTTTAATAAGCATGATGTGTACAAAATAGAGATGGTATGAAAAGTTAATTGTTTGTTTTGAAATTTGTGAGACGGAATTTGTCCAGTAATAAACCCAAAACACACATGGTTGTTGTCTTGCTGTGAACTCAGCCAATCGTGTTACATCAGTGTCGTCATCACAGCTCCAGCAGTCACAGGTGCTGCGCGTGCTGAATCAGTCGTCTGATCTCAGAGCGCTGTCGCGGTACTTTGATGCCACATATCACAGTCACGTGGTGTCGGCGCAGCATCAATCCGGCCAAAATTTCTAACCGGCATGCACCGTTTAAGACAGATTTCGATCAATCTGCACAGTGCTGCATGAAGTCGAACGCACCTATGTATACAGTCTTTTCCCGCCCCCACAGCAGCCATTTTGGATGACATCCTGGTCAGTCGACCCCCTGGTCAGTGATAAAAATCACTGTTCTATTGTTCATCTTTGCATTGGTTGTTTGTTGAGTTGTATTTTGAGTTTTGTATGCGTATTTATGTACTTGCATTAATTTATACTTTTGTTTAATGTCTTTTTATGTATTTTTTTCTCTACATGTTAACCTACAACCTGCAGAATGGTTTAACCCATGGGCGGGGCCAATGATATAAAAAAACCTTCACTCTGTGTGGGTAGTTGTAGGAGTAGGTTGTGTTGTGTGAGAGTGTGTATTATTAACAGATTTTTGTTCAGGTCACTGGCTTGATTTAGCTGAACAAAACTGTAAATACTTAGTAAATATTGTATAGTTTATTTTTTTTATTGTTATTTTGTCACTTTCACCTTTTTTGCTGAATTTTTTTTCTTCACTTTGTGCCAAATAAATCACACTTCATTTTCACCAGTGGCTTCTGTGACACTTTTTGCCTCCATCCTCACGATTAATCTTAACAGCGGGTCATTGTTTACCTGAAGGGCGAACGAAGTATACAGAATTATAAGACAACTGTACAGGAGGGTTAAGTGGTACAAACCTGCAGTGGAAATGCAAACCAAGTTAAGCCAAGCCAAACCGTGTCGTGCCACATATAGTAAAAAAAGCAATTTAGATGGTCATTATGGACACAAATAGTTCTAAACAAATATATGGAGCTTTTAGTTTATTAGCAATGACAAACCACAGATAATACATCAAATTCAATATTTACAAAGCACAAAAACACAAGCTATATTGTACAAACATACATCTTCCAAAAGCATTTATGTCTGAAAACATTGGCCGGGTAAAGCAGCAGTTTCCCCAGCACTTCTCAGTCCCATCTAGCCTGATTTAACTGATACAGTATAAGGCACTGACATTTCTCACTATCGCTCATAGAAAGTTTAGCATTAAACTCCTTCTGCTCCAGATTAATGAATTACATTCACAATAATAAAATCAGACATGCTGTTTTTCAGAAATGGCCATGTTCAGATCACCCCGTCCTAACCGGAGATTCATTAAACCAGGGGTGTCCAAACTCTGTCCTGGAGGGCGGTGTCCTGTACAGTTTAGTTCCAACTTTCTTCAACACACCTGCCTGGAAGTTTTTAGAATACCTAGAAAAAGCTTGATTAGCTGGTTCAGGTGTGTCTAATTGGGGTTGGAACTAAACTTTGCAGGACACAGGCCCTCCAGGACTGAGTTTTGACACCCCTGCATTAAACCAACCAATTTAGAGATGCATCGAAACGTATTATATTACATTAAGTGTTTAATAAAAAACATCTATAGTTTTATATAATATAACAAAGCATATATATAGTCAAAATGATTCGCCCTCCTTAGAATTTTGAAATCTTTTTCAAATATTTCTCAAGAGATGTTCAACATACCAATGAATGTTTCCAAATATTTCCTATAAACTGTAAACAGCGATTGGTTTGCTGTTCCAAAAAAGAAACCAAAAATGAGTAAACCCATTGCTTTTTAAGTTGACTTTAAAAAAATAGAATAAACCCATCGCCATAAAATGATTAAGTAAATAAACTATGTGCATAATTATAAAAATGAACTTAAGTCACCTCAATAATTCCAAGTTACAATGGGTATACTCACTTTTTAAAGTACTGTAACTAATCACAAGGCCAATGGTCTCAATTCCTAGAGGGCCGCAGCTCTGCATAGTTTAGCTCTAACCACCTCCAAATGACACCTGCTTAATAGTCTATAGTAGTCTTGAACACCTTGATTAGTTGGATCAGCTGTGCTTGATTAGGGTTGGAGCAAAACTGTGCAAAGCTGCAGCCCTCCAGGAATCGAGTTTGAGACCCATGCACTAGGCCCACATGAAATCTGCAGATTTGTAGCTCGTAATTGAGTCTATGTATTAACTTGTGTAAATGTGTGTAAATTATATATTTATTCAGTTTTTAAATAGATTTTAGTAATATTATTGACTAATTTGAAAATGTTCATGTGATTTTAGTCTTTTAGTACAGTGTTTCTCAACCACGTTCCTGGAGGACCACCAGGCCTGCACATTTTCCTTGTCTCCTTAACCAAACACATCTAACTCAGATCATCAGCTCATTAGCAGAGACTAAAAGACCTGTAATGGGTGTAACAAACAAAGGAGACATCCCAAAAAAAAAAAAATGCTGTGTTGGTGGTCTTCCAGGAACGTGGTTGAGAAACACTGTTTTAGTAGATTTATTATATATCTTGCCAAAAGAGTTTACCAAAGAAGTGGATCTAACTGGATTTGCATTGTACACATTAAATAAATGTTACATTTAAATTTCATAAATTCAGTTTTTAGTTATGATACTCCCAAAGTCATTCCGCATCAATCTGCAGATTTTTTTTTTTTTTTTACAAAACTCTGAAATATATAGCAAAACATGTCTGAAGATTCTGTCTGGCCCCAGTAATCACTATTTACAGCATAATATTTTTTACTTCTGGAAAAAGAAGTAAAAGTTTGGTTTAGTTTGGCTGGAACAAAAGCAGCTTCAATTCTTACAAATTTAGGGTCAATATTATTAGCCACTTTAATTTTTTTGTTTTTGTTTTGCATTGTCTACACAACAAAACACTGTATAGTTAACTAAACAAGCAAAAAAAAAACATTTTTTTACTTGTTTAAAATGAGCTGAAACAGCACAATTCTTGAGATTTCATTAGGACAACTTTATTTTTTATGTTCAATTAACATGAATTTGTTAAAAGTGGTAAGTTAACTTAATTGTTTTGTGTTGGGACAGCATGAAGAAATTGTGTGGAACAAAGCATTTTGTTACAGTGTTGTCACGGTTGTGGATCTGCCTGGTTCTCTTGTATGTGTGGATGTGGGTGTGTTTGTTTGAGTGTATCTTCACCACGTGGCTGTGTGTGTTTACATTCGTCAGCTGATCGATCACGTGTCTTGCTGCTACTTAGTCTCACTCAGCTGTTATCTATTAACCACAGGTGCTGCTGGTTACCGTGCGTCTTTATATGTTTAGTGTTTGTAGATCATGTTTGTCAGTTCGTTTTGTTCATGTCTGTGTCCTGTTTCCTGTTAGGCAGCTCTCGCTGTTTCCGCTGGTGGTGGAAGTTGTGGTTCAGTAGTGCAAGGATTCTTCTCTTGTGCAGGACTGGTGGATGGCATGGTGGGAGAAGCTTGTAAAACCGCTGCGGAACTCAGCCCAGAGCCCAGTCTTTGTACCTGAGCCGTGAGCTCGGAAACTTGGGTGACCAACGCCTGAATGGCCTGACTGGTGACCATCATTTGCTTGTCCTGTTGGTCTAGATGGGCAGAGCTGTGCGACAAAAGGCTCTGGATCTCCGAAACACCTGCTGGGTTCATAATGGTCAGTTCGTTCTGTCACAAATACACAGGAGACCCAAATGCAAGTGAATGCAAGATGATTTATTAACAGGGATAACAGGAGCGAATAACTGGTATAGATATCACCAGATATAGAGGGAAAGGGTAGAGCAATGATGCATCTCTCAAGGAAATCGACGACTCTAAACAGTGATAATAGTTCTTCAATGAGACAGATCCAGGAAGACCTCTCATAAGTTCAGCCACGCCAAACAGCGGTAGCGGTTCTTCGATGAGACAGATCCAGGGAAATCTCTCATAAAGTTTAACACCACCAAACAGCGGTAACAGTACTTAGGAGAAAAAAAAACAAGCGGCCCTGAATTTTCCGAAAGCAACAGTCTCTATGAGGACTCACCACCAGCGGAAACAGCAAGAGCTGCCTAACAGGAAACAGGACACAGACGTGAACACAACGAACTGACAAACATGATCTACAAACACTGAACATATAAAGGCGCGCGGTAACGCACAGCACCTGTGGTTAATAAATAACAGCTGAGTGAAACTGAGTAGCAGCAAGACACGTGATCGATCAGCTGACGAATGTAAACACACACAGCCACGCGGTAAAGATACACCTAAACAAACACATCCACATCCACACACACACACACACACATACAAGAGAACCAGACAGATCCACAACCATGACAAGTGTAACTTGTTAACCTTAGTTAAATCTTTTAATGATTCTTTAAACTCAATACTATGTTGCAAAATAAGTAGAACAATATTATAATATTACTGTCACCTTGGCTAAGACAAAAGATATCAGTTATTAGAAATTAGTTATTAAAACTAATGTTAAAAATGTGTTGAACAAAATCTTCTCTCTGTAAATCAACACAAAATTATTTTAAAAATATTTAAAATTTCACAAGAGAGCTAATAATTTTGCCCTCCCCCTCCGTATACATGTTTTCCTCAATTCCTGTTTAACATATTTTTCCAACACACTTCTAAACATAATAGTTTTAATAACTCATTTCTAATAACTGATGTCTTTGCCATGATGACGGCATAAAATATTTGACTAGATAAGACACTAGTATTCAGCTTAAAGTGAAATTAAAAAGGCTTAACTAGGTTAATTGGGCAAGTTAGGGTAATTAGGCAAGTCATTATATAACAGTGGTTTGTTCTGTAGATAATTTAAAACAAATATTGCTTAATGGGGCTAATACTATTAATATGGGTTTAAAAGGATTAAAAACTGCTTGTATTCTAGCCGAAGACTTTCTCCAGAATAAAAAAATATTATAGGAAGTGCTGTGCAAAGTTTCTTGCTTAGTTAAACATCATTTGGTAAATATTTGAAAAAGAAAATTTTGACTTTGACTTTATATAATTATTATAACAGTTATTTTCAGTCTTTATTTATGAAACATAAGCATAAATGACTACAAATCAATTGAGGCAGAAATTCATACCGCTTGTGTTTCATAAATGAAGCCCATTGAGTACAAACATAAATGTCAATAAAGTAACAGGACACATAACTATGCAACTACTACATACATCAGTGCTACACATTTGTACATAAGAAAACATGGTCTGGATATTCAATGTTCATATGTTACAGTACACTGTCATTATCTTTAGTGATCAGCGGGTCTGGTGGGCATAGCCTCGTCCCGTCACACCGTCTCCATGACAACAGAGAACAGACAGGAGTGGATGAAGAGCGCTTTCATAGTCATTTAGAAGATTTAAGGATTCGTCCAAATCAGAAACATTGTGAGCATTTTATCACTGTTACTCATCTTTCAGCCATCTGTTAAAAAAAACATAAATAACAAATGACAACACTAACAAATAAGAAAAGTATGGTAACACTTTATAATAACTACACACTATGAAACATTTATTAAGTATTCGCAAACAAACAATAGTAAGCAGTTTATAACTGCAGCTACAAATGCTGTATTCTTGACTTACAACCACATTTAATGTGCTAAATAGCTGTACTTTCATACTTTTGTTCATTCATTCATTCATTTGCATATGTTTTACGCAACGGATGCCCTTCCAGCTGCAACCCATCACTGGGACACATCCATACATACAAACATACATCCAAACACTACGAACAATTTAGCCAACCCAATTCGCCTGTACTGCATGTCTTTGGACTTGTGGGGGAAACCGGAGCACCCAGAGGAAACCCACGCGAATACAGAGAGAACATGCAAACTCCACACAGAAACGCCATCTGACCGAGGCTCGAACCAGTGACCTTCTTGCTGTGAGGCGACAGCACTACTTATTACACCACTGCGTCACCTTTCATACTTAATGATTTATTTTTCATTACTAAATTATTGCATTATTTACAAACCAGTTATTTAAGAATAGTAGGTGTTTTTTAAGATCATTCAGAATGGGTTACTAAATGATTAATAAACTATTCAAATGAACATTTATAATTCTTATTATTCAGGCATATACTAATAGTTAATTTGTATGTTAATAAATGCTTTATTAACTTAACTTCATCCAGGCTCAGTTAAATTCTAAACAGGAAAAAAGAACATAAACAACATTGTTCATTTCTATTCGTTTGAAGATGTACAAATGAAACTGTACTTCAAATGAAAAATACATATTTGCAACATTCTCTAAAATAAAATTACTGTGCAGTTTAAACATTGCATCTGATTATATTGTTAAATTATTATATTGTTGTTGTTTTATACAATTTTATGTCATATTTTGACACTCATGTTATTCAGCAATGTTTAAATGTTACAATAATTTAATTTTTAGATAAGAGTGCAACATTTATTGTTCATTTGATACCAAGCCTTTAATAGTCATTTTATTAGGGATTTATAAAGCATTAATAGTTCTTACTTTAGATTAGGTCACAAAACTGGATGAAGTTGAGTTAATAAAGCATACATAGTAACCATTACTATATGCATGAAAAAAAAAAATTTAAATAAAAAAAATATATACAGGGAGTGCAGAATTATTAGGAAAGTTGTATTTTTAAGGATTAATTTTATTATTGAACAACAACCATGTTCTCAATGAACCCAAAAAAACTCATTAATATCAAAGCTGAATATTTTTGGAAGTAGTTTTTAGTTTTAGCTATTTTAGGAGGATATCTGTGTGTGCAGGTGACTATTACTGTGCATAATTATTAGGCAACTTAACAAAAAACAAATATATACCTATTTTAATTATTTATTTTCACCAGTGAAACCAATATAACATCTCAACATTCACAAATATACATTTCTGACATTCAAAAACAAAACAAAAACAAATCAGTGACCAATATAGCCACCTTTCTTTGCAAGGACACTCAAAAGCCTGCCATCCATGGATTCTGTCAGTGTTTTGATCTGTTCACCATCAACATTGCGTGCAGCAGCAACCACAGCCTCCCAGACACTGTTCAAAGAGGTGTACTGTTTTCCCTCCTTGTAAATCTTACATTTGATGACGGACCACAGGTTCTCTATGGGGTTCAGATCAGGTTAACAAGGAGGCCATGTCATTAGTTTTTCTTCTTTTAGACCCTTTCTTGCCAGCTACGCTGTGGAGTACTTGGACGCGTGTGATGGAGCATTGTCCTGCATGAAAATCATGTTTTTCTTGAAGGATGCAGACTTCTTCCTGTACCACTGCTTGAAGAAGGTGTCTTCCAGAAACTGGCAGTAGGACTGGGAGTTGAGCTTGACTCCATCCTCAACCCGAAAAGGCCCCACAAGCTCATCTTTGATGATACCAGCCCAAACCAGTACTCCACCTCCACCTTGCCGGCGTCTGAGTCGGACTGAAGCTCTCTGCCCTTTACTGATCCAGCCACGGGCCCATCCATCTGGCCCATCAAGACTCACTCTCATTTCATCAGTCCATAAAACCTTAGAAAAATCAGTCTTGAGATATTTCTTGGCCCAGTCTTGACGTTTCAGCTTGTGTGTCTTGTTCAGTGGTGGTCGTTTTTCAGCCTTTCTTACCTTGGCCATGTCTCTGAGTATTGCACACCTTGTGCTTTTGGGCACTCCAGTGATGTTGCAGCTCTGAAATATGGCAAAACTGGTGGCAAGTGGCATCTTGGCAGCTGCATGCTTGACTTGATTGTTCGATGATCACGCTTCAGAAGCTTGGCAATTTTAAGAGTGCTGCATCCCTCTGCAAGATATCTCACTATTTTTGACTTTTCGGAGCCTGTCAAGTCCTTCTTTTGACCCATTATGCCAAAGGAAAGGAAGTTGCCTAATAATTATGCACACCTGATATAGGGTGTTGATGTCATTAGACCACACCCCTTCTCATTACAGAGATGCACATCACCTAATATGCTTAATTGGTGGTAGGCTTTTGAGCCTATACAGCTTGGAGTAAGACAACATGCATAAAGAGGATGATGTGGTCAAAATACTCATTTGCCTAATAATTCTGCACTCCCTGTATATA
>CAIGQZ010032975.1:682705-728406 GCA_903798205.1 Danio tinwini
GCTATTTTTGTCAGGATTCTGCCACTTCAGTCTTGTTAATTCTTGTTTTGGTGGAAGAGTCCAGACACTAGTCCTGTCTTGTATGCTGTGCTCAGCTCAAGAAACATGCACGTTGCATGTATGAGTGCAAGGTAAGTGTTTTTTATTTATGATGTACTTGTGTCTTGTGTTCTGTTTGTGTTAAAGCACGTGGCCTGGTGTTTATATTGTGGCCGCATGCTTTGGTGTCATGTTTCATGTGAACATGCGGTTAATGAGTTCTCTCATTGGCTGTGTGTTCTAGTCTTGTTTTATGTGAGCACATGGCTTGTGTTGTTACTTGTATCATCTGCTCTCCCGTCTATTGTCTAATCCCACTCTCCTTGTAAACCCATTATTAGTTTATTCAGTTTACCTGTTTGTTTGTTTGTTTGTTAATTGTTTCTACTTATATTGTCTTGTCTTGTCTGCTGTTCTTTGCCAGTTCATTATTGATTATTACCTTGTCCTGTTGTGTCCAGCCCTGCTCTTCCCTGCCAGCCCAGTCAAGTTTGTTTGTTTGTTACTACAGCAAATGCCTTGACGAGGTGCTATTGGTGTGAACCCAGCATAATAACTTATTCTTTTCACCTTTATGTTGTGTGTGGCGTTGCTCAATAAGGCGCATGAGCAAACTCTGGGGTTGCAGAGTGCTGTTTATACAGTACAAGTACAGTTCTGTACAAATGTTTAATGCCGCAGTCACACTAGTGTTTGAGCATGTGAAATTCTGCGAAAAGGGGCGGGATTAAACAAGATGATTAGACATTAAAAAAGCGAGCGATTGGACATTTCAATTTCTATACAGAGAGGTCATGTCGATTGGTCTTACAAAGTCACATGATGCGATTTCGCAGGTCAGAGTTCACCAAGTTTGAACTTTGCAACGCATCGGACTGCAAAACTTGTCGCACGAACTTGCGTTACTGATCTGCCGAATTTGAGACGTATGAATGGAAGTGTATAGGGAGAAAAGAGCAATTTGACCGCGGTTTTCGGCAGGTGTAAAAAGTGCTGACAACAAAGAAAAAATAGTTTCAAAAATATAAATAGAGTTTGTTCACTTTTGTTAATTTAGAAAATGCAAAGTGATCGAACAAAAGAAAAATCTAAATCAAACCAATATTTGGTGTTACTATACCTTTTGCCAATTAAATCAGTATCAATTCTTATAGGTACACATGTCAGGGATTTTGTAGGATTATAGTCAGGTGTATGATCAACCAATTATACCAAACAAGTGCTAATGATCATCAATGTCACACCCAGGTTGAAACCCAGTCATGAACTGAAAGAGAAACAGCTGTGTAGGAGGCTTAGAACTAGGTGAGAAACAGCCAAACTCTGAAGTTGTGAAAGACAGTTTCATGTCATGGGAAGACTTAGCACAGCAGCAAGATGCAAGGTAGTTACTACATGAACTACATGAACAAGGTATCTCCCAGACAAAGATTTCAAAGCAGACTGAAGAAGCCCTAAGAGATGCAGTGGTCGGCCAAGGAAACGTAGTACAGCAGATGAAAGACACATCAAGCTTATTACCCTTCAAAATCGGAAGGTGTGCAGCAGCAGCGTCATCAGCTCAGAACTGGCAGAAACCAGTGGGACCCATCTCCTGTCCAGAGAATCCTGGCTAGTAGTCTTCTTGGAAGAGTTGCAGCCAAAAAGACATACCTCTGTGGAGGGATCAAGGCCAACCGACTCAAGTTTGCTCGAAAACATAAGAACTGGGGTGCAGAAAATGGCAGCAGTTGATCGGGAGAGATGAGTTAAAATTTGAAATATTTGGCAATAGCAGATGGCAGTTTATTACAAGGGCCGGAGAGTGGCACAATAATGAGTGTCTGCAGGCAACAGTGAAGTATGGTGGAGGTTTCTTGAACGTTTGGGGCTGCATTTCTGCAAATGGAGTTGGAGATTTGGTCAGGATTATTGGTGTTCTCAATGCTGAGAAATGCAGGGAGATATTTTTCCATTATGCAATACCATCAGGGAGGCGTATGATTGGCCCTAAATTTATTCTGCAGCAGGACAACAACCCTAAACATACAGCCAGTCATTAAAGGGTCACAAAACACCAAACCACATTTTTTGAGCTGTTAACAGTCATATATGTGTCGCAAGCTGCTATAAACACTATTAGGACACATATTTCACTAAAAAGTGAAAATTGGTTGTTCGTTCTTCTGGTTTGAAACAAATTTTTGAAGCTGCGTCACAGCGATTAGATACTTGGAGACTGGATGTCTGTATCTGCGAGTACATCATGACGTCTCTGAGTGTGCAGCAGTAATTCACAAGAAAGACTTGGTTCAAACCAATCAGCGCGCTTGATTGTGTATGCGGTGCAACTTCATTAATATGCATAAATGCTTCAAAGGCTATTTTTACCTGTTACAGTGTTCAGATGACAGAGAGACGCCACGGTTTGTTGCCAAAACAAGTGAAAGAACAAGAATTTGGAGACATGGGTCACTATGAGAGTGCAGCTGGACGCACGTGTGGATTACAGTGCATGCGACACGCGACAGAAATGACTTTGTAAGGAAAATTATAAAGGAAGGAAATTATAAAAACCGGATTTGCTGCATGTCACCTTTGAAAAAAAAGACACGGCTCCAGTTTGTGTTGATTGTCCTGTTGCTACAGATTTGGTAAGTGTGTGTGTTCAGTGCCCTTTGTTTGAGCATTCAGATGGCAAAGTTAGTTTGTATCATCAGCAGTGCTCTTTCGGTTTTTAAAGATATACAATAGTCAAAATAATTAGTTTCTAAGTTTACAGTATGTTAATATCACTGCAATATTATAGTACAAAATTATAGATTGAAAGATCCGCTGTAAATGCTGCTCTCAAAATGTAAACATGTAAACACCGCAATCAAACTATTACCGTCGTGTAGGATTTTTGTCGCATTTTGTGACAGGATAGTCTATACACACACGGCTTGTGCGGTATCAAAAATTCCATTAAAACTCCACTCTCCAGCAGCATACAATATCTCGTTTGTCATGGGGGGCATGCAGGAAATGTTTCTGAATAAAAAGTGAGAGTGCCAAACTGAAGTTAAAGTTGACAAATTAATAATTTGGCAAATAATTCGATTACTGATGTCCATGTAAACACAGTCACTGTCTTTTTCCTCTGCGTCTGTGTGTTTGTTTTGCCTTGGTGAAAATCAGCGCGTGCCCAAATGGAAACTCCCATTTTTGCAAAACCTTCCCTCTTTCCCTCCCCAGACACTCCCAGCTAAACAGCTGGACACACCCACTTTCCTGAATTTTTCCAAACTAGAGGTATGAAAACACCCTGCAGAGACAAGAGGTTTCGTGGCCCTTTAAGAACTATCTTCAGCGTGAAAAAGAACAAGAAGTACGGGAAGTGAGCCCAGATCTCAACATCATCGAGTGTGTCTGGGATTACACGAAGAGACAGAAGGACATAAAAAGCCTACATCCACAGAACATCTCAGGTTAGTTCTCCAAGATGTCTGGAACAACCTGCCAGCAGTTCCTTCAAAAACTGTGTCCAAGTGTATTGAAGAATTGCTGCTGTTATGAAGGAAAAAGCTGGTCACATCAAATGTTAATTTGATTTCTCTTTTGTTTATTCATTGCATTTTGTTCATTTATGAAAATAAGTGTTTCCAAAATAACACTTCCATTTTAGAAAGCGTTCTTTTTTTACAGAATTTGTTTCTCACCTGTCAAAAGCTTATACATTTTGTGACTTTTTATGATTAAGCAAAATGCACATTCAAACAGATTTCAACACTCTGATAGGTTGAAAAATAGCTTCACCAAATTTGATTACATTTCTTGATGTTTACGGATAAATTTTACAGAACCCCTGTCTAATAAAAGTCCAGCTATTTTCTTTGCTAATCAGCGGCATACCATTAATACTGTGTTCTTATTTTAACAACAAATAAGAATGATCCTTAAAAAAACATCATTGACCAAATGCAAAATGTAACAACATTGCATGAAACATGGCATTGCATCTCACTTGAAAAGATTACTTAAAATGTGACTTCCAACTCAAAAGCAAACATTTCATCCATTTTGCTGAGATGAATGTCATGTGAATTTGCATTAACATCACTTTTAATTAAATATAATCTATGAGTAAATTGATGTATCTACGTTTAGCAAATGTCTTACATTTGATCCTCACTTCAGAGGTTTCTTTTATAGCTAAGGAGATGTAACGGGGTCTAATAATCAAGTTTCATTCAAATCACAGATGTTTCTCATTTAATAAATAGACAAAAGACAATTGCTGCACAGAGCACAGAACTATAAAATCAATGTGGACACCATTGCCCAGGTAATTTTATCTTGGAAGAATATTATGAGAAATGTTTGAGTTCATATTGAAAGCTTTAACTTTTGATCTTGGCAAACACAAGCAAAGTGTGAGACTATGATGAAATATCTGAAAAAATCTCTTAGAAACTTATTTTTAAGGGAATCTGAGAGGCAAAGGTATTTGTTAAACACTGCTTCTGCTTATAAGAAATACATATCAAGTTCAAGATATGGTATTTGCTATGTGTTTAATTGACATCAGGAAAAAAGATATCACAACCAAATAAGGAGATAAGAATTCCTACAATAAATGACAAAAAGAAACTACTGATGTTTTGAATTATATTTGTTTCTGTTTCAATGACAATTCATCCTCGTTCATAAAGTGTGACTAATGAAATCTTGGGTCCGGCATTAGGATGTCTGCAATACATTACTGTAAGGGGATATTAAGATAGTTTATAACTGTTTCAGGGACCTCAAGAGAAATAACAGAGGGCTGATAAAACTAGAGGGGAAAATACTGAAGACATAAAATGGGTAAGAAAGTGGAAAAATTATTGGAAAGCAAAAAATAAAAAAAGATTTCAGCATGCCATTCGTGCCCCAGATAAACAACTAAACAGAGCCAACACAGAGCTTTCCGATCTCGCACATCTCTTCACATTGTTTCTGGCATTAGTGTTTGTAAAATTGCTGATTTATAAACCCCATGTAATAGCCAGAAATAACAAAACAGCAGAGAGTGTCTTTCTAGAGGTGAAGAACTTGACCCGGGTTAACAGCTGTCCTGTAGAGGAGAATAAAGACAGTCGTGGTCTTCATACACTATCCTGCTGGACTCAGATAAGCTCTGCATGCTGATACTGTGCTGAAATGTGCTGCTTCTAGGAAAGGTTAACCTCACCATCTCACATGCCAAAATCAGAGTCACTGTAAGAGGACAACATTTCTGACAAAACACTCTCAGCGCCAAAGGAGGTTTTCTGTGTTTTTAATGGCTCTGCTGTGCTGCAATTATCAGCGGCACCACTGATTCATGCTACGAGGAGGAGGCCAGAGTCAAACCTTTTAAAGAGAGCAAATATTTTATTTCTGACACCCCTTCATTTACACCCTTTTCAATTTATACTTAGCAAAAACTGACAAAAAAAAAATCCAGAAATAACTGTTCATTAGAAGCTTTCATAATTGAAACTTTCCAAATGCGCATATAAATCATTTTTCTAGTCATGCAGAAGTGAAAGTGTAGCTCACTTGCAGAGTTTTGGCTGGTGGTGGTGAAGGAGACGTGAGCTCGGCTGCTCTTCAGCCGATTCTGACCCCAGTAAGAGATGGCCTGAATCTGAGCGGTGTAGGGGGTGTTGGGCTGGAGACCCTGAAGCTCCATCTCTGTTACATCCTGAGGACACAAATACAAAGTATCAGTATTGCAATTGTGGGTAAAATTCTGCTATTTCATTAGGAAACCAGGCAATTAAAGGGATAGTTCACCCAAAATGGAAAAGTCCCTCATCATCCAAATTCAAATTCAAAACTTAATTTGTCACATACAAAGTCATACACAGTGTGATATGCAGTGAAATACTTACGCCACCACTCGTGACCTTTAAAATAACAACAATAATAAAAAAATAATAATAACAATAAGAATCTAAATTATGGAGAAATAGAAGTTATGCCATTGAAAATAAAAGCAAATATCATACACCATGTTTAGAGTGATTTATTGCTATTTTCAGACCAGCGCAACCCTAATTTTCACGTTTTGCCCCACGTTGTTTAAATAGCAAATCCATTTGCGCCACTTTTTGGACTCTTTGGTGTTCCGGTCTGTAAAAAAGGTGTGTTAGACCACGCCATTGACCCAGTAAAAGCTGGTCTAAAGTCTGGAGTGCGTTGTAAGATGGCTAAAACTCTCCAGAATTTGGTTATTGTTAGTCAACAAACGCTGGTTGAACGATGAACGCGAGCAATTAGCGAGCGCTAGAACAATAGCTTGCCTCATGCAAATATATGCAGTTGCTGTAGTAAAAAAGGCAGAGTTTAACTGCACAATGGCGCCTAAAACGGACAATAGTGCAAACAACGCTCCCATTTCTGTGTCCCTGTTGTTGTTTACAGTGAAGGCTGGTCTGCCGTCTTCCGGTAGCGTTATAGTCATGTGATAGGGGCTTGATGAATAAGGGAAGGATATGCAATGACCCAAAAGCCTCAATCAGGTAGCGAATCTCAGCAGCCACCTGAGTGTAAATTGTGTATGTCAAAGTAAACCGCCTGCTGGAGGAGAACTGACAGCTGCTGTGTGAACTTGAAGAATACAGGATGTCTGATGGATTTTGTAACAAGAATGATGCTATAGTATTAAACTGTAAAATAAAACACAAAATCTGAATAACAAGCACTGACCCATCAACATGATACTCTCTTGTGAAGGTGAAGATGTCACATTACAGCATAAGATTGTAACTGTCTGTTGTGCACAAACAAAGCAATGTCCAACTGTAGTGTAAAAGAGCTGTAGTTGTTAATAAGAGTAAAAAGCTCAGGTGTATAAATGCATTCTAAGCTTAATTGATACATTCTTCGCAAATTCCTTTACATTTTTGTAACTTTGTTTCTTTCACTGTGTGAATGAATTTGTTTTGCTGATGTTTCATCCTGTCTTGTGTAAAAGATATGATGCATTTCTCCAGAAAAGACTTTTCCTTCAGTGCCTGAATAAAAATATAATTTGTATAAATGTAAATAAATGGAGGATGACATAAAATTTGTTGTTTACTCAATTATTGTTTATGTTCTTCACAATAACAAAACTGGTACATTAAAACCAAACACAAGGTAAGAAGTTATTACTTGAACCAAATAATCCTTTAAAGAACTGAGACGAGTGCTTTAGCTCAAAGTTAAACATTAGGTCAATCAGTAGTTTGAACTAAATAGATAGTTCACCCACAAATTTAAAGTGACTTACTATTTACTTGCCATCAAGTGGTTCCAAACCTTTATCACTTTATTTTTTCTCTTTACACTTATAAAGATATGAAGAAAGCTGAAAATCTGTAACCACTGACTCCATAGTAGGAAAACCAACAAATACAATGGAAGTCAATGGTTACAAGTTTTCAGCTTTCATCATAATATCTGTATTTGTGTTCAACATATCTTAATATTTGGATGTATTAAGTTTATTTAATGTTTTTGTTGTTGTTCTCTATGCACTCTATAATGTATTTGACTAATTAAAATTATAATAGTATTTACATTTTTTGTTCTGTTGCTTTCATTACATTTATTGTTCATATTTATAAAATATTTTGCATACAAACATCTGTCCAATAGTTTGTAAATGTAAATATTAAATGTAACTAACACAATAAAACGAAAAACTGCAATACACAATTAGAAATACTTACTGTAGTTTAATAGTGTTCAAACTAAAACAATGTATATTAAGACATTGATGATATACAGTATGACATGTCATTATTATTATCAGAAATGAGGGGTTGGCGGCAGCGCACTCTTTTGGTTTGCAGTTAATTCAAATGGATCTATATCCTGAATGTAAGACAGTTTATCAAAATGATGATCCCTGGCATGTTTGTTTAGTTTATTGCGGTACCGCATAGTTTTAGTGGTTCTTATCTGGGAGAATATTGTGACTGACCAATCAGAACAAAGTATTCCAGAGAGCCATGCAATAATGTCAGTAAATAAATTTAGTAACAAGCCATGGACAATACAGGATTTATTAATCTTTGTTAATGTTACTTATAGATGTTCAACACTAGTCTTTGTTAACTCACAGTGCATTCTCTAATCTTGATAATGCATTAGAAAACATTGCAATTACTGCGATTATTAAACGCTGTAGAAATATAGTTTATTCTTAAATGTTTGATAAGATGATACCAAATAATCTATTAGATAGTCTGAAGTGTTGGTTCATATTGGCATTATATAAATCCTGTTTACCATTGTCAATTTACAAATGTAAATATATCACGTATTAAAATATTGAGTTCCACAGGGCTCAGTGTTGGGTCTTCTGTTTTTCTTCTAGTCTATGCTTTCTTTTGGAGACTTCAGGAAAAATGGATCTAAGTTTTTATTGTTATAGCAATGATGCTTACCTCATGAAAAACGGGTCACATTTTGTTGTGTTCCAAAGTTCATGATTTTTGTAACTTTGTATCATTTGTCAGCATCAGAATGATCATTTTTCAAAAGGTGAAATGATATATTATGACCTCAGTTCCAGATTATTTTAATGCAATTCTGAAAGAGTGTCATCTGAACCCCAGTGAGCTCAAATCACACTATAGTCCATCTTGTTCATGCTGGCCATCAAATAACACCACAAATATCAAAATCCTCTGCAGGAGGTAGATCCTTTTCCTATTTGGCACTGAAACTCCAGAGGAGCTTTCCCAGCATTGTTCAGGATTCAGACACACTTTGCAGATTACGTCTAGACTACAGACCCATCTCTTTAGCCAAGCATGCACTTAATTTATCAGCTAAACACATGCTTATGTTGCATTAGATTAGTCAGCTAAGATCAAAAAAAGTATTTTATATAAATCACTATTTACAATTATTATGTAACAGTATCTGTTAATATGAGTCATTTCAAATGGGTCTTTTGCTTAAAACAAATTGCTGCTAACTTCAAGCTCGACAACAGCTGATAGATTGCAGTACCTGTTACAAAACATTAATGCTAGCAACCACACTTTCTTTCTGAGAGAATTTACCATACTATGCATTACACCTGTATTTCTGTAGACTATGAGATTGATATTATAAAAGCTCAATTTGTCAGTCTTCAGCTTCATAACTGTCTTTTACAGAAAAACCTACTGAATGGCAACAACAGACTCTCTGTCATTACAACTCTGTGGCTGAGAATGCCCTCTAGATCACCTATCCTATGAGATTACTCTTAATTAATCAAGATTAATCCTCTTGTCTACTTTACTGAATTGTGTTTTTCCCCTTCAAGCTGTCATGGAGTTATCAGAAAACCACATCAACTAACAGCTGGAATGCCTCAGGGTTCAGAGCTCGACCCCCTAACATTTCATCACATAGCTTCTCTGTGTAGGCAATACGTAGCACTTTACACTTGTATCTCTTGCTTCTCTTTCAGACATATCGGATCCCAGTTGTAAGAGCAACAAATAATAACTTGACTTCTAGTTGATAATTTGAAAAAGTGGCAGAAGGTAGATTTTTCCCATGAATCATCTGTTGAACCGCATCCAAATCATCAAAAATACTGCAGAAGAAACCCGCATGGACCCAAGATTCTTACAGAAATCAGTCGAGTTTGGTGAAGGACAAATCATGATTTGGGGTAATATTTAGTATAGGGGCATGCGAGAGATCTGCAGAGTGAATGGCAACATCAACAGCCCGAGGTATCAAGACATTTGTGCTGCTCATTACATTACAAACCATAGAAGAGGGCAAATTCTTTAGCAGGATAGCGCTCCTCATACTTCAGTCTCCACATCAAAGTTTCTGAAAGCAAAGAAGGTCAAGGTGCTCCGGGATTGGCCAGCCCAGTCACCACACATGAGCATTATTGAGCATGTCTGGGGTAAGATGAAAGAGGAGGCACTGAAGATGAATGCAAAGGATCTTGATGAACTCTGGGAGTCCTGCAAGAATGCTTTCTTTTACATTTCAGATGACTTTATAAAAAAATAAATAAAGTCATTGCAGAGATGTGTGGATGCAGTCATCCAAGCTCATGGGAGTCTTACACAATATTCATTCTTTTTCCACTGCACTATGACTTTATATTCTATACTGTACATTATTTCTGTTAAGTGACAAGACTTTTGTCTAAGCAAAGTCAGACCTAACTGTCCCAATTAAATCATTCAAAATCAAGGCATGATCAAATTTTATTTTGGTAAAATAAGCATAATATAGAAGCTTTTGCCTTTCATATAAGCCACTTCTGATACAAAAAAAACAACAACAACTAGGAGTCAATTTATTATTTGTTGTTCCTAAAACTTGGATAGGCGACAAGACTTTTGTCAGGTAGTGTACAGTGCATCCGGAAAGTATTCGTAGCGCTTCAGTTTTTTTAATTTTTTTTATGTTACAGCCTTATTCCAAAATGTATTAAATTTATTTATTTCCTCAAAATTCTACACACAATACCCCATAATGACAATGTGAAAAACGATTTTTTTTAAATGGTTGCAAATTTTTTTTATTAAAAAAAAAGAAAAATGACATGTACATAAGTATTCATAAAATGTCAGGTCCCCACTTAATTTAGCAACACAGGCTCATACACGCTTCAGCTCAGATTATTGTGAAACTGCTTAAACATACCTTTGACCCCCGGTTTTATGTGAACTTAACACTAGGGGGCAGTATGTCACCAGCAACTTTTGTTCCTTTTCACAATAATGATATTTACAGGAACATATCAGTGACTATTCATTTATTCAGAATGAACTGCCAACTACTCTGGCATATAATTTACACAGCGGATATTTTTCCTGCCGTAAAGTACTGGGAAACACCCATACAGTTTCTCAATCTTACACAATCATACATTAGTTCATCCAATTCCCTAATTCACTTATAGAGCATGTCTATGGACTGAGGGAAAACCAGAGCACCCACAGAAAACCCACATGAACACTGGGAGATATTAGCGATTAATAAAGTATTATGTTCATGCAGTTCTTTACACAACACTAAATAAACCCCACAAAACAACTAAACAGTTTCTATGATATGTAATGTAATGCATAACCTATTTATCGCCACATGGTCAGCTCTTCTGGTGTGGTCAGTTTGCTCAATAGCTCACATTGTACATTGTTTTACTTGATGCAGGGTGCTCGGGTTTGAATTCGGTGAAGCATGCTTCCACAAAAGAGGTAAAAGCAATGTGAAATCAAGGTAAAAAGACATGGTCACTGTGCAGTTTTCTCTTACATCTGCCTCTAAAAAAAGCACTAATATTTGGGTTTACGGAGAGGTTTAGGTCAGTGGTTGGCAAGCTGTTCTGTACAACAAGCCCCATTTCTTGTGTATGTACACAAGAAGGACATGAATCTGAAACATATAACAAAATGTATCCTAAATAGTACAATTTAGATTCGCAAATGTGGACAGTGTCCTCTAGTGGATTTGTCATCTGAAATGTACCGCAAAACATAACCACATCAACTTATTTTACATTTTGTAAAAATGTAGGCTAAGATGTGTATTTCCAATATGCCTGGATTGGAATTTAGCCACGTCTGATTGGATCAACAAAAATATTATAAAAGCAGGTGTGATGCTGCACAGCTCCTGGCTCATGTTTCTATCATCTCAAGAGTGAAATGCTTTCAGCAAATAAGCTCCAAAAAATACATTCATGCTAATTTATACTCTTTTTATCTACAGTCTCTGACAGTGTTGTTCTTTCCGTCGTTTGCCACCAGTAATGCCTGCTGCTTCCATTACTTCAGCTGTCTCACAACTCAGAGACAGATTCCCTTGAAGGACGTGGACTTTTTTGAAGGTGAGGCTTTTGAAGTACACAATGGGTGAACTGATCCATTTGTTGATCCATTTCCTTCATAGCCTTCATAAATTTTATAGAGCCTGCAAAATGGAACAGCATATTTTGCAGTGTGATGATGCAAGAAGCCTTCAGATTAACCCTTTAAAGGAAGCAGCCTCAGAAACAGTTTATGAGGTATATCATGGTAAAGTCTAGATAGCATACAGCTGTGGATATGCACATGAATACTGCATCACTGTACAAATATAATTCATATTTTTACATTACTGCAAGGGTTGGGGTGGGGATAGACATTAATAAAATAAAATGTATTAGTTATTTTAATAAATAATATTAATAATACGGTTTGCAGCCGAGTGTGACGTGGCTGGGATGAGAATCAGCACCTCCAAGTCCGAGGCTATGGTACTCCACCAGAAAAAGGTGGCTTGCCAACTCCAGGTTGGAGGAAAGTCCTTACCCCAGGTGGAGGAATTCTAGTATCTTGGGGTTTTGTTCATGAGTGAGGGAAAGATGGAATGTGAGATTGAAAGGCGGATTGGTGCAGCGGCAGCAGTAATGCGTCGATGTACTGGTCCGTTGTGGTAAAGAAGGAGCTGAGCCGAAAGGCAAAGCTTTCGATTTACCGGTCAATCTACGTTCGTACTCTCACCTATGGTCATGAGCTTTGGATCATGATGAAAGGACAAGTTCTCGGATACAGCTAACATGAGTTTCCTTCGCAGGGTGGCAAAGCGCACCCTTATGGATAGGGTGAGGAGCTCTGACACCCAGGAGGAGCTCGGAGTAGAGCCGCTGCTCCAAATCGAGAGAAGTCAGCTGAGGTGGCTCGGGCATCTGTTTCGGATGCCTCCTGGACGCCTACCTAGGGAGGTGTTCCAGGTATGTCCCACTGGGAGGAGGCCTCTGGGAACACCCAGGACACGACGGAGGGACTTTGTCTCTTGGCTGGCCTGGGAACGCCTCGGGATCCCCTCGGAGGAGCTGGAGGAATTGTTCGGGGTTCTCTCCTAAGACCGCTGCCCCTGCGACCCGGCCCCGGAAAAGTGGTAGAAAATGATGATGATGATGAATAATACTTGTTATAATTACTGTTTTACATTACTATGAGGGTTGGTTTAGGGTTGGGTAGGGGTAGATGCTAATAAAATACAATTAATGGATAAGTTTAAAGGGCACCTATGATGAAAATCAACTTTGGGAAGCAGTTTGGACAGAACTGTGTAGGTATAGTGTGTCCACAGTCATATTGGGGTGATATGATAAGACAATAAGTCTTTTAAAATTTCCTGATGTTATAATAGGATCTAAATAACTCCCATTATGAGGCCCACCACAACATGACATAGGAGTGTGGTTTTCCCTGCCCACTAAATTGATTGACAGCCGCGTATTAACATGTCTCCATAGTAATGCTTATAAACATATTTACAAGACAGGACTTGTGCAAAGCAACTGGGATTGAAAGATCTGTTAAGCTCTCTGTGATTAGCTACAGCTCAAGAATGAGTTTTACAAGTTTAAAGCATTAATAAAACAGTGCATGTTTGTAATAAAGAATGTTAAAGATGGTAAAATCGTTGTAATTCATCACCACAGCCACATAGTGTAAGTGCAAATATAAAAGATGATGCTTCAATCCCGGTTTGTGGATTTAAATCAGATTTTTTTTGTACATTAACATAACGAATATCATGTGGATATTAATATATCCTGTCAAATTTGCCGTGCAAAAACAGTGCATTGTTAAACGTGTGTGTTTGTTCACGCAAACTTTGTAATGACATTGTGTAACTCATACACATGTAAAGGCGGCAGACAGGATTTATTTTTTTTTTTCCAAATTTTATCAGTGACACATCATCTTGTTTCATTTCGCCCCTTTTGTTCGAAACTATTTTAATTTGATTTATTTATTTATCTTGAAAAAAACAAAACAAAAAAACAACAACTTAGGTTCATTTTGATTACATACCCCTATATACATTTCTGGAGAGAGCAAAATACGTCCTAGGAAGTACTTTTTTTCTGTTTTTGTTTTCGCAAATCCCCCAGAGGCTGCTGTGTACGCTTTTTCAGATCTCAAATTTCTCTTGCAAGTGCCATTTGCACCTGCTGTTCTCACATAAATCCACCAGAGGCCATTGTCGACTGACTGACCCACCGATCCCCCACCCACTGCCTAAACCCAACCATTCATTCATTCATTCATTTTCTTTTCGGCTTATTCCCTTTATTAATCTAGGGTCGCCACAGCGGAATGAACCACCAACTTATCCAGCAAATGTTTTACGCAGCGGATGCCCTTCCACTCATCACTGAGAAACATCCATACACACTCATTCACACACACACACTCATACACTGCGGTCAATTTTAGCATACATAATTCACCTGTACTACATGTCTTTGGACTTGTGGGGGAAACCGGAGTACCCAGAGGAAACCCACGCGAACCGGGGAGAACATGCAAACTCCACACAGAAATGCCAAATGACCCAGCCAAGGCTCAAATCAGCGACCTTCTTGCTGTGAGGCAATCATGCTATCCACTGCGCCACCACGTCGCCTAAACCCAACCAATAGCATTTAAAAAAACATTGACTGACCCGCCCACCCCATTCCCTAAACCCAATCGCAGTGTTTTAAAAAGCAATCCAAAAAAAGAAAAGCCCTGGCCTGAATTTTACCACGTTTTCAGATTTTACTGTTATTCACGTTTATTTAATTTTTTAGCTTTTGCTTTATCTGCTTTCTGAAACTGTTCTTTACCAGACTCAAACCCCATTGTTGCAGTCAACTCCATTCGAAAATACATTTCATCATGGTCAAAATGGAGGGCGATGAAGCACAAGCTTATTATTGACCCCACCCCATTACCACACACATCATTGGTCTATTTTTTCTTCTTTTACTAATCTCTTCTTTTTACATGAGACATATTTCATTGTTTTGTCATATTTTACACATGATATGGTTAATTCACCATTTGTACAGTTCCTATTTATCACATAAACCCAAAACGTACGTAGTATTGCAAACAGCCATTAACTGAAATTTCATCATGTCTTTCTCATCTTGCTCTTTTTTACAATTACATCTATTTGTCAACATATTCCTTTATTAATACGTTTTTTTAAAATAAATTTTTTGTATTTTTACAATCACCTCTATTACTCAATATATTCGTTTAATAATATATTTTCATTTTGCATGCTCAAACTCATGTGTGTAATCTTCATATATTACTGTAATCTTTCAAACAAACTGAGCAGACAGAACAGTTTCTGCACAACTAGTAGACGAATAGTGCTATTGTCTTAAACGAGCTATACTTTTGTCATTCCAAAATTGCATAACAGCAGACATATAGGGCCACCGTGCATTTAGTTTCAGCTAAGTAGTGCTTTTTGGATTGCACAAACTCTTAATTCCAGGCGGTTTTGAAAATGATCTGACATTTTCTATTACTCTCAATAACTCTTAATCGCTTGCAGTGATCCGTTCTGTGAACAAAAATCTGTCAGCTGAAATAGGCCTTCATAGGCTACTGTTCAATAAAATAGATTGCTTTCTCAGACTCGGAGGTTATTGCATTGTAAAAACAAATTACCTAATCAAAACCATTTGAGAGCTGCGGCTTTCAGAAGAGCACAAAGACTACAATAAAATATGCTGATCACTAGGCCAGCTGCGTCTTTATTTTGCGGTCGTTGTGGTGGGAAAGCCACTTTTTACTGGCTGGAGCGTTTTACTGCTTCACAGGTGGAGCACACGAGTCCAACACCTGGCCAAGGCTGACCAGTCAAAACATACGCTCAAATCTTTAAACTCAGCAGCAGATTTAGCACTTCCTGGGTCTGACATTCCAGCACAGAAAAACCCAAGAAAAACAACTTGGGGAAATTTCTCCCCTCTCTACGGGTTCAGGTTTAGCTTTATGAGAGAAAGGTAAAAACTGTTCTCTAACCTCGACAGCCTCAACGAGATTTTGGCCACTATCCGCAAGCCTTGGTCTGGCTTAATTTTCTTATTCATTCTTCTGAAATGAACTTTCCACATAGATAAACACTGAGCGCAGCCCCCTACAGGTTCGCAGTTTAGCAGAGATATAAAAGTATGTGCAGTATTTTGCAGGATTTTACCCCGTCGGTGACCCTTCCCGCCCGGCTCTGGCTGCTGGAGGGTGTTCCTCGAGGGCTCCAGGTCACCTTGTAATGGTGGACCACCAGGTCGCTTTCGCTGGGGGTCTCCCACAGGACCAGAACACTCACTGTGCCGTCGGGGTGAAGTGTCTGGTTGCCCGTCCTGGCGTTCTGTGGGGTCTCTGGGGGAAGCGGATCTGAAACAGAGATGAAGTGAAGGTGCTTCTGTCAGACCGCTGCTTTACATCACAGTTTATTTGTTTAACTTCACCCGACATGACCTGAGGTGAACCACTGAAGAAACATTTCAACATGTAGTGCTCAGGGCTGCATTTCTCAAAACCTTCTGTGTGTTTTTGAGGTGTTTTCATCCACTCTGGGCTGATTTCAAGTCTTAATTTGGCCACAACTTTCTCTGTGTTTCAGCAAATGGAATGATTTTTGGCAACAAATCTTCATTTGATGCATATTTTGGGGAAAATGCTTTAAATATTTAAAAAAATTCAACAATACACTCTATCCAAATTTACTACACTTTCGTTATGTTCATGGCTGTTTTTGCCTAATTAATTTTCCTTATAATAACATTTTTTGATTGCTAAGCGATATAATCATGCATTCTTGATTGTTGCAAGGTTTCCTTGTTGGGAAGAGGCACAACAATCTTTAATGTTGATCAACAGTTGCAGTGCTTAGTTTCTATATGGAGTAATGTGTGTGCGCGTGTGTGTGTTTCTGCCTTCTTTACGGAGTACTGTGTGTGCGTGCATGTGGGAGAGAGACATTTGTGCACTTATCCTGATAAGTCTGAGAAAATCAAAACAAGCCCTACAGCTCTCAGAGCACAGTTAACACAGTAAGTGTATTTCTGCACACACACTATAATCTGCTGTTTTATTTCACTGAACTCCATGTAAAATCAATAAACTTTTTTGCACAGGCCTATCTAATGCTGGTAACTGATGATCAACTGTAAAAATACATTTTATCACTTCCCAACAGGAAAAACCAGGAACAATCAAGAATGCATAATTATTTGGTGCTTTGCAATCGAAAAATGTCATTATAACGGAAGTCAACGGGGCAAAAACAGCCACAAACATAACAAAAAGGGAGTCAATTTAAACAATAATTGTGTATGTGTACTTAAGTCATACACAAATCTTTTACAAAAAATTATCTTTTTTAGTTGAATCAAATGAACTTTTCTAGTCATCAGTCAAACTGACTAAAACTATTTTGTGAAACGTTGTATTAGCTATACCTTATTACTGTTTTTTTTACATTTATGTCTATGAATATCAGCATTTAAGTTGTATATACACCCAGATTAGTTCCAGTTTTGGATTCGGTCAGGGCCGGATTAACAAAAGGGCGTTATGGGCACAAGCCCAGGGGCCCTTGCGCACTTGAGGGCCCGAAAGGATGGGGGGGAGGGGGATGCTGATTTCGGAGTGTCTTTTTAGGCTGTCATTTAGGCTAAGTGCAAATAGCGGACCTCGTTGGAATAAGCTAGTTGAGTGCTTCCCGCCAGCGCCTTTTGATCGACAGACACAACATAACTAAAGAGCGCAGTAAACAGCAGGTGGGAGTGGCGTAGCTTGTAAAGCGCATGGAAACATGTTTTGAGGCAATCGATAATGAATCCGGTTCGAATCCAGCGTCTGATGAACACGTTCTTCTTTTTTGTCCCCATGACATATCAGATTGGAAATACATTTATTTTCAATACAAAGGAAATGTTTTTGTTTAAAAATTTAAATAAAATATATAAAGGGAGTTACAAGGTATTTAAAAAAAGGATAATAATACATTCTATAAACAGTTATTTTCCACCTGGTGTTAAATGTTAAAGACATCTTAATATAATTAATCAGTATTTACAATGTAAGTTGTCCTGCTTCAACTATATTCTCCATCCTCATGGAGAGAGAGACAGAGAGAGAGGCAGAAAAAGAGAGAACTGATACAGTGTGTGTGATTTCAGATACTTTCAGCTTTATAATTAAGTGCTTTTTGCCTACTTTTTCATCACGAGGGAGACAGTAGGAATCAATAACCAGTGTCTGTATTATGGAAGACTCAGATTCATAGAACTGGTTTGGAAAGGTGTCATATGCAAATCATATGCATTATAAGTTTGTTGAAGTTATACATTAAAAAATACCCTTAAATATACATTTTTAGTACTGCTTCTGTGAACTTGAACAAGTATATTAAAAAACATAAATTTTCACTAGTTATATTAGTATTTTTTTTTATCAAAGTGTGCTTTAAATGCTTTTAAAATCAGGTAAATCTTTGTTGACTATAAATATATGTACTTTGTCATTTATTTTAAAAAATGTGGGCAAAATGTTATAGATTATCTTTATTTAAAAAAAATTATATTAATCTTATTTTTTAATTCGACTATAGGGGTGCGGCCTTGTAGGGGGCCCTACAAGACATTGTGCCCAGGGGCCTCTGAATTCTTAATCCGGGCCTGGATTCGATACTTACTAATCTAATGTATGTGTCACGATCACCAGCGATCTAACCACCAGAGATCGCTGGAATACATTCACATTCACATGAACTACAAATCTGCCAGTTTATGGACTACAGATCTTAGTCATGCAATACACACACAATCACCTGCTCCACGTAACCATTGATTAGACTCACACAGCTGAAGCTGCTCACAGACTGATTACTTAGACTATAAGTACAGCTCAAACACACACAATATTGTTGACTCATGTTATCTGTATAGTGACATTACAACGCGTTTTCCTTTGTCTTGTTTTGCCTTGTTTTGACCCTCGCCTAGTTTATTCTGTTTATCCCTGTCTGCCGACTGCCTTCTGAGCGTCTGCCTGTTATTTTTACAACGACTCTGGATTGCCCTTATTCATCTGTTTGCTCCTGTGTTGATCAGGAGTTGCTCAGCACTGTATATCCAATAACTTTGGCTGAATATACTGTATAACCGACAGGCAACTCTATTGCTCAAGTAATGTTTTCAGGGATCTGTTTTCTTTGCATATTTACAATATTAGAACAGCTCATGATTTGACAAATCCTGCTCTGTAGTTATATAAGCAGTTAAAGGCAAAATTATGTAATAAGATTTTAAGTATATACCAAAAGATGTAGAAAGTCTTATTTCTTGTAGTTTGGCTGGTATAAAAGCTGTTTTTAGAAAATAAATTTTGAGGTCAATATTATTAGCCCTTTTAAGAAATCATTTTTTCATTGGCTATGAAACCTTTAATAAATCTTCTATTGTTTATCATTCGAATTAACAAACTTTAAATTGAACTTCAAGCTGAATATTAATATCTTGCAAAATAACTAGTAAAAAATTGTGGCAAAGACAAAAGACATTGCTTCACATTAGTTATTAAAATATGTTGAAAAATGTTAAACATGTTAAACAAGACTTGGGAAATATTTAAAAAACCATTAAAGTTTCACAGCAATAAGTTCATTATGAGTTTTTCAAATAAGTTTTTCTTTCTTTTCCATATTACCTATCCTTAGCTAATCCTCATGCTTGCATTTATACACTTTAGTGATGACATAAAAGATGAATAGCAGGTAATACTTTTCATGAAACAAGCCTGGGTTATGTTTCACCGCAAAATCAAACAGAAGAAGAAGAAACTACACTTTGCCCACAGAAATGACTCCTATTTTAGAAGAAATAAATGTGATTTGAATGGAATATGGAATATGACTTTCATAATTCTTAAGCTTTCGTAATATTTCTTTCCGCCTGAAAAGAAATGTCAACATGTTTCCTTAGTAAAAACATGAAATATAGTACAACAAGGGAAATATTAAAATAAAATATGTATTTGTAGCTATTAATAAAGTTGATTGCGAAACAGTAGTTGTTCTTAGTGTTTTTGGCTTCATGTGGAGAGTTTTCACAAGCCAGTGGTGCTCAGTAGGAATGAGACAGAGAGAGAGAGAAGTATAGAAAAATATTTTTTTTTACTTTTCCAGCCACTTTAAGTACAAAAATATAAAAGCATTAAACAATAATTATCATCACAAGATTAACTTCTGGACAAATTAATAAATAAATCAAAAACAACTGCTAAATAAAAACTAAAAAGAATTATACAGACAGTATACATTCAACCATTTTAACAAAATGCTATGTTAAGAGTGTCACAGTTGTGGATCTATCTGTTCTTCTTGCATGTGTGTGTGTGGGAAGTGGGTGTGTTTGTTTGGGTTTATCTTCACCGCGTGGTGTGTGTGTGTGTTTACATTCATCAGCTGGGTTGTCACGTGTCGTGTTACTACTCATATCTCTCAGCTGTTTTCTATCAGTCACAGCTGTTGCGCTTTACCATGCGCCTATATATGTTCAGTGTTTTGTAGATAGTGTTATCAGTCCGTTGTTTGTTCACTCCTGTGTCTGCTTCCTGTTAGGTGCTCTCGCTCGATCTGGTGGTGGTGTTTCGCCATAAGTCTGTTATATTTGGACCTTATGCACGTCTCCGTTTCATTGATGTTGTTACAACTGCCTGCACTGCTGACAACTATATCAGTGAGAGACTTCATTTCGAATCCGCTACTCTGATGAACTTTACCGCTGGTAAACGTGTCAATTTCCTTGAGAGTTGCTCCATAGCGCTAACCTCCCCCTTCCCTCGATATCTGGTGCGATATCAGTGAGAGACTTCACTTCGGCTCTGTTCTTGGATGTGCTATTACCACTGGTTAGTGTGTTGAATTCCTGGTGTGAGCATTCTTGCTCCACACTATATCTGGTGAGATCTATACCAGTTGTGACTCTTTAATAAATCATCTTGCATTCACTTGCATTTGGGTCTCCTGTGTATATCTTTGTGACAAAGAGATCTAAACTCATCAGATTCACAAATGCATTGATTTACTCCTTAAATATTAGTTGAAGTTTACAAATCCTCCACTTCGGTAGGAAAAAGAGAGAGATAGTGAGATATAAATATAGTTTCTAGCACAATTATTTAACAAATGAGCACATTCATTGCATAAATTATTTACATAGCGCAATATATATATTTATATATATATATTTTTTTTTTTTAGTTTTTTTTTTACTTAAGCCATTTTGTAAGAGTATATCTTATATCTTTATAATTACATATCTTTATAATTCCACACATTTTCAAATACCTCAATATTCTTAAAATTCTAATAAAATCCAAAATCCAAATAAATTCTCACTTTAATAACTCTTAAAAACTTGCACCACATCTCGACAAATGTCACCCTTTATTCTTTCTGTTCTGGTTATGCAAAGCGCCATTTTGCCTCCTCCTACAGCAAGTCAACCATCTACTCAAAATATGAGAGAATTGAATTAAAAAATGCTTTTAATTACAATTAACAGTGTCGTTATTATTAAAAAGTTTCAACATATCAAAACGTAAACACAAGAGCTACAGCAAATATATGATATTAAATATGTAAAAACGAACGCCTCAAAGACTGAACCAATGACTGCAAAAAATATGGACAACACGACAGCGCCTTTTTCCATTGAACGCTTTAAATGCAAAATGCCTCATGATGGGCACAAACTATTGCAAAAAACTGCTGAAATTGGAGCCTGAAATTCTACACGCAATACCCCATAATGAAAATGTGAAAAATATTTTTTGAAATTGTTGTAAATTTATGAAAAAAAACCCCTGAAAAATCACATGTACATAAGTATTTACAGCCTTTGCCGTGAAGCTCTAAATTGAGCTCAGGTACATTCTGTCATTTTTTAAATGTTTCAGCAGCTTAATTGGAGTTCACCTGTGGTAAATTTAGTTGATTGAACATGGTTTGAAATGGCATACACCTGTTTATATAAGGTCCCAGGGTTGACAGTGCATGTCAAAGCACAAACCAAGCATGAAGACAAAAGGAATTGTCTGTAGACCTACGAGACAGGGTTGTCTTGAGGCACAAGGTTGGGGAAGGTTACAGAAAAAAATCTGCTGCTCTGAAAGTTGCAATGAGCACAGTGGCCTCCATCATCCGTAAGTGGAAGATGATTGGAACCACCAGGACTCTTCCTAGAACTGGCCGGCCATCTAAGCTGAGTGATCAGGGGAGGAGGGCCTTAGTCAGGAAGGTGACCAATAACATGATGGTCACTCTGTCTGAGCTCCAATGTTCTTCTGTCGAGAGAGAAGAACCTTACAGAAGGACAACCATCTGTGCAACAATCCACTAATCAGGCCTGTATGGTAGAGTGGCCAGACGGAAGCCACTCCCTGCCTAAAATTTGCCAAAAGGCATCTGAAGGACTCTCAGACCATAAAAAACTAAATTCTCTGTTCTGATGAGACCAAAATTTAACACTTTAGAATGAATGCCAGGTGTTATGTTTGGAGAAAACCAGGCACAGTTCATTACCAGGCTAATACCATCCCTACAGTATATCATGGTGGTGGCAGAATCATGCTATGGGGATGTTTTTCAGCAACTGGAAGACTAGTCAGGATACAGGGAAAGATGAATGCAGCAATATACAGAGACATCCTGAATGAAAACCTGCTTCAGAGGGCTCTTGACCTCAGACTGGAGTGATGGTTCATCTTCAAGCAGGACAATAAACCAAAGCCCACAACCAAAATATCAATGGAGTGGCTTCACAACAACTCGGTGGATGTTTTTGAGTGGCCCAGCCAGAGCCCAGACCTAAATGCTGTTGAACATCTCTGGAGAGATCAGAAAATGGCTTGAGAGGTACTGCAAAGTGGAATAAGTAAAAATTCTCAAAGACAGGTGTCCCACATACTAGCTCAGACATACTAGCTTGTGGCATCATATTCAAAAAGACTTGAGGTTGTAATTGCTGTCAAAGGTCCATCAACAAAGTATTGAGCAAAGGCTGTGAATACTTATGTACATGCGATTTTTCAGGATTTTTTTTGTAATAAATTTGCAACAATTAAAGTTTTTTTTACATAGTCATTATGGGGTATTGTGTGTAGAATTTTAAGGAAATAAATTTGATATAAGGCTGTAACAAAACAAAAAAAAAAAATCCGGAAAAAGTGAAGCGCTATGAATACTTTCCAGACAGACTGTATAAGCACTTAAATTTAAAAACAAGTAATAATACACATTTTTTTTATAAAAAATTGTGTGATGTAAGCAGTTTTTTTAATATTTAATAAAAACAATATATGTTGGACGGCAAAATAAACAATCTTTCATACACTCTAGCATGAGTTAGACTAAGCTATGAGCATAAAAAATATTTCTCTTAAAATATGTTGTTGGTATTTTTATTATCTTCATAGGGGTAGAAATAACATTAGAAAAAAACTTTGCTGTATTAATACATCAACCAGTGTCTATCAGTAATCAGAATAAATCTATTGTTTATTTTTTTATTTGGTTTATTCAATGCCTCAATTATATCTACAGTAATAAAGAGGAATTTGCATTCACTCTTTAATGTTTATTAAGTATCTTCAAATAAAATATAACAAAAAGAACAATAATATTTTTTAAACATCAAATTCAAATTCAACTCAATAACATGCCAAAACTCAAAATGTCAGAGACGTCTTTAAATCAAGTTCAAATAATGTTACAGGACATTGATAAGGACATAGGCTAATGTTAGTTTTGCCTTCCTAATTATTATTGCAGACACATAAAAAGAATTACTGCTAGATAACGATAACCTGTTTTTACTCGTTAAGGCTAATGTATCAACAAATAACTAAGTTAAAGTCCTCACTTTACCAAATAAACAATGATTTATCAGATCCTATAGGTCAGAAAGTGTGATTTACTGCTGAACAACTCATTTTATGGTAAAATAACATGGAAATCGAACATTGTTACTTCAATCTTCTCCTGAAGCTCCGGCGGTCTGCTTAGAGAAGCTGTCAATCACAACTGTCACTCACGATGACACTCCCTGTTTTTATAGCATTAAATTACTGGCTAAAAACATACTGTTTACAAAAATAAACATCTTAACCTAAATCAGCTTGATGAGCAGTGCCTTAATTAACCAAAACCATCTTTAGGTACATTTTTTGCAAGTGTAATTAATTTTTCATTTGGGCTCAAGTTTCGTTTGCTAACAGGGAGGAGGCGGGGTTTATGACTTGCACTGCAGCCAGCCACCAGGGGGTGATCTGACGGCCGGGAACGTTACTTAAAAGCAAGCTTGTGGCACACTTGGACTGAACACATTTCTCTGCTTTCACACTACCTCATCTCCAATTTCAATAAATGTATTGTACATTTCTAAAAACAAATAAACAAATCAAATCAACTCTCGTGAGTTCATCACATTTACAAACTTTACCACCACATCTTCCCTAGACAACATTTCAACCTTATTTTTTTCTGCTCATATACATTGCTAGTTTAGCCTGTCCTAAAACAAAACCCAAGAGTTGACATTTAAACCCATTTCTTTTAAAGGGCACCTATGGTGAAAAATCTACTTTTCAAGCTGTTTGGACAGACATATGTGTAGGTATACAGTAGTGTATAGACCATCATATTGCGGTGATATAAACACACCCAGTCCTCTTTTTTTTTTTGGACGGTGGACCAAATGGATCGGTTTTGAGACCGACCTCAACTTGACGTAGGAGTGGGGTCCCCCCGCCTACCAAATTGATTGACAGCTGTGTATTAACATGTCTTCGTAGTAATGCGTATAATCATATCAACAAGACAGGACGTGCGCAAAACAACTGGGAATAAAATGTCTGTTCAGTTTGCTAGGATAATCAGTCATTATCAAATGTGATTAAGGTGAGTTTTACAAGTTTAAAATATTTGTAAAACTTACTTCAGGTTTACTTCATCAACACAGCCGCGTGAAAGTACAATCGTAAAAGACGCTTTAATCCCGGTTTGTGGACGTTAAATCAGGTTTCTTTTGTACATAACATAACAGATATTCATACAGGAGTGGATATTAACCTGTATCCTGTCACATTTGCATGCAAAAAGAGTGCAAAGCTAAATGAACGCACTGTCTGTGTGTGTGTGTGTCTGTGCTGTGTGTGCGTGAACTTTATAAAGACATTGTGTGTGACTCATCGTTGCAACTCCACAACAAATTCATCAAATATTTATTGGTAAAGGTCTTACTTTAGTATTTCTCACAAACGCTACGTGAGATCTTCCATCATGTCTGTCTGTTGTCTGACGCAGGCGAGGGCTAGCCTTAAAGGTGCAGTACAAAGAAACCGCTACCTCCTGATCAAAGCTATAAAATAGAAACTTAAAAGGTATAATAAAAAATCTGATGGGTGTTTTGCGCTGAAACTTTACAGACACATTCTGGAGACACAAAAGACTTATATTAATCTGGAAAAAGGGGTAACCTAGGTGCCCTTTAACACGTTTAAAACCAAAAATAGGAACTCTCACAGAAAACATTTCATTGAAAGTGTACAAATGTTTTTCAAAAGTAAAAATAAAGGTTTCAGTCGGCCATATTCACAGAGAGAGAGAGAGAGAGAGAGAAAGAGAGAGAGAGTATAATACAGTTCTCAGAGAGGTAAGACGAACATTTTGAGTGCATGTTTCTGTTGATGTGGCAAAGAGAGGTTTTCCAGACACCAGTTAAAAGTGTGTGTGTGTGTGTGTGTGTGTGTGTGTGTGTGTGTGTGTGTGTGGTAATGACAGATGTGGATAGTGTCCACTGCCACACTTGACCACTGCCACTGATGCGCAAATAATCCAGACAGAACAAGAGTGTAGACATAACATTGGGTCTGAGGCACAATTTCCTGTAAGCACTCCCACCAGAACTTTAAAAACAGTTTTTGAACTATATTTATTCCTGACTGTGATCTAGCTTGTTAACAGCAGCACAATACCTTCAATCTGTTACAACAAGCATGCGCAGTAATGTAAAGGTAAAACTTATATTCATTCTATATTTTCATATTTTGAAGTGAGGTCTTTACAAAACCATATTCAGTGTTATGAATTCATTTATATTAATATATATTATTTACAAACTGTTTTTTTTACAATACACAACCATGTACCATAAAAGTCAAATTTACAACTTGGTAATTCAAAAGTACTAACTTAAAAGGGCACCTATTTTACCTCTTTTTCAAGATTTAATGTAAGTCTTTTGTGTCTCCAGAATGTGTCTGTAACGTTTTAAAATACCCATCAGATTATTTATTATGCCTTTTTACATATGTGAAATTTGAGCTGTTAGGACATAGTAGCTGTTTTTGTTGCCTGTGCCTTTAATGCAAATTACCTGGTTCTCCCTGCCCACCTTTCCCACGTGCATAACTCTGATGCATGTAGTCTTCACATAGATAAGCAGCACAGTGACAGACAAGAACAAAGCAGACTACAGTAAGAACTTTACCTCCCTTACTACAGTAAGAACTTTACCAACAGTTATTTGATGTATTTGTTGTGTAGTTTATTCAAGCCTTTCTGCAATAATAAGACACACAATGTTGAATATTAGGGGTGTAACAATACACCAAATGCACGATTCGGTTCGGTTCGGTTCACGGTTTTGGAGCCACGGTTCGGTTCGGTTTCTGTTTGCTGTGGGGTTAGGGTTGATGTCATCTTAACAGCAATGCTAACGAACAATATATTAACTTAATAACAAGAACAACTAAACTTTTTCTTTATTAACTTTGCCATTACATTTTTAGTACAGTCAGGATACTAAAGTAAACTACAACAATTAAATAAATACATCCAATATAGACTAGTCAGAAAAAACAATTCTCTTTAGTGCAGCCATCTTAAAAAAGTAAACTCAAATTAAATAAATAACTGCAGTGTAGACTAGTAAAAGATAAACAGGCTTGTGCTCTCTAAGGACATTTGAAATATTCAAATAAGTTCTTCTTCAAAAACGCCATAATGTCCAAATTCTCAGGTGAGAGGCTTGATCTCTGTGCAGACACATTTAGATGGATAGGTTTCCGTTTAAATTCATGAAAAAATATACATATAATGTGTTTGTAAAGTGTTTTTACATGACATATTCACCAGTAAAATACATTGCAGTTTTGTCTGAAACTAATGTTATGGCTGTAGCCGTAAATTGGTTGTATTTTTGCCTCCCGTTTTCTCTCTCTCTCTCTCTCTCTCTCTCTCTCTCTCTCTCTCCATGCCTGTCAGTTCTGTAGGTCCACCTTCATGACAGCGGATTGGTCGTGAGACCGATCTATCATCATTGGGTAACGTGGCGCGGGAATATAAAAAAGATCTGGATATAAAGGCGGAGGAGAGCTTTTTTTCCTTTGATCTCGTTTTTCGTGTATTTTGCTAACATGATTATGATTTTCGTTGTTTTTGCTAAACTTTCGTTTGGGCAAAATTATTTTGCATTACTTTTGCCCACTTTGAGAAATTTTGTGATTTTTGTACATTTATATTTTGATTGATTTGTTTGTTACTTTTTGGCTTAGCTCTTTCAGTCATATTGAGCTTTACCTCCTCAAGTTCACTCTTTTCTCAGAGTAAGGTGGATAGGGAGGATGTCTTACGACTTCCATTTGGCAAACACGTAGAAAATGTATTGTTGAAGACATCAGGTAAGAGGTGAACGTCATCTTTGTATTTATTTTATTGTACAGTTCAGTATAGGAAAGAATCCTTTCTTTTCTTTTCATCAGTTTCTAGCAAGGTAAGGGGTTATTCGTGAGTTAGAATTGTTTTGTTATATTTCTTTCTTTTGTTTGGCTTCACTATCATCCCCTTACTCGAGTTTACCTATTTTTGTTTGATACTTTATTTGAATTTGTTACTTTATTATATTCTTTAATTATTGTAAATATTTCTCTTTTTGTATATATTTGGGCATTATCCTGGTTTCACTTTGTACATTAAATCACTTTTGTTGGCAGTTCTGTTGTCAGTGTCTTTTGCGTACACCCTCACATTGTGAAATTACCACACTTTTTAAATGTTATTCCTTATTAGGTTTCGTGAAACAGTTACGACAGATGTGCTTTGTCTATGACACGAATTCCATTCCTGTACTCCACTGGAAAACCAAAATGTTTCCACACAGGAGATTTAAATGTGTCTGGGGGATCTGCAATCTCAATATATGCGAAGCAGCCATCCTGCGTATACAGTAGTAATCGAGTGTGATCGCTCACTCAAGTTACATGACATGACATGCACTTGAAAAATACTAACTTTAGAATATAATATTTAGAACAAAAGCTCATTATTACTAATACAATTTAATCAAATGTGCTAAAATAAAGATGTGCTTAAATTAAGTTAAATTAGTTAGAGACAAGTGACGTCAACCTCAACAATGTGCAGCAGGAGGTGTGAGAGTATCGCGGTACGCCACGAGAGTTTCGTGATACGTATCGTGGTTGGTGTATCATGATATTTTGGTTCGGTTTGTTTGGTCACTTAAAAATGGCCAAAGTATAACTAGTGCTAGTTTTGTGTCTATGTTCACAGTCTATACCCTCAGTCAATATTCCCTATATTAGTACACTAATGAAGTCCAATTGAAAGACTGAATGAAATTTCGAGCACTTAATACACAGGAAAGGATACCATTTTGTTTGTGCTTTGCAGGTTGATAAATCATTCAGATGAATTGAAATTGAAATTTCTTTGGTCAAACCCTGTGATAGGTTTTTTAGGGAGCTGTCTATTAGTAACGAAACAAAGTATTTTGATTTCTGTCATCTATTGTTCGTTTTGTAATACAGGTTCAGTGTCTATTTGTATTTTCACTGCAGTTATTTTATGTCTAATTCTATAAATTCATGTTTTTGTGCTAATATAAGAGCAGTTAAAATAGGCCGGTCAATTTTGACCGGGAACACTAAAGTAAGGGGCGAGATGTGAACACGACAGGGGGGTTAATGTACAATTCACACTATTAACAAACCATTAACTCAGACTTTTAGTTTAATAAACAACTAATTAGCTGCTTATTAATAGTTAGAAAGATACAATGTAGAAATCAATTAGTTGACTACTTTAAATAAGTGAGTAAACCCATTGCTTTTAAAGTGATTCATTGATTAAAAACTGAGTAAACTTAAATGGCAATTTTTTTTAAGTAATCTCAAGTTGCTGCTTTTAAGGCAACAGGTTTACTCGCTTTACTCAAGTTAAGGAACTAATCGCTTATTACAGTGTCATAATTGGGTTTAGGATGGGTTTAGGAATATAAAATAAGATTACACTTTATAAGTGCTAATAAACAGTTAATATCTTAATAATATTCAGGTGATAAGCTACAACAATGGTGTGAATTGTTACTTAAACTAAAGGTTAAAAGCAGTTTAAATAAATCCAACACAGGCTCATTCTGAAAACGTAGTCCCGTGGACGTTTCTGGAGACCGCAAATTATGTAGCCGGTGGTACATATGGCTTCATTTAGTTTTTTTAAACAAACGCTACGGGGCGGTATGACGCCGTTCCTTTTCGCGCAACCTGACCCACATGCTTACCTCCGTGTGGAGGGCTTTCACACTGCAACCAGTTTGTCTCGTTAGCTTGTCATGTTATGTTGGCGGACTTGAGATGCAGAGAGGAGTTTACCGCAACGACGACAATGACGGGGTTTGAGTCCGGGGAAGAGTGGTTCCAGGAATAAGGTAAGACAAAAACTGAATCCAAAAAATAAAATGAACAAGTAAATAACAGGGTGATAATGCGGTAAAATCAGAAAACGTGGTAAAAATCAGACCAGGGTTTTTTTTTTCTGGACGGCTTTTGTAAATCGTTTGTTGGATTAAGGGAAATGGATGGTCAGGTCAATCGATAAAATTGGTTGGATTTAGAAAAGGAGGAGAGTGGGTCAGTCAATCAATTGGCTGGCCGGCTATTCAGTCAGACAGTCAGACAGACAGTCAGTCGACAGCGGCCTCTGGTGGGTTTACGCGAGAACAGCTTGCCAGATTGCCATTCTGCCTGCTCTTTTTGTGTAAATCCACCTGAGGCTGCTGTCGACTGACTGACAGATTTTACCACATTCTCACCCTGTTATATACTTGTTTTACTTTATTTTTTGGCTTTTGTTTTTGTCCTTCCTGTTTTCTGGAACCGTTTTTCACTGGAACCCCATCGTCACAGTCAACTCCTCTCTGCATAACAAATCCTCTGACATACACGGTGAGCTACTGGACAAACTGGTAACAGTGGAAAAGACGTCCACACGTATGAAGGTAGATCAGTAGCTAAACTCTAGAGCTTGCAAATCTTAATGTCAGAACTTGTAATAGTAATAATTGTATGTGTAGGTTGAAATGTACACTCACAGCTCTGATGTGAACAGCTAAATCCCTCGATTTGCACACACACAATAATCAACACACTTGTGTTTTGAATTCGAAGTAGCAGAATAATAGTTTTGCATTTGTAAAATGTCATTCACAAATACAAAATGACAGACACAGATGTGCACGTCAAATTTGATTGCAGCTTCACTGTACAACTACAGGTCGGCACTCACAACCTTTCAGATTTGCCAGTTCAACTACAAATCTCTCGCGCTCTGACTTTTGCTACAAATCTTGCGCAATCTCTGTAGCAGAACTCATTTGTGCACTTGTAGATGCAGAGGCGTGAGCAGCGCAGGGCGGGAAAGGGGCGGGGCAGGGTTAAAGCTATTTTATTGGCCGATGCCTGAACAATGAACAATGCCAGTAGCCAACGGGACTCGGTTGCAGAAGAATAATTTCTATGATTATTTTATTATTTTGTTTTTTTATTAATTTCTCAAAAGATGTTTGATAAATACCATTAAGTCTACGGAAATGTATATACCAATAAAAGAGCAGCAAAGTCAGTATTAGCTAGAGCCAGCCAATGAGATGGGACGTTTCAGTACATCAGCAGCACACATGACAAAGAGCAGTTCGCTCCGTTGGAGGCATCTAGCAATCCAAGGGTAAGTTAATGTTTTTAATAATTATCTATATGTTCAATACTGTTAGCTAAGCTAAGGACTGTGCTATGTGGATCTGTAGTTTTTATAAGTAACAGTGGACGGCGATCATTGTGCACGGATGGCGAAGGAGAGGATGATAGTTTACACTCGCTGTTTCTAAATGTTTCCTCAGATTACTGTGAATACAATGACTTTAATAGAATCATGAGACAGAGAGCTGTCACAACAATTAACAAAGAGAAGAGGTTCAATCTGTACATTTCGAGTTACATCGATCATTTTGGGGGTGCATATTATTCTATATATATGTAGTACATGAATTAAAACATTTTCCGTCATTTTAGTGCAGATTACCATTTTTGGTCCCGCCCCTCCCCCGCCCTGTGCTGCTCATGTCTCTTCATCTACGAGTGTACAAATGAGTTCTGCTACAGAGATCGCGCAAGATTTGTAGCAAAAGTCAGAACGCGAGAGATTTTTTGTTAAAATGGCAAATCTGAGAGGTTGTGAGTGCCGACCTGTGGTTGTACAGTGAAGCTGCAATCAAATTTGACGTGCACATCTGTGTCTGTCATTTTGTATTTGTGAATGACATTTTACAAATGCAAAACTAATAATATGCAACTTCGAATTCAAAACACAAATGTGTTGATTATTGTGTGTGTGCAAATCGAGGTATTTAGCTGTTCACATCAGAGCTGTGAGTGTACATTTCAACCTACACATACAAATATTATTATTACACTTTCTCACAATTAGATTTGCAAGCTCTCAAGTTTAGCTACTGATCTACCTTCATACACAGGTTAGCGGTCAGCTGGTAAGCACGAAAAGGAATGGTGTCATATCGCCCTGTAGCGGTTATTTAAAATACGAAATGCAGCCATACGTTCCTCTGCTTACATAATTTGTGATCTCCAGAAATGTATATAGGGGTACATTTTTTTAATTAGCCTACGTTTTGTTTTTTCAGAAGGAATTGAAAACGATATTGTGTAGTGTTTTTAGACAAAAATGCTGTTTTCAAATGTATCTGGATTAGTGTAGATGTAGCCTACAGCACATGCTCTGTTTGCAATTACAGCTAAAGTCCAGCTGCTTTACCTCAGAGGCCAATCAGTGTGCTTTCATTTGCATTGAGCATGACAGAAGAAAGATGCTTTGATATGTCAGTTTATGGTAATATCGTGCCTGTGGGGTGGCTTTCTGAAGTTTTGTCTGTGGCTTTCATTCAAGCCAGCTTCATTTCAGACTGCAGGGCAGCAACTAAACAAAGCTCATAATGGCCAGTTCACTAGCACAGACTGTCACTTTGTATTTGTTCTGAGAGCCATTAAGTCACACAGGATCCTTCATCTGCAGGTGTCCCTCCAGCAACAGCGGCCACGCGCTCAACCTTTGACCTCACACATTCTCAGTTCGACCCCTGTACCCTCGGACCCCACATCCTCCAGCAGTTTCACCACTGCAAGTTGCAGTAGGAGAACTACAGAACCAAATATGTGAATATACGGTCCACGAGCTGTGGATTGACTTGTAGCAGTTTTTAATCAAATATTTACCCAAAAAAATCTAGTCATGCACTAAAAATATGCAACTACTGTCTCTTTCATTTAAAGTAAAATTTTTATACTGGGTTAAGTGTAAACTTAAGGTTTCTGATTATAATCTGTTTTACTCAGTTTGCCTTAAATGGCACCTATGATGAAAATCATCTATAGTGTGTGCACAGTCATATTGGGGTGATATAAAGAAAATAAGTCTCTTTTTTTATTTCCTGGTGTTCAAATACATAATAGTTCAACTAACTGATTTGTAATAACAAATTTTTTATCTTTCCCATGGTGAAAGTCAGTGCATAATATTTTACTAGATAGTTGCAATGTAGTTGTATTCAGATTAAAGTGTAATTTAAAGACTTAACTAGGTCATGTTAACCAAAGTTAGAATAATTAGTTAAGTTATTGTATAACTTAACACATTCAGACTTTTTTCTTAATAATATAATTTCATAAAAGTATTATTTGCAAACTCTAAATAGTGAAATCAGATTAGCAGCCAATGACTATCAAAGTACAACATTGTTCACAGTCAAATAAACAGTTAATGTTGTTTGTCAAGTCACACTTGCAGGTTATTTCAGACCGAATATTCAAAGTGCCGTGGTAAACAATATAGGGAGTGTGTCACAAGTTGTCACTAAATAAATGTGTGAATATAAAACCAACTTTAATAACTTAAACTTTCATGTTTCATTCTTAGCATTCAGTGTCCGCAGTTTATTTTACCATATGTAACTGTTTTGCCAAAATCATTGCTGCAATCAAAAACGAGTAATGTATATGATTCAGCATAGCGGGAGCTTACCTGATATAATGTGAGAACTGCAGAGTCGAGCATTTCTAATTAGGTTGTCACTTCATTCAGCTCCCTTTTAGCCAAAGACGTCTGCAGTTGGCATTGAAAGCAGTGTGGTGTATGGTAAAAGTTAAGTTTTCTATTTTTAGACTTTCAAATTTGGCATCCTACGCAAAACACGACATGTTTGCTATTGCAGCCGGTCTTTTTTTTTGCAACCAGGGACCCATGTGATGTCATGTGTGACGTAGGTTGGTAATTCGTCTATACAGGGGTGCGTTTTCACAATGAGCCTATGTTGCATTTTAGTTTGTAGGGATGTAAGATTCTCTAAAGCAGAGGTGTCCAAACTCAATCCTGAAGGGCCGGTGTCCTGCATTTTTTAGTTTCAACCCCAATTAAACACACCTGAACCAGCTAATAAAGCTCTTTCAAGGTATACAAAAACTTCCAGGCAGGTGTGTTAAAAGAAGCTGGAGCTAAACTATGCAGGACACCGGCCCTTTAGAACTGAGTTTGGGCACCACTGCTCAAAAAAAAAAAGCCACAAAAAAATAGCTGTCAAATAAATCCACATGGTATATTTTTCCCCAAGTTCTCCATCATGTTCTATGTAAATGTTTGGTGTTCATGTGTCAATACATTCTGTCAAAGGATAGTAAATGAGATAAGGTTTCAGCATTGAAGATGATGAATTAATTTTCCTGTTTTACTTTTGGACTTTCGAGATTGATTGGACATTGAATGGATGGCACTTCCAGGCCATCGGTGGAAGATGTCAGATATTTCTAACACTTGTTTTATTCTCGCTCAGTTTAGCATGCGCTCTTCAGCAGTTTGTAATCTTTCAAAATAGCAGAAGGTTTGATTCCAGTCATTGTTGGCAGCGGAATGAGCGTTGCCTCAGTCTGTGTGTAATTATATCTTGGCCGTGGTGTTGAGCTGGGCTTACACTCGAAACATGCCAACGCAAGCACCCCTGAGGTCGATGCAACAATATGAGCCGTATCACTCAGATCACAGAGCATTACAGATATGAAATTAAACACATTGGTACAAAGACGAAGAAAAGATTGCTCAGATGCATCCAAAACCAAAAGCCTAGGTTTAAATCTGTTGCTGAGGTTGATTCTATGTTGCCCTGGAGGAAGTTTTCCGCATCCATGGAAAAGCTTATTCCGTATGATTAGAAACATGTTTCAGATCTGACATAGTGAGAGCAGGCAGGCCAGAAGCCCAGTGCTGGAGGTGTTGTGTTTGTGTGCGGGTGAGTGAGCGGGTGTCTGCAAGCCCTCAGTCGGAGGATTTCTGGCCTTTATGGCAGAGTGGTTTTCCAGAGGCGGCTGACGGCACTGATGCGGTCTCTGCTTCATCCTAAGGGAATTCACACACTCTCCGCACTGCACTATGTCACAGACACACAGCACATAGTGGGGTGTTAACAAAACTCTGAATAGCTCATCTAGAAAGTGATGTAGACTGACTGCTGGAGAAATGAAACACCTTACATGTTTCCGTCCACCTATTTTTATGCACATTCTGCAATATCACATTCAAAAATGCTTGATGGAAACTGCAAGATGCGCACAACTAAGTAGGATAAGCTTTTTATCTGATAAAAAGAATGTGTATAAACTACCATGGAGAAACATTTACTGAATAAAGTACAGCATGCTCATCAGTAAAGTCATGTGATTTTGTTTTAAAAGATCATGATGATAAAATGTGTATGATGGGACGCATTAATGACCAAAGCAGTTATTTAAGCACATTGTAAAACTTCTAAAATCTTATTTTGCTAATTTCTAATTTCTGGAGGCCTGAAATAATCTGTGTATAAAACTAAAATATGATTTTGTTTATGAAAGTGTGATATAAACCGTATTACATGTTTTCTTTAAAGATACTATGTGTAAAACTAGAGTATGACAAACATTGCAACAATGGCAGACCGATAGACCATATGTGGACAAGCACTTAGGGTTTCTTTAAGAATGTATGTGATTGTGTTGTACATATGTGAAAGGTTCTGTTGTCTGTAGTTTACACTCAGTTAAATGCTTCATGCATATAGATTTACATTTATGCTTTTGGCTTTGCATTTGAAGAAATTATTCATTTAGGTGAATCATATTGAATCCAATTTATGGTCAATTTGATATGAACAATGGAAAATGTACCCAGAATTTGAATGACCAGTATGGACAGAATTCATGTGAACCTTTTGACGGTTGCTCATATTGACAGATTTAGCTTTTGACAATTTTAGTCATATTTTAGTCTTCAGAATTAATTGTAGGTTTAATCTAGTTTTAGACGACTCCTTTTTATAAGATTAATTACTACATATTGACCATACAGTAGATTTCTTTGATTAAAATCTAACTAGTTAAGTAAATTATACAACCCCAAATTAAAACAAGTTAGGACAGTTTGGAAAATGCAAATACAAAAAAAGTTTGACTTGTATTTCACTGCAGACAATACAATAAACATTATTTAATGTGTTCTTCATGATTTATTTCTTTGGATTTATTTATTTTTTCAAAATGAACACGTATTCTAAATTTGGTTCTTGCAACATTTTTCAAAAAAGGTTGGGACAGAAGCTATTTAGGACTAGTAATCAGGTAAATTGGTTAAATAATGATGTGATTTAAAACAGATGATGTCAACAGGTGATTGTAATTATGATTTGGTACAAAAGCAGCATCCAAGAAAGGTCTAGTCCTTTAGGAGCAAAGATGGGCAGAGAATCGCCAGTTTGCCAACATATTTGTCAACAAATATCTGAGAAAATTACTGAAAAGAGAGGAAGACATTTGGATATTTCACCTTCAACAGTGCATGACATGTTTAAAAGATTCAAGGAATCTGGAGGAATTTCAGTGCATAAAAGGCAAGGGAGCACGCCTAAGCTGTAGAACCATGATCTCCGATCCCTCAGGCAGCACTGCATCAAGAATACTCATTCATCTATAAGCCATATCACCACATGGGCTCAGGACTACTTTGGCAAACCTTTGTCAAGTACCTTAATATGTAGTTACTAGGGGTGTGGACGAGATGCTTACTCCACTCCACGAGACGAGACACAGGATTGTGTTCACGAGAACGTGACGAGAAGAGAATTTTACAGCATTTTTAAGAAATCTTCAATGATAAAATACATGAATGGAAAAAAAAATATTCAACTGAAAAAAACCCCCACAAATTACAAAACTATTTAGGTGCTTTATTTTTTTTTTTTTTTACTTGTAATGAATGTTATTTTACTATTTTAATTAATTCTATGCAGTAAAGGACATGCAATCACTGCAAAATATGTTGCTAATATATGAATAAAAAATAGATTTTTATTCAACTGAAGAAAAATCACAAAATGTAAAACAATTCAGGTATTTTTTCAAATCAACTTGTAATGAATGTTATTTTACATTTATTTTAATGAATTGTGCCATAAAGGACATGCAAACACTGCTAAATATTTAGTTATAAACTCCACTGACTGCCTTCTATGTATTTTTTTTTTCAACAGTTTCACTTTCATTCAGCAAAAGCTTCCATTCTTTTCCAGATAGCATAAAAGTGTGTTCGGTGATGATGATAATGACGACGACGGGTGTATGTGTCTCCAGGAGTTCACTGTGTCTGTGTGTGTGTGTGTGTGTGTGTGTGTGTGTGTGGGTGTGCGCACTTGGAGGAGATGTGTCTGTGGTCCTTTAATGACTTGATGAGAGCAGAGAAGTGTCAAACAGCTGAGTGTGTATGGCTTATCTTGTCGCAAAATGCAGCTAAAAGTCCTAAACAACGGTAATAATTTAATTACGTTGTTTACATGTCTGTACTGTACTTCAATAATGTGACTGAAACAGGAATGCTCCACATGTCTTAATTCGATTAGTGTTTACAATGATTATGGCTTTAAGCATATCTAAAGTGCTATTCCATCGAATGTTATGAGCCGTGGTCAATGCGTGGCTGCAGTTGTAGCAGCCTCTGCTTTTGGACGTGGGAAACCCTAGATCTCGTAGCCCGAGATCTCGTCACATCCTTAGTAGTTACATCCACAAATGCCAGTTAAAACTGTACTGTGCCAAAAGGAAGTGTACTGTGCTCAGATTAATCAGTATTTCAGGTATTTTTGAGACAAATAAATGCTGTGTGCTCTGGACCAAAGACGAAAAGAATCATCCAGACTGTTTCCAGCAACAAGTCCAAAAGCCAGGGTCTGTAATATGGGGTTGTGTCAGTGCCCTTGGCAAAAGTCTGTGATGGCACCAGTAATGCTAAATTTGGGGTTTTCTTTATTATTTCAAGCAGATATACTGTATTCACTTGCATAAATCTTTTTTAATTAATTGTACAGTAATGAAGACGTTACCAAAGTTTATTATGCTGCTGTCAGTTTAAAAATGAATGTATAGATAAAATAGGCTTTACTGTTACTAATTGTATGATCAAATGATGGGGTGTTTTAAAAGAAAGAAAAAAAAAAAAACGCTGAGTGGAGATGTAAGGACAAGGAGATCCTTACACTGGAAAATGTGTGCAAATCGAAGGTGAAAGTAACAGTGTGTTATGGCAGGTTCACAGTATAGGACAGACAGCTTAGAAGTGTATTGTGGGCTGTCCAATTAAGAGTAAAAACAACCAAAATAATCTGCCAATGGGGAGGCACAATAATATTATTTATGCTTTGAAAGAAGACTTTGCTTATCTCATTGGCAGATTACTTTGTTTTGACATACAAAACAATACAGCAATATATGTTCTGTTTGTCTAGATCTTTTACCAAATTGTCCATCCCTAAACATTTTTGTTTAATCTATATCTGTTGACGAAATCATAAATACATTTTTTGTCATAGTTTTTTGTCATTTAAACAGATTTTTATTCAGTTTTTGTCTAGTTTCCGTTAGTTTAAAAAATGTCATTAACCAATATTACGATGAAAATTATTTGCAAACGAAATTAAAACTGTTAGTTTTCTGTAACTTCAGTAGTAAAGCATGCTGCTAGAAACACCAAGGTTGTAGGATCAATTCTGAAGGAGAGCAAGAACTGATAAAAAGTGTAACCAAAGTTGCTTTGGATTAAAGTGTCTGGCAACAATGGTGTTTCAGTATCAGCTCTGCAACTTAATTCTTAAACCATTCAAGTATTTCAGCATTATGAAAACAAAACAAAAAAAATCACTTTATATGGCAGAGAGTGTGTTAAGTTGGATGAAGACGTACCCCTGGCTGCAGAATGATGGCTTCATACAAGCATAAAATGCTTGCCATGTCAGATTGCTGCTCGGAGATAAAGCTGATCATATCTGCAGTCTTGGTCTAAGATGGATTTTTCCTACCCAAACTCAAGAGTTCACACCCTGGAACCTGGAAACTGTCCACCACACAAAAGCCTTATTTGACCAGACTATTATATCTGTCCCATGTGTTTTACTCTGTTTAACAGAAATAAACTGGGACTTCATGACTTCCCAAAATAAATATATATTTCCTCAGAATCAATTCACCTTGAGGTGTAATGCCTCTAAAAATATGGGAAAGATAATAATACTGACATAACACATCAGATCAAATGAAACAAATTTAAGCTCAGAAACATTTTTCTACTGTAAAAAACCTATCGTATTTCATGACATGGATGATAAAAGTTCAATGGCATTTAAGAACCTTTTCACCCAACTGTACAGACAAGGATTTGGCTAGTACCAAAGTGCATGTTTAAGGTGTTTTAACTGAAAATCATCTGTGACATATCTTAAAACATGTCAGTGCAATTATTTTGTCTTAAAGGTGCCATACAATGAAAATCTGGATCACACAGTATGCCAGGCTGTGTTTGATTGGCCACAATGGTTCCTAGTGATATTACTACAATGTTCATTTCCCACTTATTTTATTTTTTTTATCTAAGATTGTATTATATTGTACTTAATATATGTGGGACTCTTATTTTGAAAACGAGACCAGCATTACATAGAGCTCATAGGCAATACAGCTAGGTACGTGTATCTAATCTGTTCACAGCTCGTCATCAGAATGCCAAATTTGGGAAAGACAAATTCTAAATTTATTCAGTGCAACCCTGAAGAGGCATAAGGTCTGTTTAGGTCTGTTTAGGCATAAGGTCCGTTTTTCCTTTGTCAGTTTAATGTGTATATTGTGCAATTTCCCACATTTGTTTGCAATGAGCCAACAAACACATGTCGATGCTGAGATTGTTTATTTTATATAGTTTGATTTATTGTTATTTAGTGTTTAATGGATGGTAATGCATCGTGTATATCACTCAGCTCTTACTGTAATTTTTCTGGTGTAGAAAAAGGCCAGTTAACAGGCATTTAATTCTTTAATTATACTTTAAAACTACAAAAATACAGTAATTACATATCTATCAGCCTCCTTTGTCAAGTATAATTACATTTTAGTCTATATTTAATCCACAACACAAATCAGGAGCAAATGTGTTAAATCATTTCAATCATTCACTCACTACTTCTCGCTAAGATAACCTCTACTGCAGTTGAAAAGAGTGTCATTTAAATAAGGCATCTATGCAGGGTGCAAATTATACATTGATGATTGGGGGGGGGGGGGTCAGAGTTTTAACCATAAAAGACTGCACTTATTTATTATTTTACTGTTTAACTTTTATGTGCGGGTGATTCATAATGATATGAAACATTATGTCTCGTTTCCACAGAGAGGTAAGGTACGGGTCACCTTTATCAAGCTTGCGTTTTTTCACTACCAAGGGTACCCTTTTGGTGGGTGTAGTGTATGACAGAAATTTTGGTCGACGTCAAGGAAATGTCACAGTAACACCGTACAGGTCATTCACATATCATATGAGAGGTACTTCTCACAACACAGATGATTTATACACATAAATACTTGTGTATAAATGTTTATTACTAACCTTTCTATAAACAAGATTTTATTATAACTGCAGATTAATGATAGTGTGAAATAGCCTACTGTTACGTCTGCATTTACATAAAATAAATAAGTAAATGAAAATATATGACCACATACAGACCATTACAGTCTCCTATATGTTAACAATTACAGAAAACTACACACAGCATACATTTATTCTACATTTTTTCTACATTTAGTCCTCATTTGGGTTAAAAAAACAACACAAAATATAGCTCACAGTCAGTGCAAACCTCTCATCTGTGTGTGTAATCTTAAGCAGCATCTCTAGCCTCTTGTTAGAAAGTAATTCGGTCATTCCGAGTTCATAATAGTCCACAAGGTGATGATAATAGTTTAACATGGCAGTTTGTTCATGTTTTAGGTTGAAGAAGCATCATTTGCTGCTGTTTTGTCAGGCTTCTCCTTTTCTTCGCTCTTTTTTCTCGTGTTTTTCCACATCTAAATGGATCAGATATCAGAGTGCTTCATTGATCACGCACAGGTTAAAAATATGAGCGCAAAAAGTTTGTTATTTCAAATATAGACGCGATCGCGAGCTCCCTGGACAAAGTAAAACCGCTCGCACTTTTAGACGAGCTCGTAAAACAACAACAGGACATGGCAGAATTTGTTCTTCTTGGCTTTGTGGTTGTTTATCAAAACAACGACAAGGTTTGTTTGAGCTCGGGTCAACCATGGCTCGTTATTATATGCATAAAGTATTACGATAATGTCTCGGCTGTGTATTTAAAAACATGGCAGTTCAATTGTTTTAATTCTAGCTAGCTCCACAAGCTCGTGACGTATCTCTGTAACCAATCAGCGTTTAGCTGTGTGTGTAGCTCCACCTTTTGGTACCCTTTCTGGTGTTTGGTACCCTTTCGAAAGGATGCCACAAAAGTGGTATGGTACGGTTTACTGTACCACTCAGTTAAAACGAGCCATTATAGGGATGTGGTCAAATTTAAATTTAAGTTATATTTAAGTTATTTCATTCTTTATATTATTTAGATCAGAGCAAAGTATTTCTTAACTTTTTAAAGAGCAGACCCCCCTATACATCTTATTTTGATGTCCTTCAGGGGCATCAAGCATTAATTAGAAGGTCAGACCCCCACAAACCCCCTTGTAATTCACACCCTGCTCAATCTGATTAAATATTTTAACAATTTAAGTATGATTATATTGCACATCTGTATTTCAGAGTACATCAATCTGTGTGTGTATGCCTGAGAGTGTGAGCGAGAGAGATTAGACAACCAACATGAGCAACAGAATGTCAGAGCAGAGCTCATTAATATTATTTACCATTCCAAATATGGTCAAAACCAAGTTTTTCATTCCAGGAGTATTTCCTGAGGTTATAAATCCACACATAAAACAAATTTTCTGGTAAATTTCTGAACTTACCTAAGCCACATACCTACTATGCAGATATCAAATAATAATTTAAGATATTCAATCAATGCACATTATGGCAAATTTAAGCTGCCCACCAGTAATGTGTTTTTCTGAATCAATATAGTCCTGGCTTAAGTCTTGTCGGGCTTTAATGTTTTAAAGTGTTTAAAAAGGTCAACATGAACCCAATCTGCCACAGTATATCTCTAAAATGTGGATGTGGGTGGAAAAAGCTACTATAAGAGGACATCTGTGTTGAATATGGAGATTTAAATAGCGCATGTCTACCAGGAAGCCTAATTGAAATTGCTTCTATCATCTGATAACTACAGTACTGAAGAAAATTCACAGACTTTTCCTTCAGAAAACATTTTGCTGAAAAGAGTTTTTTTTACCTCGAACAGAGAAGAAATGCTTGCTGGGAGTGGTGAAGCCCCTCGTGCCCTGACTGTTGACGGCGCTCACTCGAAACTGGTACCACCTATGGGGCCGGATGTCCTTCAACACCGAGCGGTCCTCCATGGTCTGGGAGAAGAGAGACTTTAATTAAGAGAAATCCGCTCCTAATGCTGGATGGAAGAGCTCCATCACTGCTGTATGCTGATAAGACGCACAGTAATGACAGCTTGATCCAGCGCAGGGAGATCTGGCTATAAAGGCCTGTTGAAAAGCACAGCTCACACGTCCCTATCCATTACATCACGGATCCCACCGGGAGCTCAGGAACGGCACAATGAGCTCCCTGTTTCTTTCAATGTCTCTTAATCTCTGGAGAAGAGCAGTTGCTTTAAGCACTGCTTTGCTGCTTATGAAGAAAACACTCATTTGAGTCACTTTTTTTTGTGGATAGTTTTTGGATTTGATGACCAAACATTTAATGGTATCCTGAATTTCTGGAAAAGAAAAAAATACATACTGTATTTTTTTTTGCCTGTGTAAATAGTTCAACTTAGGTATGTTTTTAAATGTAACGTAACACTTTAGTTTAGGTCACAATTCATGCCATTATCTACTGGCTTATTACTCGCCTGTTATTAAGATATGAAATCTTCATTAGTAGTTTTAACATATGATTTTATTCTGCATCCCTAATCCTACACAAAACTTAACCCAACTTCTACCTTACTAACTATTAGTAAGAAAGCTAATTAGTAGTTTAATATACTAGTACTGTTAGTTAATGGTTTGTTAATACCATGAAATGTGACCTAAACTAAAGTGTTACCAATGTAACTTTTGAGTTACTTTGTTTTAAGTATCAGTTCTCACTATTACTAGTGTCATATTAGCTGCAAATTATTAAGATACATATTCTGCATGCTCTTGTTCTACATCACTAATCCTGCCAAATACCCAAACTCAACTACTACCTCAATAACTATTAACATGCAGCGTGTATGTAATGTTATTTAAAGAAAGTATAACGCATATTTGATGATCAGTCATTCATTCATTTAATGTTAATGTACCGCATCTCTGGAATGTATTTTAGCAAAAACTTCAGTAACACTTTATTTTGATGGTCCATTTGAGTATTAGTAGACTGTCTGCTTAATAGCTGTTGACACTGCTCCTTCAGCAGACATTTAACTGACTATAAGAAACTTTGCAAGCACATGTCAACTTACACTAACCCTAACCTAACAGTCTACTTGTAATCTAATGAGAATTAGCTGGCATGTAGATGCACAGTAACTTAAATTTAACAAACGGACCATCATAATAAAGTGTGACCAAAACTTCTCCTGAGAGTAAGGCTTATAAGTACCTCTTTAAATGTAATCTTAAAACTACTACTGTCAAGAAAAACATGTACAATAAACTAAAATATACTTTAAAGTGGTTGACACTTGCATGTTAAACATTTAACACATAAGCAATGATGTGGTAGTTTAGAACTCTTTATGTGAAATATTGAAAGTAGTTAGAATTTTAATCCTATTCATAATAATTTGAGTTAATCAAGACATTAAATATGTATGCTTCTTTTGAATATAACAAAAAGGTTTTTAGAATATATATATTTGCATTTTAAGGGGAGCACAATGGCTCAGTAGTTAGCACTGTGGCCTCACAGCAAGAAGGATGCTAGTTCGAGTCCCGGCTGGGTCAGTTGGCGTTTCTGTGTGGAGTTTGCATGTTCTCCCCATGTAGGCGTGCGTTTCCTCTGGGTGCTTCGGTTTCCTACACAGTATGAACACATGCGCTATAGGGGAATTGGGTAAGCAAAAATTAATCGTAGTGTATAAGTGTGTGTATAGGTGTTTCCCAGTGCTGGGTTGCAGCTGTAAGCGCATCTGCTGCTTAACACATATGCTAAAATTGTTGGCGATTCATTCTGCTGTGGTGACCCCTGAAAATGAATGAATGAATTTGTATTTTAAAGTACATTTAAAAAAGCACATTAAAAAGAAATTACCGGCTCATGAAATCGTGTGCTTTCATTACACTTTCATTAATATTTTCTGTAAGAACAGTTTATTTAAAGTTTTGACTAAATCTATGGCCGCAGTGAACCACAGAGACAATTTGGCATGTGTTTAACAGTAGATTATAAACACTTCCAATTACAGACCGCTTGCTAATGAACACAAATCAGTGAGTATATGGCCGTTCGCTTTAACACACATCTGTTAAAGCTGAATGGAGTTATGGAAGAGACATTGGAAAGAGCTTTGAAGAATTATGTGTAACAGTGGGTTCTAGATGTCTTCCGCAAACCCCAAACCCACACGCACTTACGCTGAATAAACTAAACTCTTAATCTTAATCAGAGCCTTGTGTCCGTGACCGTTTACCATGAGAACTGTCTGCCAGGCTGATGCTTCGTCCTCACTGGGGTGAATCCCATGATTCCACCTCCTCTGCAGGACATAAAGCACTGGCTCGACGGAGACATTAAACTTAGACATCCATGTCACCTTCAGATGTCCCTGCTGGTCCTCTGAAAAGGAAATGTCTCTTCTTGGCTTCAGCGGGACCCCTGAGCAGAAAAAACAACAACGATGATGAATCAACTGAAGTCTGTTTGGCCAGTGAGTCTGGCAATAAATCAGCTAATCAGGTAAAAATTATAACAGTATATAAAACCCTCGCTGAGTATTTAATTCTAGCCGTACGCAAACAACAGAAGACACAGCTGTGAATTAAATTTGGGTCAAAGAAAAACAAAGATGTTGGAGATTAAGAAAATCTATGTTTAATGCAAATGCATGGCTTTTAAAGTCCTTTGCAATTTAGTAGTAGCTGCTTTCGCACTATTGGGACGAATGGTTATCTGCTCAGGATCAGTCACCACACATATGGTTTAGGAAAAGAAAGTTAAGATTGTCCTTTTTCCTCTATTGTGATGTACATCCATTTGAAATGGTCCTGACTTTAAATAAATGATGTAGGGCGGTGCTTGATTTTGTCTTTTGGGAACTGATTGGATCGTTGGAAGTGAAATGAAGAAAGACTGACTAATGGATGAAGGCATAGCCCTGCTCTAAAGGACTGCTAGTGCCACCCTAATAGACTGATAACCCCCACCTTGAATTAATTATTGTCTTGCCCGCCTTAAAGAACTGATAGTCCCGCCCTAAACGACTGATAGCCCAGACTGATAGTTTTTTTTTCCCAAGATTGTGAAAACTAATCTAATTTACCTAGCTGTTTTTTTTTTTTTTGGACTATTCAAATTTGGCTGTGTGGTGAATACAGTAACACTTTTTTATTTTACTGTAGGGTGACAAACTCAGAACACACATTTAAAATTGACCTTAAAACAAAACTTAGAATATAAAAAGCCTATGAATGTGCCATAATAATAATACAATTTAATGTATTAATCCAAATCTTGTGAGATATCATTATTTCATATATTGAATACATTAGTTTAGTCATTTATCCACATGCAAACAATGATTAAAACCTAATTTAAATAATTAAAATAAATATGTAATCATTTGTGCTTCAAAGAGTCATCACATATGTAGAATACAGGTATATATGGAAAAATCTGCCATTGTAAAGTGTGATACAGAGGATGACCATAAATATATATTGTGGCGAGGGGGCGTGGCCGAGAGCCGTGGGAGCGAAACGAGGCCC